>JARDYH010000001.1:17887500-18237500 GCA_029215795.1 Anniella stebbinsi
TCATCAGAATACGTCTGCAAGTCTAGCTGGCAGTAGTAATGAGTGAGGATAAATAATAGGAAGAATGTCCTGCCAGCAATTTAGCCGTTGTGTCAAAATCTCTACCTAGAGCCCTTTAAAAACATTGTACTGGTGTCTTGCCTTGTCTTTCCTCAGTTATCTATTCCACTACATCTGCCAGGACCGGATTATATATCTCTGCATCACTGACGATGTAAGTATGTGTGCTTTTGTGAATACTTGCACTCTCTGAAGGTGGTTCACAAATTTAAAAGGTGTGCCATGGAGGAAATGCTGCTCATCTCCTGTGTGAAAAGCAGGATATAGACTCTTCATTTAAGATCAAAGACGTGTCTGTACAAGTTGTCAGTAGGGCGGTGCATGGCCCCCCAATTCGCTTCGGGGGTTGCCCACCTTGGCGCCAAAGGCGATGTCAGATTCGGGCCCTCCAAGGCGACTCGGCCACACAGCCACACAGCCGGCACCCAGGAAATCTGGGAGCAAGTCTGGGTAGGAGTCCACTGGACTCCTGACTCTGTGCTCCCTCCCTTGCCCACCCAACCCAGAGCTGCTGCCGCTAGGACTTACCTGCTGCTGCAGCCGCATCACCCCATCGCCCCAGTGCCGGCACGACCAGGAAATGTGGCGTCCTCCTGAGGCTGCAATTTCAAGATCTTGCAGGGGCTCTGTTTTAGTGCATCTATGGCCACAAAGGGTCATTTTCCATTTACGGCCGCCGTAATTTGTGGCCCAGAGACCCTGCGATACCTTGAAATCGCGGCCTGCCTATCAGGAGGACGCTGTGTTTTCCTGGTCGCGGCAGTGGTGGTGGCAGTTGAGTGGAGAGAGGGAGGTGAGTCCAGGGCAGTCCAAAGTGGCCCAAGATGCCCCGAAGCTTCAGTACCAATCTGCCTCAGCCTCGGGCCGCCCCAGAACTGACTTGGAACAGAGGCGAGGCGGGCTGAATCATCCCGCCTCACCTCGGTTTCGGGGAGTTGGCCTGAGGCAGTGCACAGCTCCAGTTGTCAGCCCTTTTGTTTGCTGGTGCCTACAGCTTCTTTGCCTCTATCTCTATAGTCGAGTACATCTGGGTTCTATTGCACTATTTTGGGATTTTCCTTCCAAGGACAGTCTTCTATATCTGGGTTTGTGGAGCAGATTTTGGAGGGTGGTGGTGTCTGTCCCGTTGCTGAAAGCGTAAGAACTGTTTGCTGGGGCACACCAAAAGTCCACCATCTCATTTCCAATGGGGCACTTGCAAACAGGACATGAAGGCAATGGCCTTTCCCTGTTGTTTGTCCCTCACACTTAGATATACTGCCCATATACATGGAGGTTCCATTTAGCTTTCGCAGCTCATAGCTATTAATACTCATGAATCTTCAATGAATTTGTTGCTCTGAAGTTTTTGTTTTGCCTTTTTAGAACTTTGAGCGTTCCAGAGCCTTCACGTTCCTGAACGAAATCAAGAAACGGTTTCAAACTACCTATGGTTCTCGTGCCCAGACGGCGCTGCCATACGCCATGAACAGCGAGTTTTCCAGTGTTCTGTCTGCACAGCTGGTGAGGTCCAGTGATGTCAACCTGATTGATGCTGCATGTAGAGCCCCCTCATATTGGAGAATGGGTCTGCTCATGGCTGACCCACCTATGGCTACATCAGACTTCCCAAACGTACACCTGATAACTGGCAGCACACTGCTTTGAATTAAAATTGGTGCTTCCATTTTCTCAAACCCAAAAGGATTACTTGTTAGCGTGTATCAGGTTTTAAAAACCAAAACCAGAGTTTCAAAGAATCTACGTGGTGTGTTTCTGTGCAAGATTCTTGTACCCTGCTTTTCCACCTACACAACTGAGATGCTCGAAGCAGCTTCCATAGCAAACCTAAAA
Source organism: Anniella stebbinsi (assembly GCA_029215795.1). Lineage (NCBI taxonomy): Eukaryota > Metazoa > Chordata > Lepidosauria > Squamata > Anniellidae > Anniella > Anniella stebbinsi. Next base: position 17,889,394 of record JARDYH010000001.1, read on the forward strand.
GCATTCATATTAACCAAGAAATACAAACAAATTCATAAAAAGGGCAAAAGCAGCAATTTAAAACTACCTCCGAAAAGAGCCCAGACTAAAACATGGAGAATCCTGTGCAGTATATAAATTAAAAGCTTGCTGGAAAGGAAATGTCTTTAGTTGGCAGAACACTGGTGAAGTGTTCATGGAGAGAATGCAGATTCATATGTGGGAGGCACAATCCTTTAAGTATTGTGGCCTAACTTGTTAAGGGTATGACCAGCACTTTGACTGTGCTGGGAAATGGGCTAGTAGCCACCTGGCACCACTAGCAGCAGCCTTTTGCAGTAGCTGAAGTTTTCAAACAGTCTTCAAGGACAGCCTCTCATAAAGCATGTTAACACTAAACCAGTCTAGCTGTAACTAAGGCATTGGGTGACGTTGATCAGGTCTGCTTTCATTTGGAACAAGTGTAGTTGGTACACCAGCTGAAGTGCAGCACAAACGCTCATGGATTCAGCCATCACCAGGAAAACTTTTAATCTGTTGACCTGATCACTTCTGGGTAGTGCAAACCCCAACGTAACAGGCCAACGCCTTATCACGGGGTCATTTGGCTGCCTGACCAAAAGGACTTCTGTCTAGTCCTGATTGCAGTGACTTACGCAGCAATGCAACAAGGAGACTCCTATGTCTGGGTATTCTAGGATCATGGTGGTAGCCTGTCCTAGCACACAGCATGCAAATGACTGCTTTCAATATTGGACAGATAAAGTTCAGATGAGCTTGTCGAAGGGAACAGTTTAAACTGTTAGTAGTTTTATTGCACAGTACTAGGAAAGGCAGAGAGAAAGGAAGTATTGCTTGGAGGGGTGGAGAACAATTGAAGTGGGGTTGGAGGAAACCCATGCCCAGCTCCCAGTGCTGGGAGTAGTTTCTGTTGTGGGAGGTTCTTGTTGGACATCTTAGATTCCGGTGTCACCCCGCCATTCTCTTGCTTCACCAACTTAAGCAAGAGCTGGACATTTATGTCTCCTCTTCCCTTCATGCAGAAACACCACTCTGAAAACAAGGGTCCTGACCAGATGGCAGAGACGCAGGCCCAAGTGGACGAGCTCAAAGGGATCATGGTCCGCAATATAGGTATTGTAGAGCTCATTGACACAGGTGTGGTGGATGCCTGCAAGTTCCTTCACGTGTAAGAGTGGCTGGCTGAGGATGACATAACTTGAGTGTGAGATGTACGTCTCTTTCCTGCACGTATCCGTATTGGCAAGGGGAGATGGCTGTCATGTGGGCAGTTTCACCTTTTTAGTGAGCTTGTGTATTTGACTTATCCAGCAAGAAGGTTGGATGGGACAAATACAAACCACTTCTACTTGTACTTTACCCTCACCTTGGACTGGCCCTAGTCTCTGTATTGTTAGTTTGCCAAGCTACTAGCCTCATGCTTTCCTAACGCCTCAGTAAAGAATCTTGCACCTGGCAAATACCTGGCTCAGAGATTAAAAGTACAATGCCCAGGCGGTCAGTCACTGTCTGTCCTCTGCAAACAAGCTGGTTTGGGGCTGAAACAGAGTCGCTTTTCCACTGGAATTCTCATTGTCGCTCTCCTTTCCACCCAGATCTGGTAGCCCAAAGAGGCGAGAAGCTGGAGTTGCTGATAGACAAAACTGAAAATCTTGTGGATTCGGTAAGTTCTGGAAGTGGGGCTAGGAGACAATAGGATGAATTCCCAGGGTATGTGTAATGTGTTAGCAGCAATGGCAAGACTGAAAGGGAGTAAGCAGTCTTTAGAACACAGGGCATGTCTTCTACTGTAGGTGTTCAGAAGGACAAAGTCAGCTAGCTGTTTCTTTGCAAGGTTACTGTTAACCTAGCTGAATCTTTCCCTTTTCATATCACAGAAGGAGGAAGATTGACAGTTACTATTTTAGATAGTTAGACCTTGTTAAGAGGATGCTACCGGCCCTCTGTAGACCACGTGTAAGTTAGAAATGTGCACTCTTGGGAGTGAAACTGCCCCGAAGTCAGGAGCTGGATGCATCTTGAAAGCCATGCCAAGAGCCCCCACCACCACAGTGGGCAATAAAATGGCTATGCTGACCTCAGTTTTTACTGTCCCTTATTGTTTCCAGCATCTCTACTGGTGCTTGTTTGTTCTCAGTCCTAAATGAAAATGGGGTCGGAGAAGGGAGGCTGTTGCAAAGTGTACAGGGGAAGGCGATTCAAAACAGTATGTGGGTGGGACACAGGAATGAAACGATTAAAGGAAACAGAAGGCATTCTGGGCAAAGGTGGGATCACTTTTTGTGTTAACTGAGGGTGGAATATAAGCTCCAAGGTCATTTTCGATACACCAGAAAGGGTAACTGCTTTTAAGCGGGCAAACCAGGGCCTACTCGTTAATATTGTTAATACTAAAACTGGGAGCTTTTAATGGGCATTGTTTTTTTTCCTTCTGCTTTTCCACAGAGCATTTGAGACATCTTTCTGGGGTGGTGGGATTTTTTTCCTCCTAAATCTAAGCAGTTTGCTAAACAGTTGATACGTTACTTACATACCCACCCTGCATTTTTAAACAGTTCAGCTGTCTTTGTTCAGGTCTGTCTTCCAGTGCATTTCAACTGTGCCAGCTGCATAAGCATCAGATGTTGGCATTTCTTTTTAATAAGCCGTATACCTATTGCCTGATTTTGCGGGTGGGGGAAGCATTTCTGATCCTGTAGCAAGTGATTCATGTTGTGCATATTTATTTGGGAGTATGATCCACTGAACTTGTGAGTTACTTCTGAGTATTCATGGATTACAATTCTACAGGTGTGAGATCTTGCTTATATCAGTAGCACAATTGGCCAGCACCTAAGAACTTTCCAGATTCTATTCATGCTTTGGCAACTGGATGTATTTGGAAAGAATAAAGCAATTATGGATAATACTATTTGTAAATACTTAACATTGTGAAACTTCCAAATAGCTCTTGGTTAAGGTACTATACTTTTGTTTAGGAATGGGTTACACAATCATTGCAAAAGGCTTGCTCATTACAGGGTCAACCAACCACTGTGGACCACTTACACATTTTGGAAGGATGCAAACTGAATGGCCTGTTGTCATACATTGAGAATTTAAAACAAAATAGCTGAGCATTTTGTAGGGGGTGGATAAAGGAGAAACTGGCATGGATTTCAGCCACAGGCTAACACAACGTGGTCAGATGCCTGTAAGCGGCTTTCCTGTGCTCTTCCCATAGTCTGTCACTTTCAAAACAACCAGCCGGAACCTGGCTAGAGCGATGTGCATGAAGAACCTCAAGCTCACCATCATAATTGCCATTGTATCAATTGTAAGTTGTTGTGCATATCTCAAGGGGTGTGGGGGGGAGCTTTACACCTGAATCCAGACTGGACTATAAAAGGAAAACAGCCCTTACGCTTGTACTACACTGCAAGGGCAGATGCTTGTGCTTTCCAATCTCTTTTTCTGCCTAGGAAGCTGGTACAGCAACATTCCTGTGTTGTTCCCCCCCCCTTCTGCTTTTCCCCTCCCCTGCCCCAATTCCTTGTGTATCTTTCTGCAGGGACAGTACAACTAAGATAAATGAAGAATAGTCCTGTACAATTCTGTCTGTGTTTGGTAACCTTAAGCTCTTGGGATCTTAGTAACTTCTGTTCAGAATGATGCACTTCATATATCCTCTCAGCTGCTTGAGCAGCTGCCCAATAGCAAGAGGGAAAACTCCAGGCAGCCTTTGTTGAAATATAGGGTCTTCCTTTTATTAACCTGCTTCACTTACTGGGCAGCGCACTTGCCCTAACTCCACAGGGGGGTGGGGAATCACTGAAGTCACTAAATGCTTTATCCACACAGGTCATAATTTACATCATTGTGTCAGCTGCCTGCGGGGGGCTATCGTGGCCAAGTTGTGTAAAGAAGTAGCTGGCGGAACCAGCTAACCGCACAAGAGCACATGTGTAAGAGGAATGACCCTCATAAAACAAACTCGGACCTCCTTGCTCTTCATCCTCCAGGACATTTGAGTCTTTATGCCTTATCACCCCAAAAGGGCCTGGGTGGCACCCCCAGCCACAGCGTCCCGGCAGCAAGCATCACCTTTTTTTACACCTACTTGATGGGGATTTTGTCCAGTCTTTAACTGCAGTGCTTCCCAACGGGGAAAGGAAGGCATTGAAAGGGGGGCTCTAAACATACTTCTGTATTATCATGCTTTGCACTTTACTGTCCCTGCTGGAGGGGGTGGGGAGAGCTGAAGGCCACTTATGCAGTTAATTATTTAGCCCTTGAGGGGATAATGTGAGTGAGGACTACTGAAGCCAGTGGGTTCCTGTTCATGTACCCTAGTCCAGATGCATGTGAATCAGCTCCTCCCATACATGCTTTCCCAGCAGTGCCTTTCCGAAATTCATGTCTTTGGAGGCTCTTCCTGTGGCCCTCTCTTGGGAATATTGGTGGGCTCTGCTTTGTGACATGGGTGAGTAGCAAGTGTATAATGTTTTAATGTTGCTGTAACGTATCTGTAGTTCATGTGTTTTGGAAGTCCTGTCCTCCTGCCTGTTTGGAATATTCTATCCACCTGTAAGGTGTTCAGCTCTGACTTCACCTGCAGGGGGAGCAAGGGAGGCTAAAGAGCTGCTGCAGTGAGCAAAACCCTGTACCAGCCAGTGCAATCACACAATCCACAAGACTGGAGATTGTCCACCTGATTCTGAATGTGGTAAAGTTTATGGTGCCTAACTCAAAGGAAAAGTCAGATGACAGGCAAATGGGACACTGGGAAATCCTAAGCTTCTGTTTTGTGAGGGGAAGGAAGAGAAGACTGAAGAGGAGAGAAGGCTCACTAAAAACATAATATCCTGCCCATAAATTATGTAAAGTCACTTCTAGCCTGCAGTGCCCTAATTGGGTTTGCATCTCCATACTAGTGTCAACTGCTAACACTGAGAAGTAGAGATGTAATTGGAGGTGGTGACTTCAACGAAGTCATGCACACAGGACTATAGGCACCCGGAAACACTTTTTGGCAGCTTCTGCCTGGAAGCGATAACATTTCTAGTGGACCTTGGACTAAAAGGGCTGCTGCTTTCCAGGGCAAGCCTGTGTTGGAGCTCCTGGGGCAATTGCAAACTGAACTACTTTCTTTTAAAATGCTTGGTACTTTCATCTTAGGGCTTCATGTGTTAGCAGGACAAGATAGTGAGCAAACTTTATAGGAAAAGGAAGTTCTGATGACATGCTAACCACAGTGCAGCTGCCTGATAACAATGTGACACATCTCCCTCCTCCCAGCTTTATATGAATTGCTGCTGTAGCACTGGGGCAACCCTCACAGTGGGAAGCCACGTAGCCTCCCCTGTGCTGCTCTTCTATTATCTAGTCCTCTATTTTTTTCTGTTTCCTGCAAGCAGTTTCTGACATCTTGACGCAGGTGAGCACTGCTATATGTACACTGCTCTCCTTTCACTGTGCTGCAGAGGTTGAAGCCTCCTGGGGTTCTCCTTGCTTGCCAAGGTTGGATACAGGTCCTGTCTGAGAAGGGCTCTTCTCCCTGTCAAATATCTTTCCAGGCACAAGTAAATATTCTATACATTGTGCATGTTCTAGGAACTGTTAGTAGTCGTTGTTAATTTTCTATGATTTTGATTGTCTTTATGTAAACCAGAGAAATTGCTTGTTTTTTAAAAAATGCACTGACGCATTATTGTAAAATAAAGTTAATCTGTTTGAATAAACTTATTGTACTGGAAATCGTTGATGTGAGCCTTCATGGGGGAGGGGGCTACTTATTGAACACTCACCTGGTGGTTGTTCTAGCTTTTGTAGATAATGTATAATTTCTGGAAATGTAGCTTAGGTACACTGAGATGGAATGAGGATCTCTGGGGTGAACAAATTACTTGGTTGACACAGTAAATATTGAATTCCTTCCCAAGAGCTATGCCACTGAGCTCACTTTAAACCTGGACTATAAAAAAAAAAACCACAGCCCGTGTCCTCCCTGTCTGCTGCTTAGGGGAAAGTAGGAAGAAATACATCCATGCCCCTAATATATTTCTTAAGAACACCAGAACTAGCAGCCCAACAGTCTTCAAACTATTTCAGCTTTAAAAAACAGTTAAGACTTTGTCAGGTTCTGTTTTATGGGACAGTAAAAAAGTCTGAAGTGACCTACAGACCAGCATATTCTTATAAAGTCAACATCCATTGTCTAGTCTACTACCAGCATAGCTTGAGTGCAATGCATCTTCCATATACTGTTTGGTTATGCATGTATAGGTCCAGCTCTTTCGACCACATGCATGACTGTCAATTCTTACTATGTTGTATCCACTGTGTGTCATACCTGATTTGAGGTGTTAATTGCAAACACCTCCAAGCCCATCTCATCCAGCTTCTAAATTTCAGTGGAAACATCAGCTAATGTCATTTCAGCAGGTCCTGCACATTTATAATTACAAGCACGCAGGTTATATAAGCATTGATTGTTTGAAGGCTGCATTCTACTGCAACAAAAGATCGGTGAGCTCACAAACTTGCATCAAGTCAAACAATTTCTGCATGAAGCAGCTATACCTACTCATCAAGATAGTTTGTTTAGGATTAAGTGGCATTAACATTCTTTGATCAAAGGACGGCTACTTATTCCAACTTAAGGAAACCTAAATGTCAAACTGCACACACTATTCATTCCTTTGGTATTTAGAACACATTGGCTGAATTTGGACAACACAATAAGCAATGGGGGGGGGGGGGGAGACAATTGTCAGTTGTATTGACTATCATGTCGTCCGAATGCTGCCATAGTCAACTCAGCGCTGATCCTAATCCACACCACAGTTGATTATTTATTACCATGTTGTGTGGGGAGTACTCCCTAGATGAACAACTGTAAAGTTGGTTATTACCCCACCACTGACTATCGTGTTGTCTGAATTCAGCCACTGTGTACAGCTCCAGTCCCCACACCTAAAAAAAATACTGTAGAGTTGGAAAAAGTACAGAAAATAGCAATGAAAATGATCAAGAGCAACTCAGCTATGAGGGAAGGTGACAACAGCTGGGATTGTTTAGAAAAAACAAGGAGGGACGTGAAAGAGGTCTACAGAACTATGTATGGTTGTGGAGTAAGTGGATAAGGATACATTTTCCTCCCTTATAATACCCTATGAAGTTGTTGGGTGGGAGATTCTTCACACAGTGCAAAAAGTATGGAATTCACTACCATTCAGTGTAGTGATGGCCACCAGTTTGGATGGCTTTAAAAGGGAGTTGGATAAATTCCTGGAGGAGAAAGGTTAGTTATCTTGCTTTACCAATATTGCTGTTTGCTTTCTCTGATATTTGCCTTTACCATTTGAAAAGTGAATTAGCTCTAAACATGAATACAACAGATACATCAAAGTTCCCCCCACCTAGAGTAGTTTCATGTACCAAGCGCACATAGGTATTGTCTTTAAGTGTCAACTCATGGTATTCAATTTTTTCAAAGGAATCTACACTGCCTTAGCCAAAGAGGAAACCTTATGGGGAAGAAAATAACTTCTCTTTTGTTTAAGCATGCAGCCCCGCTATATACACATACAACTTTGAACAGAAGGCAACAGGAAACAGCTTTGCTACTAAAGACAAGGTAGTACTAGCCCCTTCACATTTATTAACTACAATATCAAGTCACATTGGTGGCAAGAAGCAGAGCTGGCAGACCAGTTTCCAGTCCCAGGTATGATTGTATTCTTCCATGGAGCAAGCTCCAGCAGCCACTGATTTAGTTTAAAAACCAAGTTCCTTCATAAAAAAAAAGGACTGTAGAAAAGACTTGTACAAAAGCAGAAAGGAGATTTTTAGCATCTGCAATTAGGTGAAGATAATTGGGGAGAGAAACACTTCAACTGCATATTCAGTTTGCAGGAGTGGTTCCCACACCAATGGCAAGTCTTGCCCAGCTAAAAGATAAGGAAGGGAACAAATGGGTTCTGACGGGTACCCAGTAGCCTTGCAAGACCTCAAAAGAACTTTGGAGGTGGTATTGATGCTCCTGCTGAGCTTAAGACACTCTCTTGTGACCAGTGATACAAATCTCAGGTGTACTATCAATTATAAAAACCTGTGTCAGCCTCTACAATAATAAAAGTAGTGAAGAGACACCTATTCAGGACTAATAAAAACAACCTCTTGAGTTTCCTGACGAAGTTAGGATGCTCCAGGTGACATTGTGAAGAGTCATTTCTAATTATGCATACTTCTCTAGCCCCCTTTACAAAACAAAAGAAGCCACAGAATCAAAAGCTTTTCATTGCCACAAGAGCTCTATACCATGCTTTTCTCCCCTCCTTGTGAACACCATGAGCAAGTCTTCAAGTATGGACAACAAGTACCCATACATACCCCAAGTACAAAAGTTACTGTCATCAGGGCTCAACAGCAAAGACATAACAGCAGGAACAAAAATGAAGTCCATTTCCACCACCAAGACAAAGCAAAGGCAAGAGGTGGTCAAAATTCAGAAAAAGAATATGCCAGTTGGTCAAGTGTGGCAATGGAGAAAACTGGAGTTTTAAGAACCTCCTTCTGCCCAGCCAGCTGGGCTCTTGTTCCACTATCGACCTATCAAGAGGTTACTATTTATCAGCATCTTCAGACTGGCTCAGTAACACCCATCTTTCCAAGAGTCATCAACAGAAACAACACTGGCCTTCGGAAATCTGTTAGGATACAGATTGGATACGTTAGACAAAAAGTCACATGTTCTAATAGAGTAAGGTTCAAAATACATGAGGAGCAGGCTCATGTGATACATCTGTTGCTATACTGCAGCAAGTAACGGAATACTCTCTCATATTAAAAAAAAACCCTCTAAGGACATACAAGACTAACTCTCTTCCCAGACATGCTCAGAATCTCTTTTCTTTACAGATGCAGGAAGAATACAGGCAACGGTGACACAGGTGTATTACTTTATGTCCATGTGTTTGGGATGCTGTAAGTTACAATAAGTTCCCAACATAGACTTAAGCTCAACTTTTCCATACAACTATGTACAGTTATTCCCTTACATCCAAAAGGGAGTCATAACAGTATTATAACAGTATTCTGGACCAAATAAAATGCACATTGGAAAGTAATTTTGTCAGCGTATATGTGTGCATGCATAAATGCATTTTTTTTTCACGTAGGTTGATTTCAAACATGGAATGCCCCATGTGAAATCCAAGATGGTAAAAGTCACATGAAGGGACTGCCATAGCAAAGAGCTTCACATTTGAATCAACCTTAATGCCTTTATCATGAAAGAAACACATTGTCTTTCAAAACATTGAAGTTTCTTTTTGAAAAGAACTTCTCTCATCTTGATATTCCTATAGCTGAGAACCAGGATTTTCACTGGGCATCTACACGGATTCTTACCCAACCTCATAGTGGTCATTTTAAACTATGGTTCAAGCACTGTACGTTTCATACATGCCAAACAATTTTCATTCACTGCAGCAATCTTCTGCCTGCTGATAGCAGAACTATGCAAATTGCATTTCACCCAATAACTTTTTCAGCATCAGCAAAGCTACAGGAGCTTATTCAAGACTGTGCCATGCCATTAACTCCTAAATGCAAATGGAGAAAGTAGGGCTTATTGGATACCAGCGGGCAGTAAATGGAAACAGAAGTAGCAATTGAATTCCAGAGTCAACAGACAGGTTATAAAGCCCCTCCCCTCCATTTCCACCCATAACCCTTTTAAGTTTCGAGGTTGGAGCCACACTGTTCCTATACTTGACAGCTTGCACAGAAGTCCCAAAAGAAGTGCCAAGCTTTACTCTCAAGGCAAGGGCATCATTCTGGAAAATGATTACAACTGAGGCTCCATGAATTTTGATGGGTCTTGTCCTTGACTTTGTACACTACCTCCAAAACACAGCACAGAGCCAGGGACAAATCTGTGCTGTCCAGCTCTAATTTTGGAACGGGCGAAGGGGCTGGGGTTTTTCGTCCAGTACAATGACAGCCTGCCTGTCTCTAGCTTTAAGCTGGAGAGAAGGCTTACTTTGGCTCTGCTATGCATTTGCTGGGCAACTGAAATGCCAGAAAATCACAGAGACAAGCCCACAAACCTTCATCCAGTTTTGACCTTGATAGGGGACGTGGTAGCTTGCTGTGTGTCTGAGCTTGCCATACCCTCAGAGCACTTGACAAAGCAGAGTAAAAACAAACTGCAGTTTTCTTACCAATTCTGGTGAGGGGGAGATAGGGATCATTCTCCCCCCTTCCTCTGCAGCTCCAGATTTGGAAGGAAGCCTAGGATTCATCACATTTTCCAAAGGGTTGCTAAGCCCTTTCCCATGGTGGTGCCCTGACTTCAGTGGACATCATACTGGAAGCTAATGCTGTCATCACAGCCAAACATACATTGTATTGCTCAATTTTCAGGGCACAAGCCAAAAACATCTTTTAGCTTAGCACTAAGCTTTTAGCTCTTACCTCCTGGCTGGCTGGGTCAGCTTGCTCTTCAGAGTGGATGATCCCCCAACTGATGTTCTACCTTTAGGCAGGGAATTTTTTGTGCCCATACTATTGCTTCTGGCCACAGAACTGCAACTACTTGCGGAACCTGGATTGATCGTGGAAGACTGCAGCTTTCGGACTCTGCCAGCAGGACTGGCAAAACCAGCAGCTCTAACTGGCTGCCGTGGTGTTAGGAGAGAGTTGGCACAGGAGCCAGCTTTCACTGGCTGTCGGACTGTTAAGGGGGACTGGCCAGCAGTGGAGGAATAGCGGAGCTTACTTGGTGTCAGACCTTTAAATGAAATGGGAGAGAAAGCACAAGTGAAACAATAGTAAGATTTTATTTACAAAATCTCTATCCTGCTTTTTTAAGCGTATATGTAAAGCAGCATACAAAATTAAGAGTTAAACATAAGGCTAAAATGTTTAAGGCTAAAAACCCAGTGAAATAAAACAAGAAGCAAGTACAGCTATTGAAGGTTCTTTCTGAAAAATGCTCACTGGAAAGAAAGTTTCCAATGCAACCTTAAAATCTGACTGTGAAGGGGCCAAACACACCTCTCTTGGGAGGGAATTCCACAGTCTTAGTGCCCTGACTGAAAAGGCCTTATTTTTCATCAACATCTACCATACATGTATCAGTGAGGGGGAAACAGAGAGTAGCACTTAAGAGGTAGAGGAGAATTCTCAAGCAGGTTCATATAGGAAGAGTAGATTTCTTGAGATACCCTGCTCTCAGACCATTAGGTCTTTAAAGGCCAAGCCAGCATCCTGAATTGAGCCCAGAAATAAAATAGTTAGCCAACGGAGCTCATAAAGAACTGGCATAATACAACCCCAGGTTATCTTCAAAGACAGCCCTATATAAAGTACATTACAGTAATCCAATTTGGTGATAATTAGAACATGAATGACCAAGGCCAGATCCAGCTTCTCCAGGAACAGATACAGCTGGTTTACCAGCTGATTGATTAAAGACATTCCTGGCCATCACTGCTACCTGAATATTTAGGAGAAGAGACTGATCCAGGAGCATCCCCAAACTGGGAACCAGCTGTTTTAAGGAAAGTGAAACTCCAATTCAATACGGGCTGTACACTTCTTGCACGATCATCAGAACCCTCAACATCTGTATTTTAGGTAGAGCACAAACTGAAACATCATGAGAACAGTGACAGAAGAAGCCAACATACTGGATGATGGCTGTTGGATTCTGGAGAGTCGACCACCGGGAACCTGTAGATCGGATTCCAAGCTGCGGCTGTTCCTTACTGATTCCAAGGAGCGCAGACCTGTTCTGGCCAGGTTAGGCATACTGTGCCGCAGCTCCTCTATGAATGAAATGCAGTGAGAATGAGGAATCCAACCACTTCCATATATTCAGTCAATTGCCTGCTGAAGCTACACATTCTAAAACTTGGTGAAGTTCAGCAAAATATCACATACCTTCATTCCCAGAATATTTCAGCCTATCCTGCATGGGACTTTGCATTGTTCTCCGTGGGGGTCGGATCCGGGTGCCTGTTGCCCTGCCATAGTCTGCGTTTGTGGATGGGGATTGGCACCTTGGTGAGCTGAGTGGGGATGGTGAGTATCTGTGACTGCTGTGGTAGGAAAAGGAGCAGTCATCATCCTCGTCCTCCAAACTGTACGTGTCAAAATCTTGGTCACTGTAGGTGCCTCTGCGCAAGGAATGCAAAGAGGCACTGGAGCTGCGGCGTGAAACAGAGGCTGAACTGGAGGCACAGTCCTGACGAAGACCTGCAGAATGACCAACCACAGAGGACACAGTCATTGCTCAATCACAGAGCCCAGATTTCTTGCCCGACACATCCCCGGTGAAATGCTAGACCCACCACTAGACTACCAAACCAGGTAGAAAAGCAAAGACAGTGGCTCAGTTTGGACAACACATTAGGCAATGAAGGAGGGGGGGAACAATAGTCAGTTGTGTTGCTTATTGTGTCATCTGGAGGGCAACACACAACGCACACACAACTGACAGTACGTTAATCAGGCACTTTAAACAACGGAGCGAAACAACGGGCTTGCACATTGTTTAGCCTGAAGCCCCGTTGTTTAAAGTGTCGTCCGAATTCAGCCCCCCCTTTCTCTGTGGACTATTCCGTTTCGGAATAGAGTTCTGCTGCCTAGAGCAGCCAAAAAACCCCAGCCGCTCTATGCAGCCAGCAGAACTCATGGTGCATGCTGGGATACGGCTGGAGGACACATGGAGGAGAGGCTGCAACCAAAATGGCCGCTGCAAGTTCGCAGCAGCTGGGGCGTTTGCTGGTTCCGAGCAGCGTCGGCTGCAGAGTGTCGTCTGTGGAGCTCCTCCTGCCTAACGCACGGTCAGTACGTTATTTACCCCTCCGTTGCTTAATATATCATCTGAACTGAGCCATACTGTCTGCCTATCATAATCATGGTTAAGCAAACAGCACAATTACTGTCTTATATACTAGGGGTGGAGAGCAGTCCTTCAGGCAGGTGTGCTGCAATCCGAGTTCACAATTCTTATGATGCTACTTAAGAACCTAGTTAAACACTAATAGAACTATGCATATGGCAAAGGGTGTTGGCAGTGGTGTGGTTTTCTGGAACATGTTAATTGGATATTTTTAACCCAATTAAGCTGTGCTAAAATATGCTCTTGCTCCAGAAGCAGTGCAATGAGCTCAAGAATAGTTATCCAAGCCTAAAATCACCTGAGCAATAGCAGCCTTTGCTTATATTCTGTTTATGCCATTAGATGTCAAAGCAATGTACAATTAAATAAAAGTCAATAGAATAAAATCAGAACCAAAGCATTCTTTAAAACAGGCCAAAACATTTTTAAAAGCCAAAGGCCTGATGAAACAATACAGTTCACCCTGCTTGACTAACAGCCGCCCAATAATCCAGTCTAAGAAGTGGTCAATGTACACTATTGTGCTCTTATAATGAGAGAAAATAGAATAAATAGAAAACAAGCTTATTTTGCCCTATTTTGGCAGTTTAAAAACTTGTTGCAGAAGAGGCTGCATACTTTCTTCCTGTAGGCGCGCCATAACCTGTACGTCGGTCAAGTCTTGCAGTTTGTAGCCCATTGAAATGGAGTCATCTGAAGTACTGAGTTCACTGTCGACAGAAGACTGAGAGCTCAATGCTGAATGCATGCTCAAATAACCTTTAGGAAGTGGAGGGCATGGGAGAGAAAGAAAAGCCAAAGTGAGAACTAGAGATATTTTAAACACCCACATATAAGCAGTATCCAAATAAGTAAACAGCCTTGTTTGAGTCCAATAAAAATATGGTGATGCTACTGTTATAAAAATCTATGTTCACCATTAGGGTGAACCAGCAATCACTTCAAAGTGAGGCCGCTACTTTCTGTACCCGTATTACAGAGGAGGTGGATTTTTATAGGAAAAAAATCTCCTAGGATATGTGGTAAGTATAGAGTTTGTGTCTAAAATGGTCATCTCAGGGCAAACTGCCATAAGGTCTCTACTACCCAAAGGGCAATAGGAAAGGCCTATAAACCTTTAGCAGCTCCAATATTACTGTGTCATGCAATACTTCGGGACGGGAGGGGAGAGGAACCTTGGCTTTTGAAACAGTTTGGGTGGAACCTCAGTTAGGCCATCATAACACAGTGGAACTCATAGCAACTACCATCATTCCCCACTAACCAAATACAACAAACACACACACACACACTTGCACATGTTGCATTATAATTGAAGACCAGAACAAAACATTAAGAAACTTTTTGTGAACAGAAATAAAAACAATCAGCTGTTCTAAACTAGTTATTTTTTCAGAATTTGAGTGTGTTTCCATAGGATGATTGTCTGCAGATAGGCCTCACACCTTACAAGAGATGTTCTTTCTTTAGGCTAAAGAAAATCATGCATAGTGATATTTAACATGGACTGGCTTTATTGGATCACCTGACATGGCCCCTTAAACACAACATCATCAAGTCTACATGTTTCAAAGCCTTCTGGATCGCACCACTCACACATTCTCTCATCCTCCTGCTGACACTGAATTACAGCTACTCTAGATTATCCTTTCATTTTCAAATTCAGACTCATCAAGGATTTAGGCTGAGGCCCAAGTTTCCTACAAGTCACTTTCTGGCAGCAGATTTGGCATTAACACATCCTAGTAACCAACCATAAAAATGTCCATAACACAACAACCGTGCAAGGGTGAACACCAGCATACTTATTCCTCAGTCCACCAAGCCTCACAGCAAATGTTACTAGCCCCAGAAAGGTGTTTCCCCCCCACAACCCTGATTCCCCAATCTTTTTTTTTTTGGGGGGGGGTTAATTTTGGCCTAGAAGGGGAAATAAAACCAATGTGTGTCAAGTTTCCATGGTTGATTGTTCAAGGGTGATTCTTATATTCCATAGGCAACCAGGTGAGTGGTTATTTACCAAGACCTGGAACATCATCAAGGAAGTAGGTTCTTACTCACTGATCAGAAACCTAAGCTAATTATACAGCAGGATTTACGTGTGTCTAGGCACGATGACCACTCAAGGCATTCTAAATTCTCCCAGATTTTTAGGACAGACTAAGCATGGCTGCCAAACTTGTTCCAAAGAATTAAAATTACTAAGGCAATAATAGGCCAAACTAGATCAGATACCATTCAAACTAGTAATTGCGTGAATGGCTTTTGAATGTAATTCTGGCATGCGGGTAGTTGGGTTTTAACCCTTGCCCCCACTGTTACCCTGATCTGGACCAGGGCCCCCATGTCTTTCATTTACATTGGGGAAAAGCGGTCTCATTCACACCAATAGAGTGCAAATAGCACGTGTGGGAGCCCCAATCTGAACTGGGTCCACAGGGCTGGAGGGGAGGGTTAAAGCAGCAGTACCCTCCACACCACGGTCCTGATATGGATTGCCATCCCCACATGTCTGCAATTTTTAAAGAGTCATTTACCCAATTGCTAGTGGCATGAATGGCATTGCATCTAGTTTGGCCTACAAACATAAGCAACATATTGTTATGTAATCCGAACTTGTGGAAACTGACCAAGGAAACTGACCAAGTCAAATTAGATGAAAATCCATTTTGCAAAGGGCACTGATCAACTGGCAGCGTGAGCCTATACATGAATGCGTATGTCTTGTCCCTCTCTCCTTAGTTCATACTATGAAATTATAATTCGAAAATGTGACCTGTTGAGATTTTGTCTCTTTCTCCAATTAGTTAATCTCACTAGTCCTGTCCTGTGGGAGGATGAGGAGGACAGCTTCCTGTTTAGCAAGTGATTAACCTCCAAAGGATACAGGTCACGATTAAAACTAAGCTGTCCAAGGGAAGGGAAGTGCCAAAGCTCTGAGCCACAGGCGTGGCAAGCAAGTGAAGAATCCTATTAAAACTATAGAAAAGTTTATCATGCGCTCCTGTACACAGACACTGCCTGCAGCTTCTCTCACCAAATGCTTGAGGGGGCTTTAGTAGCTTCAACAACGTGTTAGAAAAGAAGAAGCTTTTTTTAAGAATGTGCCTGCAGCATGTTCACCACTCTGGAAGCCTTTTTTCCCTCCAGAGATTTCCCAAGAAGCCAATCTGAGCAAGAGGCAGTTTGTATGTGTCTTCTCAAAACATATTAGATTTCTATCATGTCTTTTGACCAAATCCAGCATTAAAAGTAGTAGTTCAATTAAGTACTAGAACAGATGTTTTCGCTGTCTTTCTGTGCTTCAAGGGAGGACAGGAAAGGTAACCGAGTATCCAAATTTGAAAATGCCATCCAAAGTGTCTCAAAACACAATCGACTCAATGTTGCCACTTCCACTCATCCATTCCTTCCAAGAAAAATGAAGGGTCAATTCAGTGGCTGTTTTAAAAGGTGAAGTCCAGTGACATCAACGGAATAACATGTTTAACTGGTTGGTTAACGATGGGATGCATGCATCATCTCACCCCAAACTTCCAAGAAATTTTGGAAACTATTTTTACAAGCTCTCCTTTGGACCTGGGTTTTTTAAATCAAGCACGGAAGAATTCATTAACTATTTACATTTACACTCAAAAATAATTGCATAGCAACATCTACTAAGTGAGCATTCCAAGCATATGTTAAGAGGATTTATCTCAAGGCAAGTATTAAGAAAGTATCCTGATTAAGCTGTTGCCTCCAGTGCATACTGGTGACACCAGTCTTTAGAACACTTCAGACAGTCAACGGATTTTTAAAGCCCAAGCAGATAAGAAAGCTGACAAGCAAATCTCTTTATGGTCTTGTGACTGCATATGACAATCTAATTCTCAAACACAAAAAAGTTTTCACACATGCAAGTTATAACAGCAAGGCTTTCATGTAAGCAGAAAGTATGTGGCGGCAAAGCAACAGAGGAAAGCCCTGTCCAACAGCAGGCTCCAGCAGGACTTTGTCCTAAGGACTAATCAAAACCGTGGGAATGAAGTACTCAAACGTGCCAAGAGGTGAACCTTTCTCTCAAGAAATCACTTGGAGCATTTAGAATTCTACAGAATTAACACAAACAGGCAAAGAGATCCAAAGAAGACCCTTTCCTGAAGCTGTCAACAAAGAAAAGGCAAACCTAGGCAATCACATTCAGATTGAAGATACCAAACCAGTCTCCCCTCTTCCCATCCCACCTCCTCATGCATCTCCCACCTCCAGTCCTCCGAAAGTGTCCCCAATGCCATGCCATACCTGAGCTGCCACAAGTTAGTAGCGGTTTGTTAGTTGATTTGTAGTGCCCAGGAGAGTTTAGTGCATTGCTACAGGACCCTGTGTCTGTATTCAAATTATGCACACTTGGAGACGCCAGTGGACTGCAATACAAGGATTTCCACCTACTGGCTAGAGGGAAATACAAGAAAGCCATGAAACGTTACCAAGTTACACACAGATACAGAGGGCAGGAAAGACAGAGCATGTCAAACTCTATTTGCATGCATTACATGCCAGACACACTCACCCCCTGAATCACGATACAAACCAATCATTCGATTTCCAACTATGGCTGATAGTTTAAAGTGTCTGGAATTAGAACAAATTAAGACAATTCTCAGTTCTCCACTTCCGGGTCTCTCCTGGTTTAATACTGCAGTCCTGCAAATGTCAGACTAATAATATGATTGCTGCTCCTTGATTTTACGATGCCCGCCTCAGGTGCATTTGAGACACCCTCATGAGTTACGCTGAAGTACTGAAACGTAAGTTGTGCTTCCTCTTTTCATGGTTCTCAGGTAATGTACAGACAGATGAGAGGGCATCCAATACAAGGACAGCTCCTGCCATGGAGGACATATATGCTTTTTTTTCTATTTAGACAATTCTGAATAAGGAGCAAAGTCAGCCTCAGTTATTGCAGTTACAGTGCCTTTAACATTTATACTAGTAAAGCAGCCAGCTTAACCTGATTAGCAAAAAGAGCTTTGCTTCCCCTTCACAGAACAGATTACAGTCATATACAAGTACCATGACCACAGTATGAAATATAACACACAAGAGTGTTCAGTGTGAATCAGCTATTCCAGCATTCAAAGCGGCTAGATGCAAGTTAAGAGTGGTCTCATGAGTGTGCCTTCCATGGACCACTGGGGGTCTGGCCCTCCTCACAATGCTCCCTTAATGCACTTTATGAAAGTGCATTAAGTAGTTTTAGAAGACATGCTACAAATGACAATTATAAAAACCCATCTCGAGGCCCCGACAGGTGCTTGGCACAGACATTAACATCAAAGAAAGATTTCCCATCATTAGCCATGACTGAGATCCAAGTTAGCACTAAGAGTTCAAAGAGGGAGTGGCATTATTAGTGCAGGGAACAATCAAGGCTTATTCTGAACCATCTTGTCCTTGAAATCCCTCAACTCAGAATTGTACCTCATACACAATGGGCATTTAGATTCTTTGAAAGCTAACTGCATGCCTTCTAGAGAGACCAACTCAGGCATAAAATGGAAGCACAGACAATATAAAAATACCAGTTCTTTTGTTTTCACCTACTTTCCTACTAATTCTAGGGATTGAACAGTTTATCAGCTCAAGACAGAAGTTGTTGCAATTTCACCAAATGCCATTTTGAAAATAGTAAGATTAACATCTGGTTAACAAGCCAGGAATTATACTGCATTTCTGCCTCTCTGAGCAGTTGGATATGATGCCAAGTGACAAAATTAGGCTTCGGAGGGATCTCTCTCTCTCTCCCCCCCTCAGATCCTTGCCTATATTCTACAGCTGGCTGCATTTAAGATAACCACAACCCCTGTGCCTTAGTACAAGAGCAGAGCTGTGGAAAACAGAGGGCTGAGGGGAAAATAGAAAAACCTCTTATGAAATATTTTCTTCCAGAATGAGCAAAGCACTTTAAAAACAGTTTTTAAAAATATAAATAGCAGCCGATATACAATTCAACATTACAGAGTACACGACTTTAAAAAAAGTATTTGCAGAAGTGTGCAATCTAAGAGTAAGAGTCTGTCAAGCATACTGCCCCTTCAAGATGATAGCAAGGCATTTGTACAAAACAGCCTTTGACTCTTTGTGCTTTTCACATGCCTCAGATTCATCCGTTTTCTGCATCACGTGAAAACTAGTGATGAATGTTTAAACTGACTCTCACACACAAATCAAGAAACTAGCATGTGATAAGAGTTGAGACCCTTATTTTAATACATGTAAATCTTCAGTTTTCATAGTACATGAAGTTCAGAAGCAACTACGGATCTTTCAGATACTGATTTTGAGTAGAAAAACAGTATTTTTGAGTTATGCTATTATTTTTAAGGACATATTACTTACTGAAAAGGAGCAGAATATAAATCACACAATTTAATTGCCACTTCTGCAGTTTTATTTTTATAGGGGTTTTATATTTTTACCATTTTGATTATTTTATTGCATGGCAATCTAAGAGTTTTTACTAAAGGGCAGCATGGATATTTTCTAAATAAAGGGTAATTTGTCCATTCGCAAGACTGCAACCCTTGCTATGAATGATGGGAAAGTGGATTCTTCAATAGTATTATAAAGTGTAGCTGAATGTACAAATTTATAGTTATGCTATAAGGGAAGAGTATTTTCTGAACTCTCTCGAAAATATTGGGTTAGATCCTGACATAGTCATACTTAAGATCCATTGAAATGAGACATGTTAGTCATGACTAACTTCAGTGTCATTGATTTCAAGGGGTCTTCTCTAAGTATGAATAAGTCTGGATCCAACCCATTATTCTGTTTTTGTATATAAACGCTGATGTTAACATACTGTTTTAAGACTAAGTCATAAAGCCTTCCTTTTTGTTTACTATAATGTCAATGATTTCCATTTTCAATTTTATTTTCCCAAATGGCAAAATAATAATAATAACAACAACAATACTAAAATAGTCATGGGTACAGCAGCTTGCAGTTCCATTGGACATATTTTAAACAATTTTAATTAGAAAAGGGCATTTATACTTTTAAATAAGAAATATAACACACAGTCAAATTTTACATGCATACATGCAATACAACATCAAAAAGGCCCTTTAAAAGAAAATGTTGACTTTAAGATTCAAAGAGAGCATTGCAAAAACTTTCACATTTAACGTGAGATTATTAAAGATGTGTGAAGACAAAAGTCATGCTCCGATTATGACACCACAACCCCAAGGATCGTGTAAACCATCTTGCCTACAGCAAGTGTAGGAAGATTATCTCCATGGCACCCTGCCCAGCCATTAGTGCTAATGCAATCTGTCTTAAACTCCAGCAAGAAAATTCCTAAAGAGCAAAGCAAAAGATTAAGGTATCAATGCTCTTTGACTGATCGATCACATTCAGTTACAAAATGTCAGGTGGCGTGAATTTTCCTTCCTAATCTTAACATCAAATCTTCAAATATTTCCATTTGTGTTATATGCTTGGAAATTCCTGTGACAAGCTAAACAATGAAATGTTGGTCCTCTCCTTGGTGGCAACTCAAGGGGCATGTTGTATTATAATGGCCTTTCAAACATAAGCAGTTCACTTACCTTGGTCAAGTCTGCTGATGAGGGTACGGCAAGCTGCCTCTGTCTCAGGACTTGGGTGGTCCAACACCTGCCTACACCACTTTAGGGGAGACTCTTTTTCATCTGTTGATGACTTTCTTGGAGAGGCATACAGCCTTAAGCAGAAGGATGAAAAGTGTAACATGCCAATTTGGCAAATAAAATCCCATTCAGCCCATGCACCTTTACATTCCGGATAAGCTGATTAAGTACTCAACATGAACTAGTCAGATAAACACATCCCATATAAAGAACTACACTTCTTCAATTGCATATAAAGCAATTTCATGTAACAAGCTATTTAAGAAATAGAGTACCATATTTCTTCCACATGGTTTTTATGAGCTAGGGAGGCAAAGGGGCGCAGCATGGGAAGGTGATGCAGCACAGGAAGCAATCTAGCAGTAGCTTTTGCCACATGGAACTGCTTAGGGCTAAGGCAGATATGCCATGCTGAATACATATTTCAGTAAAATACTCAAGGAGCTCATTTTAAAAAGTCTTTAAAGCTGAAGATAGAACATCCTAACATTTAAGTTCAAAAACAGATATCTGTCAGAAAGTAGTGGATGATGTGACATCACCTCAATAGAATCTTAGAGGACCATACCAATCTAAAAGATAAAATCTAACACAAATTATTAGGTATAAATTCAATAACTACAACCCAATGTGAACCACTTCCACAGAAGTTGTAGCCACAAATAACTTATTAATTCTCACAAAAAATGCAAGGGTTTTTACAATAAACATTACATCTTCCAAATACCTTCCATAATCAATATAAATATGCCTCTCTACAGCAAGCATATTCCGCTAGGAAAAATAAAACTAAATAAAACTATCAAATACTTGGACCCAATTAATTGTTCATGCAAAAACTCTAAAAACTGAATGCAGCAAGGAAGGATGGCTTAAGGCCACTTCACATTAACATTTTATTCTGTGTGTTTATGCACCAAATACACATGCTATAAGTAGTACAAGTTAAGGAACAAGAATGGGCAATACCTTCCCATCACATTTGGCAATATCTTATGTGTGAAGGGGTCCTTGCTTCCTGTTCTTAAGAGGCAAAACCTCCTCCCTAACTTCTTTGAGCTCGGTTTGTGTCTGTCTTGAATAGTACAGGAGAATTCCAGTGTATCAATTCTCTTCCTCCCTCACAATAAATATGATGCAAGCAATTACTTGCCTATTATCGCTGTCTCACTATTGTGTTAACTGATAGCTCTTTGGGCCAGTGGACTTTTGTGGACCTTTTTCAGACCCATTTTGAGCCATCTGCCTCCAGAGCTAATATGAATGAGAGCCCCAAGTGTCTCTATTTGCTTTGACTTCTCACGTATGAAAAGTTGCTGACATTGAAGAATCCTGATTTAATCTCTCTGAACAAGGATTAAGGTCCTGACTCTTTTATCTGAACTCAAAGAGAAACAAAACAAACTAATTCTAGAAATTAAGATTCTTGTCTAGTCCCCTCTTAACATGAATGCTTTTGAGCTCCAAACCAGAAACTCATGGTACCTACCAGCTGTCCTCTTCATCGCTGCCATTCTCAAGCTCAAGCTCTAGCACTTCAACTTCATCCAGAGTTGTCCTGTTCAAGGGGCCTTCTACATTACTGCTCTCTTCACTCATCGTCAGTGCTGGCTCAACACCTGTGGTGAAGTCGTCTACAAGCACTGCACTGCCACAGTCCCAAATAGAGGAGTCGTTGGTGTTGGCATCACTGTTCTGCATTTCTGTATTGCTCACAAGCTTTGTGCTGGGTGGCTTTTCTGCAGAACCACTTGCACAGTTATGCTGCACTGTGGTCCCTACATCCGTTTTCAAGAACTCATCACTCTCGTCTGCTTCTGACCTCATTTTACTCAATGCACAGTGCAGGTCTGCCACTATCTGCAATTCCTGCTTATCCATCAGTGCATTGATGCTATTATTCATTTCCATCCCATTGAGCCTGGAATTGCAATTATCCACTCCAGCGCCAGCTTGGCTCAGCATTTTTGCCTCCGGCACACTTCGGAGGCTTCTAGTTCTCAACTGCTGATTCTGGAGCTCAAGTCTCCTCACAAGTTCTTGCAGTTTCCGCACCTCTTCCAGTTCAGGGCCCACCTGATCGGCCATTGGTTCTGCATCTGGACCCATCACAGAGTTCTCTGTTGAGACACGGCCCAGTTCATTTCCAAGGCTGTGGTCTGCCTGAATTATAGGGGCACTCCCAGGAACAACCATCTTCGTGAAATCCCTGAGACAACTTGCTAGAAAAAAAAGGGTTTAAAGAAGATGCATGTTTATATATACATACAGTGAACACCCTGCAGCTGAATATACCAGTTCTCCTAACAATTAAATATCTTTAGGGAACAGCATACATAGAGCCAAGCCTCAGTGTATCTGAACGCAGATTATCTACAAGGATAGGGTGCTTTACTTACACTGGACATGTTGACATGAGCTACATTTTCCCAGTATACGCAGCAGAAGCCATAATCACTGCTATGAGAAAGGCAACTAATCTATGTCCAGCGTGTAAGCAGACGTTCATAATAAGTATGTACAAAATGAGTGGAGTGCTCTGTAATCCTCCCAACTCCACATGTAGTTGCCCACACAGAAGTGATTTCAGGAAGGCAGCTTTTAGATCTCTGAGGTCAATTTGGAAAGGGTAAGACCATATCTGTCTTGCCAAATGTTTCAGGTCTAACAAAACAAAACAAAAAACCCAAAAACAAAAAACCCTACAAGCAATATTTGCCTAATCTTGTGCCAAATGAAACATTCAGAGTCAACTACCATTGAAATGATCAAATTTCTAGTGCTTAGGTTTTCTGTAGTCCAGCTCTAAAGTTTAATTAAACATTTAGCTCAGTCTCTGACATGAAAAGCCAACATCTGTTAAAGATCTGAAATACAGTTATTCATAAACAGTTACTATTTGTTGTGCAGTAGCTGCAGCACTACCATATTGAGTAGATAAGTATCTTACATTTAATCGACTCCTTGGTTATACACCAATACCCATATGCAGGGTGAGCACATATTAAAGCTAAGAAAACAGAGGATACAAGTTCCTTCCGACATGTTCACACTAGAACAGCAAACCATACATGTATTTCTGCAAGAAGTGATACTACAGAGAAATGGATTAAAGGGTCACCAGCAATTTAACTATAAAAGGACTACAGAATTCACATGTACACAATCTTTTTTTGGCTTGTCTGAAACTCAGTACTGATCTGTAAACATAGTGGTTACGTTGACACAGGGAAGGGTGTGTATGGAACCACCTCTGACAATTAACTTTAAACAAAGTACACAAGTATACTGAGCCATGTAAAAATGCCAATAACTATGCACTCAATCTTTTATTACCATTATCTTCCAAGTATACATGCCGTGCACCAAAAATGAGGGCATGAGAAAATCCAGAGTAACAACTCCAGCTCTCTGGTTTCCATGATTACCATCATAAATGGGCCTTACACTAGTAAAGGTGTCATAAATTTAAGACTGACTATTGTCATGTTTCCCTGCTCAAAATACATAAGTCTAAGGAAACAATGGCAGTCTAAGCTCCCAAAGCAACTCTGTACAAAACCTCTCCGTATAATTTCGAGTTAAGAGTCCCATCTGTAGGGAAAACATGTTGTCCTCTTATTTTCAACCTAAAAACACTAACCCAGAATGGAATTTACTGTAAAGTAGGCAATTTTGAGGTAACAAAAAAGAAGAAAGCAGTACATTTGTGGTGTACAGCAACAAACGGTTAAGAATATCCTCATTATTTAGCACAGCCTTTCAAATTTTATGCCCAGTCAGTAAGTGACTGTCATCACTACAGGTTTCTTCTATCACCAATGAGCTGGAAGAAGATAGTAACACTGCACCCAAAATCAGTCTTACAAGAAATTCATCCATCCACAGCAAACACAAGAAAATATCAAAGGTTCTATAGAAGATGGGTTTTACTTACTGTTTTTTTTTTTTTTTTTTAGAAAACTGCTGAAAATTTTATTTTGGCAACTCTCACCAGAGAGAACAGGTTCTTGTTCTTCAAATACTTTCTGTCTCCCTACCAAGGGAAACAAAGAAAACCTGTTATCCCTGGAAAGGTCGCAAGACAAAAATATACTTCAAAGGAAGAGCTGTAATACTCAAAATGTGGCCCCCTCCACAAGGATGCGCTTTTGCGCCCGGTTCCGGGATTATGCGCATTATCGCGGAGGCGCATTTACGCCTAATCCCTCTGCACGGGAGGCGGCGAGAGGCGGCGAAGCGCATTAATTCATGTCCAAAAAGCGCTTTAGAAGATGTTAATGCGCATAATCGCTTGTTCACACCGCGATAATGCGCTTTAACGGCCGGAGAAAAATAAAAGTCGCTATTTAACGCGCATTCGAA
This sequence comes from Anniella stebbinsi, assembly GCA_029215795.1. Taxonomy (NCBI): domain Eukaryota; kingdom Metazoa; phylum Chordata; class Lepidosauria; order Squamata; family Anniellidae; genus Anniella; species Anniella stebbinsi. The sequence continues at coordinate 17,914,312 of JARDYH010000001.1, forward strand.
AATGCGCATTATCGGGGAAATAACGCGCCTGTATGCCCGTTTTGCGCTCCGCTGGTGTGGAGGTAAAATTTATAATGAGCCTCTAAGGCTCATTAAACGTCTCGTGTGGAGGAGGCCTGTATCAAGCCACGTACTATAAAACAAGCCTAGTCTTCCCCAGTACCTTTGGATCTTTCCCTCTTGCTTTTTTATGTCAAAATGAAACCAGGAGTGGGTCTGTGTCACACAATACTAAAAAGCCACCCTCCATTTAAAAAAAAATCAACAAAAAAACACCCTAATGTTAATCTCATTTTTGTCAACTGTATATACAAGACCTAACAATATAAAGAAAGAGTCCTGTTGAAATATAATATTCCATTTTCCATAGCCACCATTTGTGGTCCTATTTCAAGCAGACTACTGCAACCAAGTAGAAATTGGTTAACAAGTTCTCCCCGACACCATCCATAAGCTCAACTGGAGCTCCAGCATCCATCTCCCTCTATTCTTTAGAAGCATCAAGTTCTTACCAGAGCATCTGTCAAAGAGGAGCACAGCACAGCAGCCTGGCCTGGAAGGATGACTTCACAGGCCAACAAAGCAGGAGTTGCATGAAGCCCTGAGGAGAAAACAGAGACAGCCACCCCACCAGGGAAAGAAAAAAAGAAAAGCAAATTACTGCCAGAAGCAGGGGTCTGGGGGCAAACAGTCCACATTAATGCCTAAGCAGGGCCCATCCTCTTAGGACAGAGAGGCAGGTGCCTTGGCTCCTGCCTTCAAAGCAATAAAGAGTGGGGGCATGTCCTTTTAAGAGAGGGGGCGGAAAGAGGAGCCCATAGGGGTAAGTACCCAACAGAGGAGACCTTCCTTCTCTGGGCAGTTTTAAAAAGAGGGTGGGGGTGGGAATCTTCTCAGGAGGAAGAGAAGGGCACATGGGGGCAGCCCCCCCCCCCAGTAGGAGGGAGACAGGTGCCTTCTCTCTAAGGTAAAAAGAAACTGGGGCAGGGAGAGGGGGAAAAGAGGGGGGTTGGGGTCCCCTCAGAAGATGGGGGTAAAAAGGGGCTGTGGATCCCCTTAGGAGAGGGGGGGGCAAAAAGGGGCTGTGGATCCCCACAGGCGAGGGGGCAAGTGGCACAGAGTCCATCCCCAGGGCAGGGGAGTTTCCTCTGCATAGGACAAAAAAGACAAGCAAAATGAGGGAAGGGCGAGGGGGAAACTGCTGCGCGACTGGAACGCCCCCCTCCCTCCCTCCCTCCCTCCCTCTCTCTCCCCTCCCTCCACTCCTGTGCCCTTCAGTCCGTGGGCCTCTTCACCTCCCCCACCCCGGACAGAAGCCCCCTGAGGGAGATGAAGAGGAGGAGGAGGAGGAGGAAGGGGCCTCTCAGGAAAGGAGGGAGGGAGGGTGGGTGGGATACGATGGAGAGGAGGCCTCGGGGCCACGAAGGGATGGAGGCGAAGGGATGGAGTGGACGGACCCGCCTGGCCTCGCTGCGCCGCCGGAGGGGGAGAGGCGGGCTGGGGGCCGCGCGACCGTTGGGAGCCTTCATGCCCTCCTCATCCTGCGCGCTCGCGATGCCCGCGCCCCCGCCCCCACGCCGTACCTGCCCGCGCGCGCTCTCGCGCTCCCCGGCTGCGCTCGTTCCTCCTCCTCCTGCTGCTGCTGCTGCTGCTGCTGCTACTGCTCGGCGCTTTGGGTTGCTTCGTTTTTTTACTGCCTTCAGCCGATTGGCAGCGAACGCTACGGTTAGAACCTCATTTGCATATACGGGGAGGGCGGACCAATGAAGGCGAGCCGAAGGAAAGAGGGAGGGGGAAGAGGGGGAGGAAAAGGAGGGGCGGGGAGTCGCTCAAGGGAAGCCCCGCCCATCTCCGTCTTTTCGAGCGTCCTTGCGGTGCGCGCTCTCTCGCGCCTGGTGTGTGTGGGTTTTTTTGCGCTTGCGCGGTGGCTGCCAAGCAGCATGAGCACAAAAACGTGCGTGTGGGAAGAGGGGGGTGAAGCAAAGTCCGGAGTGTTGATGTATATGTATGCGATTATGCAAATGACATGCAAATGAAGGGAGCGTGGCTGGGATCTGTGTTGCTCCTGCTGCTGCTGCTCCACTCTCTGCGTCTGGCTAATCTGAGGTTAAATTTATCTACTTATGCACAGTGCCTCTGGCTGCTTTGATCAATGGAGGAAAATGATGTCATTTTTTATTGGGAAGGGGTAAAAACCGGAACGGAACAGGATGGTCCGGAATGGTACTTTTATCTATTTTTTAAAAATGCCAAAAATTGGCATGTGTTAGAGACACCTGAGAACACTATTTTAGGACACAAACCCTTGCAATATTATATTCTTATTCACCCCTAATGCAGAGAACCCATCCAGAACAGAACAGAATGGCCCAGAACAGCAACTTCCAAGCCAGCCAAGCCAATGAAATTCACCAGTCACACATGGACTACATGAGATTGATATAATATCTAAAAAAAAAACATCCAGAGAAACCCCATTTCAGTAGCAATCCTGAGCAATTGTCCTCATTCTGCAAAACAGTCCAGAACAATAACTTCCAAAGTATGTCAGAACAAACTAATCAGTCACACATGACTAGATGGGGTTGATATAATAAGCTACAAATCATTCACAGAATTGTGGTGAGCCAGCCAAACCTGCCAGTCACACAGGAACTGCATGGGAGCCATGTGGAGGAGGCCACCATTTGGATGACTTTAAAAAGAGTTTGGATAAATTCCTGGAGAAGGCTGTCAATGGCTACTAGTCTTGATGGCTATTTATTTGCTACCTCCAGTAGCAGAGGCAATAAACCTACATACACCAATTGCTGGGAAACCTGGACGGAATGGTGCCGCTGCACCAAACGTCTTGGGGCCAGGTTATCTAAAGGAATGCCTCCTCCCATATGTACCTGCCCGGACCCTAAGATCATCTACAGGGGTCTTTCTCCGTGAGCCCCTGCCAAAGGAAGTGAGGCAGGTGGCCACTAGGAGGAGGGCTTTCTCTGCTGTGGCACCCCGGCTGTGGAATGAGCTCCCCAGAGAGGTTCGCCTGGCGCCTACTTTGTACTCTTTTCGTCGCCAGGTGAAGACCTTTTTATTCTCTCAGTATTTTAACAGTTAACTGAATTTTAATCCTTGCTGTTTTAAATTTGTATTTTAATCTGTATTAATTCCTGCTGCTTGGTTTTATTCTGGTTGTGTTTTTATATTGTATGTTATTTTGTGTTTTTAGATTGTGGCTTGTTTTATATTTTTAAAATGATTTCATGGTTTTAATTTTTGTGAACCGCCCAGAGAGCTTCAGCTATGGGGTGGTATAAAAATGCAATAAATAAATAAATAAATAAATAAATAAATAAATGTCCTGCTTGTGAGTTTCCCTTGAGCAGCCAGTCGCTCACTGTGTGGACAGAATACTGCACTGCTCTTACATTATTGTGAAATACTTCATCTGCTTGCAATAAATATTGCATCTCTTTGCATAGGCTTTACTCTTGTACCCCCACTTTGTAAAGCTTTCTCCCTTTACATTGTAGTGCAATGCCTTACTCAAACCGGTGACCTCCAGACATTTGGGACTTCAACTCCCATCAACCCCAGCCAACATGGCCAATGGTTAAGCGTGATCAACATTGTGGTTCAAAACATTTGGAGGCAGCACAGGTTGGGAAAAGGGTTGCAGGGCTACGAACTCTATCCTACAAAGTTTCCAGGCTATATCACACATCTGATGAAGTAGTAGGCTGTTGCCTGTAAGTCTCAGAAGTTTTTATCATTTTCCTTCCAGGCATTACATGATTGTTCCCATATGGTTTGTATGAGTGTTAAAAGAACCTGCTGGATATTCACCTTTTATTTATATGTATAGCCAAAGCTCTCTTTAACACAACTGCTGAGGCTGACACAACTCACTTGCCTTTCCCATGTCCATTTTGTGGGCTTTAATTTGCTTTTTAAGAGTTAACGAGCCTATTCAGACAACACAGTAAACCATGGTTAGGCCACTAACCCTTTTGCAGCAAATGGTTAGTGAAACGTGGTTGTGTAGCCACCACGGCTAGGAATGGTTCACACAATACGCCAAGCCATAACGTTTAGCTCAAAATGCTTAAGCACTGGCTTAGTGTGTTGTCTGAACAGGGTCTAAAAGATTACTCAGGACCAATCTGGAACACTCACCCAGCATTTTTTTTCCAAGCAGCAAATGGCAGCAAAGCTATCCCCTCCCCTTCACTAGACCTGTTTGGCTCCAAAGCACCAGGAAATACATCACAACAAATCAAGAACTCAAGTCAGCTTTCTGCACCTAATGTTTATTAGAACTGGATGTGGAGGTTACACATTTGTTTCAAAGAAAAGAGACTGGCAAACATGGACAATGAAGCAAAAGAAAACACACAACATTCCCAAAGCAGTTTGCAATGATATGCGTCATTGAGGAAATAAAGCAATCAGTTAAATAGCTTCTGAAATTTCACTTGTCGCTCCATAAAATGTGTGCTCTCCTTATAAAGCTGTGTCTTTTGGAAACTGGAGAGTCTAGAGTTTGCACAAGAAGGATTCTGCCTAGAAGATAAATATTGACAAAGGACTAACAAAAGACCTTGCCCAAATCGATAGACCAGCTGTTTTATCAGATGTTAGTGTACACACATTCCACAACAAGAACTGGAAAGGGTGGGTGGAGTTCTAACTTAGAGGCACCTTCTAGAGGTGATCAAAATTTGGTCCATTGACGTGAAATTACATGTCAAAAGGTTTATTTGTCTTAACTGAATATTTTGCATTGCAAAGGGTTTTAATCATGGGGGAATGTTTCTGTCTATCCAACAAACTCTGCAACAGTGAGGACACCCTGGCCTGAGTATGAAGATCAGAGAACAGAGAACTTCCCAAGCGTGAATCCAGATGAGGCTTTTATTGTGCAATCGCCCTGCCTTGTTCACAAAATTTTTACGGGGGATCCAGACAACGTGTTTTGCAAGCGCTGCTTCCCTCTTTTTTCCGACCACAGAAAGTCTGTTCAGGAGGGGAAAACAGAAGAACTGTACCATGTCTTTTGACTGGTAGTGCCAGGAGCCCTCCATCTGGAAGAACCCTCTAGAAGTGTTGGGAACACAACTCCCATCATCCCCAGCCAGTATCTGGGGATGATGGGAGTTATAATCCCAACACATCTGGAGGGCACCAGGGTGAGGGAGGCTATCCCAACACATCTATTTTGGAGGGCTGCAGTCAGCCAGCCAGTTGAAAGATAACTGGGTCTGTGCATCTTTCTCCTTGCAGGGAGAAAAGCAGCTTGGAAAGGCAATTCGGATGGAGAAATCAGCCTGCAGGGAAAGGGTTAAGCACTCCCTGCTCCAAACACTATTGCTCTGATCAGTTTGGAGTCCCACCCTCTGTGGCAGAATTCAAATAAAACCTATCAGGAGATGTTCACATGTTCATCTCTTCCAATAGTTCACAAATACATACAGGAATGCCTGTGCACACAACCCTGTTCTTACACCACGGAGCAGTAGTCCCATTTGGTCTGTTTAGACTCTAGACATAATACTCTTACCCCACAGACCCTGTTGCCTATAGATGGTAATGTGTACTGCTTCACTGACTTCAAAATGTGGTAAGCCAGCCCCACTGTGCTCCTTCTGCTGAGTTTGGCCATGGATGTCTGCCCCCAAATCCCACCCTAAATGTCAAGGCTGGCCCAAGAGATTTTGTTGCTTGGGGCAGAGCAGCAAGCAGCACTCCCACCCACCCATGGTTCATAGTATCCAAAGCCAGCCGAGTTATTTTGGTACATGAGGGAGAACATCCTATACGGATTGCCTCTCCTGGCAGTGGAAATGTACTGACAAAGTAAATAACTAACCATTTGCTGTCTTTTTATGACATCTGAAATCTGCTGCCTGAAGCGACTGCCTCACTCTGCCTCATGTTAGGGCCAGCCCTGCTAAATCCACCCTGTTGCTAATGGTGCCTGGGTGCCCGCCCTCCCCCATTGTGTGCTGCTGAAGATGCATCACTGCCTGCTGTCGATGGCATTCACTTCCTCTGAATTACCCATCGAGGAGCGCGTCTCTGGGATAGGTATGCTAGTAAAGTTTTCCGTAACCGAATTCTTTTTTCCTTTTTTTTAAAAAAAAAGAAGCTTAAGAATACTGAATCTCACAACAGAATTGGGGGCATTTACAGAATAGCTGAAACTTCAAAAACAAAACAAAACATCACACATTGGGGAACATTGACTCTGGACTAGCCATGATGGTGTGATGGAATGGATACTAGCGGTCAGATGGCATTGCTGTCTATTGAATGAGTCCACTTTACTTAGTATTTCCTAACCTGGCCGGCAGCTGCTCTCCAAGGTCTCTTTGCAGATGCCATCATTCACCTGCTCATCATCGAACTTTCTCCAAACTAGTGCCCTCTGGTTGTATTGACCTACAACCCCCATCATCCTCAGCACCATGCTAGAACTCAGCTATGCATGCAGATGCTCACACATTTTTTAACAACAACTCCAAAAGCAAGGCCGGGACAGGGCCCTTTGCCCTTCCAGGGATAAACTAGAAAACAGGGGCTGAATAGGAGCGATGCATGTGGCCCATATGTATCTAAATCTAGTTCGGCCTTTGGAGAAGTTTCACAGAATCACTGAGCACCCACAAATTCCCCTACAAGCGATTCAGAGGTGCTCAGCACCTTAGAATCCCAAATATTATTTTCTTTGCTACGGAACCTAGCCGTTCTTTCTTCCTCTGCTTTTTTTGTGTGTGTGTGTCTCCTGCTAAACTGCGCTTTTATCAGGTGACTGGCCAAGTTGAATACATAGATGTCCCTTGTGCCATTAGGTAGATATCCAGGGCCCCACTGAAGAGAGGGAGACGGGAGAGAGCCCAAAAGGCAACAGGGCTGGCTCACGGTATTCGGAAGTAAGTGAAACAATCCACATTGCCATCTAAAGAGGGTAGGTGGGAGAAATGAGCCTATTAAATCCAGAGTCTACAGTTACCCAACAGCATTACTCGAAGTGGTGAGATGCTTTTCCCTAAGAAAAAAGGTGGCGAAAGAGGTGTAACTTGAGAGCGGAGGGAGCAGGATGTTTGCTGGGTCAGAAGGCACTCAAATCACTCCCGGTCACGTGGCTGCAGACTGACTTCTTCCAACAGAGGATATCCTAGGAGAAAATCAGAAGGGAGGAATGGCTGAGCTTGTTAGAGAACGCACACAGCAAGGTGGGGCACAAGGGAAGAGTCATGATGTGCTCATGCAGCGACGCATGCGTGCTTATGCTGCAAAATCCAAGTGCTACGGCCAGGTGAGCAGCCAAGGCAAGGAGGGAAGGTTCCATGTCTGGATGGGCTACTGCCATGGAACACCAGCTAGTGTGGTGTAGGGTTAGAGTGCTGGACTGGGGCTCAGGAGATCCGGGTTCTAGTCCCCACTCAGCCATGAAGCCCACCAGGTGATTTTGAGCCAGTCACTGACTCTCAGCCTAATTTATCTCACAAGGTTGCTGTGAGGATCAAAGGGAGGAAGACCATGTAAGCCGCTTTGGGTTCCTTGTAAGAGGTAAAAAGGTAGGACGTAAATGTAGTCGCAGTAGTAATCTTTTATAAGGATATGGTAGTCTAAAGCTTATTACTCAAGATCTACCAAACCAAGTTTGCTCATTTTTGTTTTCAACTAAAGCTTGAGCGGCCTAGATGCACAGAAAATTTTGAAACTTTGAAAAAGTTCAAAGCTCGAGCTGTAATCGCAACTAATTTGCTGCACGCCACAAATAGGCAGGGCAGGCCCTCCGCCAGGGGGATGACGGGCAGCCCTGCTTGGCCAATCAGTGTGGCGTGAAGACGATAGGGAGGGAGGGGGAAGGGGAGGGAGATGGCCAATCGGGGCATGCGAGGGAGGGGAGGGGCCACATCACATGCACATTTCAGAAGGGAGGATTCACTCTACTTTATTCACGAGCCTGTCTCGTGAGGGGACTGAGGGACAAAAATGCAGAAAAGGAGCAGGCTTAGTAGCAGCCATAGTGAGATGGGCTAACAACAACAACAACAACAACTTAGATGACCTTGGACCACTCACTATATTTCAGCCTAACCTACCTCACCAGGCTGTTGTGAAAATAAAATGAGTGAGGGAGAAAAGGACCCACATATACTGTCCTCAGCTCCTTGGAGCAAAGGCAGGGTATACAATGGAATGCTAATAAATAGTCTCTGTGCGGGGTGCAGGCATGACTACGTTGCACATCACAGCCACGCTGTGCCTGCATCGTAACCATCAAGCATGTTATTAGCATTTATTTATGTCACGCTTTCCGAGTGTTCAAAGCACTCTTCATTCGTTATTGCGGTCCTCTTTACAACAACCCTGTAAGGTAAGCCCAGTATTATGCCTATATTGCAGATGGCAGGGCTGATGTTGAAACAGGGTTGGCTCAGTCCCACTGAGGGTACAGGATTGCAGCCTTGCTGGCCTTATAGGGCAACCAAGAAATACTGTACATTAAATAAATATTTTATGTAGCAGGAAACATACTAACAGAATTTCTGGTTCACAGCTCAGAAACAAACTTCATTGCACATAAATGCATGTGTTGAAACACTGATGGCTGTTGCTTCTCAGGAACAGACATGTTGGGAGGGGGGACAATTTGGAATAGGGAGGTAGCCAGGGGTGTGCTTAACCCTTCCCCTACCGCATTTATGCTGCAATACACTCCATACACATAGCTGATTTCTTCCCTCTGAAGTCTGAAACGATTTTTTTTTACCCTCTCAAGCACAGATTTGGAAACTTTCAGGAGGAAAAGCAGCTGGGAAGGAAGGGAAGGGTGGTGGTTGTATGAGGAAATTGCTGGGCAGGGTAAGGCTGAAGCACACTGTCCTTGCCCCCCTTCTAGGGATGTCGGTGGAGCTTGGTAGTTTTTGCCAGTTCGCCCCCCCCCCCCCCATCCCAGATGCTAGGTCATGGATTTCTGAGCTGGCTCAACTTGGCACATGTCAAATTGGGAAAGCTTGCATTTTCCTGCCTGTTTTTTTTTTTGGGGGGGGGGTACGCAAATTCTGATTTGCACAAATCGCAATTTGCACACAAATCACAATTTGCACGAATTCATGACTGGGAACATAAATGGAAATCGCTATTTGCACAAATTCGTGGCCATAAACAGTGCAATTCATGCAAAATTGCAGATGTAAATGTTCATTTACACCTGCATTTTTACACAAATTCTTTATGGCCACGAATTTGCGCAAATCACAATTTCTGTAAATATTCCCAGCCGTGAATTTCTGCAAATCACAGCTCATGCACACACACAAAAAAGAAAGATGTGAGCTCTTGCTGGATGCCTGCGACTGTCTGGTAGCTCACGCCACATGCACGCCAGGCAAATGACAGTAGTTCAGCGAGCAGAGCATGAACAGGACTCAGGGAAGTTTGCCCACCCTACCCTGTGGTCCTCTATTCGATATTTCTCCCTCCTGAATCTAGTTTTTGCTAGAAGGAGCAATCAACCGGGTTTCAAATAGTGTGTGTGTGTGTGTGTGTGTGTATTAATGTGTCAGTGTGTCCTACTTCACACAGGGCAGTCCTCTATTTGAGGGGCTATCCTATCTAATTCCAGTTTAAATATTAAGAACCCCATGAAGGGAGCAGAATTGGGGCCTTGAAGTTGCCCGCTGACAGTTAGCACCTGGACAGCAGACTGAGGCCCTTTCTACACCATAGGGGTATAGAGGGAGGGAGGGAGGGAGGGAGGGCGATCCCGGAAGTACCTAATACACACCATCGGCACACAGGGACCAGCCGGGGGCCATCCCAGGCAAACAGCCTGGTGTAGAAATGGCCTGAGTAGCCATATAGATCACTTGGTCATAGCCTTTCCCCATTATGGTGAAATATATCTATTTCAATGTAATGACAGTAATTACATTGAATTAATTACTTCTAAATCTGCATTTATATGTAGACATTGTCATATGCACACAGGAAAGGTCCCACTCACCTAGAAGAGCCTCTCATAGCACTTATCGCAGTGAACAATGTCCCGGTGAATAAAGATTTTTTCCAGGAGATCTCCCATTGGCTTGTGGCAAATCCCACACTGTGGATAGAGAAAGAGGGACCGTTGCACTTTGTTTAGACAGAATCACACGGTGCCAGAGTAGCAAAGCGCCGTGGTTTCTTCAGCCAGAGCACATGCGGTCACTGTTGCCTTTTGCAAAAGACAAAAGGAAGCATTCTTTTGCTCCTTTCTGCCAGACAGGCAACGTGTCACAAGGCCCAGGGGCAGTTTGATGGGAAGGATAATCAAATAGGAACTTGCAATGCAGTACATACTTGTAACACACATACCATGACCCCCATCCCATACCTACAATCTCATGAATCACAAATGGCAAGTTTCTATTTAATTTCTGAAATGGTATTTTCTACATTTCAGAAATGACACCATGGCCCACGCTTGACCTTTCCTACCATGCCCACAAATACTGGCGCCCCCCCCAAACCCTGGAGGCTATTTTTATTAATGCAACATCCAGGTTAAAGAAGCCTCTGACGTAGGCTGACCATATGAAAAGGAGGACAGGGCTCATGTAACTTTAACAGTTGTAGAGAAAAGGGAATTTCAGCCAGGGTCATTTGTATGCAATTAGTTCCTGGTGAAATTCCCTCTTCATCACAACAGTTAAAGTTGCAGGGGGCCCTGCCTTCTTTTGTATATGGTCACTCTAGTATACTGCCTGCAACTTTAACTGTTGTGATGAAGAGGGAATTTCACCAGGAACTAATTGCATACAAATGACACTGGCTGAAATTCCCTTTTCTCTACAACTGTTAAAGTTACATGAGCCCTGTCCTCCTTTTCATATGGTCAGCCTACTCTGATGAAGCTCACTGGCTATTTTGTAACTTCTCAGTTGGCCTTAATAAAAGTATCATCCTGTAATTTTGTTTTGATTTTTTTTAAAAAAACAAATTAATTAACCAATGCAGCGCCAAACATTTTATAAACAGACCCATTCACTGGGTCTGTTTACATGTAACGATAAGCCACCCTGAAAATAACCCAGGGTATATCAGTTGTTCACTCGCTATTTCATGTTATTCCCATTAGATAATCAGGCACTCTGTGGCTTGTTGTGGCCTGCTCCCAGCGTGTAGCCCATGGGCCTTTGCAGCACAACCTCAGCAGCCTTTGTAAGGCTTTATTTTTCTGGCATTTTTCATTGCAAAATCATAAATAAACTCCCTAAAATCTATTTTTCTTGTATGTTGACACTTGCTCAGTGACCTGGTTTGCATGACATGACAATTCACCTTTTTATGCTACAGAGTGGTTGTCATGACGTCTGAACCTGGCATGATTTTCTCAGGATGGTTTATTAACCACACGCAAGCCACCCTGAGAACCCATGGTTTGTTATTCGGTTGCTCAGGGTGGCTTGTTTTCAGAATGCCTGACATGCAGACTCGGTAGGGCAGCTCATGTATGGCTTGTCCTTCAATACCTCACCAGCGCCCTTCCCAGCATCTGCCACCTGAGGCAGCTGCCTCACTCTGCCTCATGGTAGGGCCGGCTCAGACTATTACAAGCAATTATCCAACCAGGAAGTGGATAATATTGCTGGACCTCATTTTTCCTTACCAACTTTGTTTGCTTTTGCGTTCCCTGCACACAACATTTAGCATAAGAGGGTTTGTTGCCCAAACTTCTGTAAACTGCGTTGGATTGGATCATTGACTCTGTGCCTCTTAGTGGGAAAGCGACCTATCCTCCTAGGAGAACGGGCCCAGAAATTTGGGCAACAGGTTCTTACCCGGAAGCAGTATTCATGGCAGCAGATTTTGAGTTTCTCAATGGTTATCTTCGCACCGTTGCGGATTTCACGTCCACAATAAGTGCAGATATCTTCGGAGGGCCTGAAGAGAAGGAAAAGAAGGAGGCCATGATGAGTCATGGTGGTTAATGAAAATTTTACAGAATGGTCCCGGCTCCCAGTACTCCCAGGCTTCTTCTTGTAGAAATATAAAGCAGCCTCCCGGGGTGGAGGGGAGACGCGACAAATTGTCCTACCTTTTAGGGGGGATGCTATTCAGATAACTGGCACTGCCATAAGTTGATTTCTCAAGTTCAGACAGATCAGCCAGGCTGCGACTGGAGGACAAAAGAGAGAAGGCAAGATCGTTACTGCATAAAGGAGGAATATTATATTAAAAAAAAAACTCAAATGTTACATAACCAAATCAAAATATGGGCAGATGTGAGAGGTTGCTTCCACACTCGAAGTCTTTAAATGCTTCTGAGGCACTGCTTTTCTATAATTAGCTGGAAGTTGAATTAACATGTATGTCTCACACAGTATTCAATCCAATGTAATATCATCTAGCAGTGTCCTTCTATAGGCATTCCTCACAATTATAGTCCCATTCAGCAAGGGTCTCCTCCAACATTAATTAAAAGTTTGCTGTCAGCAAGTTCTGCCCATTTTACTACATTTGGTTAAGCATGCCAGTGGAATTACTAAAAATCACATATAGCTCCTCTTAATTGCCCCAGTGTTAGTTTTCTGCTATACTCTGGTTTCTCTTCAGATCATATAAATCTTTTTTAGTTTTCTTCTCCCACTATTTTATCATACAGAAAAGGAAAGGAAATCAGTAATTGGAGCAGCACCCCTCACTCTCCATATGGAAAGAGTGCCATTATGGTTGCAATCCTACTACTTACCTGGAATTAAGTCCCACTGGACTAAATTTGACTTACTTCTGAGTAAACATGCATAGGATTGCAATGCGAGACCATTAAAAGAGGCTTAATTCACCACTGATCTTCCAGCAGTGATCAACAAAAACCAAGAAAATGGGCAAGGATCAGCAAGCAGGAAACTTCTAATTAAAGGCAGAGAAGCCCCAAAAAGCTTCAACAACAATTTGCCTGTTGACACAGGATAGGCTGGAGCTGCACTTGCATTTTATTGCAAGCAAGCAAACAAAACCCTGTCACAAATCAGGTCTGAGGGAAAAGGGAGGACAGCACAAGAAACACTGGGCTGTGATGGGTTGACTTTTTTTATTAATTTTATTTGTGTTATTATTACATTTCTATCCCGCTATTGTCCCTCCAAGGAACTCAAGGTGTACATTATCCTCCTCTTCTCCTTTTTATTTTCACAACAACCCTGTAAGATCATTTAGGCTGAGAGCCAGAGACTGGCCCCATGTGGATGTGCAGTAGGGATGGTGCGGATGTCCCTTCGGGGCTTGAGGCCTGGTGAGAAATCATCGGCTTGGATCCCCAGCTTGCCCAACTCAGCGAGTGCCAGGTCGGGCAAGCCCATGGCCAACCAACCTCTTGCGGAAAAGATTGCTTTACGGCCATCATCTGCGCAAATGGGCATTTATGAAACAGGCCGAGCTGCCATTTTAATGCAAAACGGTGGCTTGGCAAGGGATTGGCTACCTTCTGGCCACGTGTGGCAAGCAGGGGCAGGCAACTGGTGGGGGTCCGGTAAGTGGGATGTGACTCGGATGAGTTTGCCCCTCCCTAACATGTAGTCACTCCCAGGATGTTAGTTTTCATGAGCAACTCTTTACCTTGCCCTCCCTACATGTAAGCCACTGGGTGACTTCCTCATCGGCTACATCAGTCTTTGCAAATCTGTTGTCCTCCAGGTGTTTTGGACTTCAATTCCCATCAGCCCCAGCCACCATGGCCAAGGATGAGGAACACTGGGAGCTATCCAAACTATCTGCAGGGATCCGTGTTGGGGAAGGCTGGCTGTACTACATCAATAAGCTTAGAGATCCGTTTAGGGGACCTTCTACATCAGTGGAGCCATTTTGGGGTGGTGGTGGTACCAAAATGGCCACATCAGGAGCATGGTACCCAGGGACAAGTAAAAATAAGCACCATCTTGCACGTGGACTCATCTATAGATAAACCTGGTATGAATTGGTGTGCTGCAGAGATGCCTTCCAACATTTTGTTCCCTTACCTGTTGTAACGTGGTGAAGAGGACAACTCGGTGCTCTTGGTGGATTCCTTCACAAAGAGAAGGCCTTTGCTGCAGGAGAAGGGAAAAAAAGAAGAGAGAAGTTTGCTAGAGCCATCCATGGGGCAGTGCTTAGTGCAGGGATGGAGAACCTGGGGTCCTCTAGATGTTCCTGGACCACAGCTCCCATCAATCCTGGCCATTGGCCATGCTGGCTGGGGTTGATGGGAGTTGTAGTCCAGGAAGGTCTGGAGGGACCCAGGTTCCCCAGCTCTTGCTTAGGGTAAAATCAACAGATGTCCTACTTAGGGAAGACCCATTGAAATGAATCGGACTTAAGTTAGTCTAACTTAAGTCCCAGTCCTTTCAACGGGTCTACTCTAAGTAGAACTTATGTTGGATTTTACGTTTTGAGCATCAAGCTAGGAGCAAGTGGACTCAGGTTCAGGTTGCTAACTTGGTCATGAAGCTCATTGGAGGGTGGGCAGGTTCACACGGATCTCACTCCTGGTTTGAAAGCAGTATGGGAGTAGCAGAGGGATGTAGATGCATGTACCAGCCCTGCCCTGCCCACGCTGCCTGCACTGGCCATGCTGGCAATATGTTGGGCAGCAGTGCAAAGGGTCCAGTTGCATGTACGAATGTACGTGCCCAACAGGAGCGTCAACCCTCCTCCAGCCCATTTCAGCGAATTTCTTGGAGGCCCCATTCCAGACAAAATGCAGTGGGGCCAAGAGGGGGGAAAATATCCAGATATTTGAGCATGAAGCTCTTACTGCCAGGAACCAAGGAGAGGCATGTCAACCTTTTAAAATGGTGGCGGGGGCGACGGACAGCACAAAAGCTGGGAACCCACCAAATCATTGGTAGTTGGAGGAAAGGGGGAGGAGCTGGGGAAAGAGGTGGAGCCTGAGAAGGTCCAGGCCACTTGGGAAAAACTGGAGGGCCAGATTGGCACCCTGACTGGGCCGGATTTGGCCCACAGGCCTGATGCTTAACACCCCTGGTGTATAGGGTGGAAGAGCCCTACCCGCTTAGCACTCCTCCATATTGCTGCTGAATCTGTAACTGGTGGAGGATATGACCAGCACGCCCGTCATTGGCCAGGAGTGAGGTCAGCCGTGGGATAGATCAGTTGTGGGTGACTCTGCACTACCTTCTCTCTCTCTCTACCTAACTCACCACACAGGGGTGTTGTGAGGATAAAACAAGGGAGACATATGTAAGCTGTCTTGAGCTCCTTAGAACAATTGTGACAACCACACGCTGCCCGGAATGGTAAGCAGAATTGATTCATGTGCCATGCGAGGATTCGTGCATTAAAAACCATAGCAATGAGTAAGAGCTTTGCCATTCTTTACCTTGATGTGGAGGGGTCTGAATCATAGCCAGAGGTATTCTTAAACTGAAAGGAAACAGGTGAGTCCCTGTTACCTGAACCCGTCAAGTTCCTGGCAAGAGAAAGAAAATTTGGTGAAGAGGGGAGTCGTTAAAGATTAGGCATTCAGACAGACTGAGATCGCCCTGCTCTGGCTGTGAATGTCTTCTTTTTACTTTATTTTTATTTTATCTTTTAATTTTTTAAATTTATTCTGTTTTAATTTTATTCTATTTTATTCTTATTTATTTATAGTTTTGTATTTCTTCATAGAATGACATCTCTATGCAGTTCGGAATAAAAGGCATATTTAATACCATACAGAAACAATATAAAATTAAAAATAATAATAATAAAAAACATCACAGCCAAGCAACAATTAAACAAGGCAGCGTCGTGGGCCTTTACGGGTCAGGCAAAGCCTGTGTAAACTGTACATATATTATTATTATTTTTTTGAACTGTCCACATTTTTCTCCCATTGATTAAAACATGTTTGTGCTTCTTTTTTTTTTTTTAAAGTATGCATTCTTTCTTGCACATTTTTCAAATGCAAGCATTTTTCAACATTTTTTGGGGGGTTCCATGAATTGTATCAGAAGCTCAGAAATATATGGACTTCGGCCACAGATTGCATTCAGATCCATGTTCAGTTCAACGCAGTGTAAACTGGGTACATTCTGGTCAGTAAATGGATTAGGGAACTGACCATGCAAGAGAGTTCCATAGATTTGGGTCAGATCTACATCTTGGGTCAAATCATTATGGTCCCAACATGGTAACGCAATATCCTCTTGCATATTTATACACGTTGTAGAACACACAATGACGTTTGTTGCAGTATTTTGGATAATGCGTTAATTATATTTTTAACCTTTGTATATTTCTATTGATATGTTTCAATTGTATATGTTTCAATTTTGTAAAGCCACCTTGAGTCCCAGTATTGGGAAAAAGGTGGGATACAAATAAATATCACAACAACAACTACAACAACACACTATGAAAGCGGTACATGGTATATGGATTGTGCCCTAACAGTTACCAGTGCACTTCAATGCCATTATAAAGCAGTATTATTATTATTTATTTATTTATTTATTTATTTATTTATATCCCACCTTTTTCCCAGTACTGGGACTCAAGGTGGCTTACAAATTAAAACATGTGCAGTTAAAAACAAATATACAAAAATTAAAAATATAATTAAACATAGTACAATTTTAAAAATGTTTAAAGCATTTTAAAGCATTTTAAATACAAATACTTTAAAAAATCCAAGATAAAAACAACGCATCCACAGAGGTCCAAACTACTCCCCAAAGGCCTGCTGGAACAGAAAAGTTTTAGCCTGCCTCTGAAAGCACACCAAGGAGAGAGCCAGTCTAGCTTCCCTGGGAAAGGAGTTCCAGAGGCCCGGGGCAGCCACCGAGGAGGCCCTCTCCCACATTCCCACCAGGTATGCCTGTGATGGTGGTGGGACAGAGATCTAGCCATGGCTTCCATTTTTGACTTTTATTAACAAAAAAGAAAATGACTTCAGACTTCCAGTGTCGCAGAGGTCATTTTGAAGAGATCCCCCTTCGGCGGTCGGAGGGTGGCTGTGAATCCATTTTACTGCTCTTTCACTGTAGTTGGGAGTGTTTTTATGCTGTGTTTTAATATTGTGAACCACTGAGAGATTCTATTATATTCAGTGGTATACACATGTTATAAATACATAATAAAAATAAATTAATTAAACTTTGAATATATACCTTGTGAAACTCTAGTGTAACTTTGACACCACAACACTGAACGTGGATGTTTATTCAGTGTAATAAGCTTTGTACTCTATTGTTAAAAAGTTTTATTTATCTGTTTAATGAAAAAGTAATTTTACAAAAAAAAAATCCTCATACATCCCTATCACAAATGAATAAATGATTCACTCTAGCACCATCTGCTGGATGATTTCTGATGGAATTCTAATATAGGTGCCCAGTTGGGTTATAACCTACCTTGCAGGATAGTTGTGATTATAAATGGTGGGGGGACCATATAAGCTGCTCTGAGATCTTTGGAGGAAGCTCTATGACAATGATCTTGATTGACAATGATTCAGGCAGGTAATATACAAACAAATACACACACACACACAGTGGAAACTGGTGGCTCTGATTTCGGTGAGGCTATGAATCCACCCTGGGTTTCAGGCAGAACCTGCTGGAATGCTGAAAAAGAGTTATCCAAGGTGCTGAACCTATTGTGGGGATTTGGGTTCAGCACCTTGGACAGCTCCGTTAGAGTTCTGACAGATTCTGACTGAAATTAAGGTGCTTTCTAAACAAGCTATTTATAGTACGCTCATTTCTGGACACTCACAGAAGTTTCCGGGTCAAATTAATGATGCTTTGCTCAGACAGGAGGTCTCCCGTAACTTCCCCCTGCCCTTATTCCATTTTAAAATACAACCCAGATAAACTGGAATAAATCCCTCACAATAGGAAATTGGCATCGGGTAAAGCTGGCATTGCACTATGAACCTGCCGAGGGAGGAAGGACTTTGAACGAAGAGGGTAAAATGCCTCCCTGCAACAAAGGGAGGCAAATCCAATCCCCATGTGCCTACTCAGAAGTAAATCCAATGGTGTTCAATGGGGCTTACTCCCAAGTAAGTGTGACAAAGGTTGTTAACTTACAGCAAAATCTTACTTCTACTCGCACGTAGGTCCCAGCTTTCCTGTGGGCTGTGATGAAACAGACAACAAGACCCCCCCCCCCCATTGCACACATGCCAGGGAGGTTGGGAAGGAGGCATTCCCTCGATTCAACTGCTGTTTAAAGGAGCCCCGGGAAACTGCAGCAGGACCTTCCCTCGCCCCTCTCCTCCCATGTAATCCAATTCATATCAATCCATATCAATCCCACCAAAGAAACAGGAAGCACAACAGCGCCGGATAAACAACGGGATTTCTCTTCATGTAGAGTAGTTCTAAGGCAGGATCTACACTACTGTGTTTTAACAGTATTGAAGTGCACCGACAGCTGTTGAGGCCCATGACAAATTCCATATACTGTTTTCAAACAACTTTCACAGTGTTCTATCTATCCTGTTTGGTGTAGATCTGGCCCCACGAATTCACAGCCCCGCTGATATAGGAGCCACCAGCCTCCACTGCCCCCACCCAAGCCTATGAAGCACCCCGTCTTTACCTCCTGATCTCTGTATCACAGACGTCCTTATAGAAAGGCACCCTGTGGCTTCTTGGAGAGCCAGTGACTGCTCCGTCCCTGAAGGGGTAATAGGACCTATCAGGAAGAAAAAGCTATTTTAACAAATCATAATGCAAACAGCAGAGAAAGAAATGCAAGAACAAAGGAGATGATGTCATTAAAATACATTTATTTTTTTTGAATGGGGCACATGCACTCCAGAAGCTCGCCTTGAGAATATCAAAGCCTTTCTATAGGCCAACAGTCCAGAACCTCTTTCAACCTAAGGGCAAAATTCCATTTCGGAGATGATTTCAGGGCCTGCATTCCAATGGTAGGTGGGGCCAAAGGCAAAAGGGGTGTGGCCAAAGACAAGCAAATAATAATAATAATAATAATAATAATAATAATAATAATAATAATAATAATTTGTATCCTGCCTTTTTCCCAATACTGGGACTTTAGGCAGCTTTACAAAATTAAAACATAGACAATTAAAAACATATACATAGAAACATAGAAACATTAAAAAATATAATTAAACCCGCTGCAATATTAAAATATTAAAAATACAAATAACAATTAAAATAAAATCAAACACAGAAACAGAGGTCCAGACTATTCCCAAAGGCCTGTTGGAACAAAACATCATTTGCCTGCCTCCGGAAACATAGCAAGGATGGAGCCAGTCTAGCTTCCCTGGGAAGGGACTCCCAGAGCCCTGGAGCAGCCACCGAGAAGGCCGCATTCCAACCAGGCGTTCCTGTGATGGTGATGGGACCGAGAGAAGGGCTTAAAGCTCTCACTGCCTGTGATTAAGCCTTAGGAGAAGCATTTCAAAATTTTAGAATGGGGAAAGAACTGCTCAAAAGCTGTGAAACCCATAAGCAACTGGTAATTGAGTAAAGTGGTGGGGCTAGAGGAAGGGGTCATGGCTTTATGGGAAACTCCAGTGGGCCAAATGCGGCCCACAGGCATGAGGTACTGCACCCCTGGTATAGACTTCCACAGTGGACCGGCTCCCCCACACCTGAAACTGTGCAGATTCCTCAGATTTGCAGGCCAATTTTTTTCATTTGGGGAGGTGGGTTGTGCGATTTTCATTTGTTTGCATGTGTGCATTACTGCAATACAAAAACCCTGGTTCTGTCAACGAGCAGATGACGGAATGAAAGATGTCAGCCATCCATGAAACCCATACAGAATGGATTCAACAAAAGCTATACGTCCCTACCAGTGGTACATCTACTCTGGCATAGCTTTCCTTCAGCAGTCTACCTTCTCCCATATGTCCCTGCTCAATTGCTAAGATCATCTTTAGAGGCTATTCTCTGTGTGCCACTGCCAAAAATGGTCCGACGGGTTGCTGCAAAGGAAAAAGCCTTCTCTGTAGTGGCACCCTATCTATGGACCACCCTTACCTGGCATCTTCACTATATACATTTAGATGCCAGGTCAAGGCCTTCCTCTTCCAGCAGGCATGATGGGCCCCTGTTCCCTAGAGATTTCTTGATATGTGTTGAATCCTTGTTCACTGCCCCCTTTACCTTCTGCTGTTGAATTCTCGGTTGTTCAGATACGAAGTTGTCCCATAACTCATCTCCAACCTGTGGGTGTTGTGTGGCTGGTGGCCCAGATACGATGCAATCCCATGACTAGTCGCCGATCGAATGGCCTCGTTAGCATGGCGATGCGGAGACGGCAATGTCCTGTAACCACTCCCCATTGCACGGTGGTTGTAAACTGGGTTGCCCACATAGCTTGGCATCCTATAACTGGTCTCAGACATGCCAAATGTATATCTCCCTCTGGGACTAAAAGAAATCCCAGATGTCATCATCATACAGTATGTTATCTCAGAGGTTGGCTGTGTTGGCTCTTTGCCATGATTAACTATTGGAGCAGTTAATCCATAAACATGGAGAGATTCTGTTTACCATTGTGACGTGGGAAACAAAATTCCAAAGCACCATGTTTGCTTTGGAGAAAAAGAATGTTGTTGCCAGGGTCCAAAGCTGAAATGTTACTAAGATGGTTTGCACGCTCGGGCATCTAATAAGAAGAAATAAACTTTTCCGGATGTACAGCAGCTGAGTAGAAAAGAAACCCACAACATTGGACTGGGCTTTAAGAAACAAAGCCAAATAGTTTGCAACATTGCAAACTATCATAATGCTAAAGAGGAACAAGAGTCCAAAGCTAGCCATGGCTGAAGTCCCAAGCATACTTACTTGGGAGCACATTCGGTAGAAATCAATGGGTTTCATACTCAAGTAAATGTGTTTAGGATCAGATGGATAATAAAATAAGTAAGTGTTAAACCAATCCAAAAAAGAGGAAAAGTACCAGAAAAGAAGGATGGCCCCAATCCAGCTAAGTCCTATAGCACAAAAATGGGACAAATGAATCACAACAAACTCAAGTCCTTTTAATGGGACAATCAGAAGGAACTTTAGATGGATTTGGAGCCATGTGTATAATGTACAAGAGAAAGGAAATCACTGATAGGAATAAAAATAAATAGCCAAAATATCAAATGAGTTACATCTAATGGAGCATGATCAGTTTGTTTGTTTGTTTGTTTGTTTTTAAAGGTGTTTCTTCAGGTCAGAATGCTACTCAAAAAATATTTGGCTATTTGAAATGAATTCAGATTAGCAGAGTGTGAGTGTCTACTCATGGATTCTGAAGGAACTAGTTGAAGAACATTTCAGAGCTCTCAGCATTCATCTTGGAGAAGCCAATGGAAGAGAGATGAAGCCACAAGAGAACAGAGAAGGGAAATCAATGCACAACAGGCATCATATAGCCGATCCAAAATTAGGGCTTTCATACAATCGGCCATAAAATAGCAAAGTTAGCTCCGCAAATTCAGGTTAGCTTTTTCGATCAAAAGGCGAGTATACAAACAAATTAACAAGGCATATCTAAAGAATAATGATTCTAGCCATGGTATGCTTATTATCAAACAGCAAAGAAGTGTTGTTCATAAGCCATTTTTGGCAGAAAGGCGGGACCTAAATTTAATAAATAAATAAAATCAGGGGGCAATCCTTTGTATATTTAGACAGGAAAAAAGTACAACAACTCTGAGCATTCATCAGCCAGCATAGCTGGGGAAAGTAGGTATATATGGGAAAAAATGCACAGAAAAAATGTGTATATAAGGCAGAGCGAGCATTGACAATGCATACAAGTTTTCATGTCGACTTTTAAAAAGAGAATTGGTACACTGATGGAGAACCAAAGTCCGGAAAAATGAGAAACTGAATGAGACCGAAACTGACAGATTGGCCTATCCCTGTTCCTGAAGGATAAGATTTTTTTTGTGAACCACCCAGAGAACTTCAGCTATAAGGCAGTAGAGAAATATTAATAAATGGACGAGCATAGAAGAGGTTTGGAGCCTGAGATTTTTCTTTGCTGCATCCAAATCCAGCTCAAAGTATCTGATGAGTTTCCGGTCCTCGTGACTCATCTCCTTGCCGACAAGAGAAGTTCATTGTTCAGAACACAGGACAGATCTGGCAAGGGGGGGTTGGGGTTGGGGATACTGGTCACTTCCATTATTGTCGGAGGGGAGGGTCTAAGCTAAGTGGCTCAGTCTGCAGTCCTAAATACACTTACTAGAGAGCCAGCCCCATTGAAAGCAGTGGGACAGTTTCAAGGAAACATGCAGACCATAGCACGGAAGCTGCAATAACTTACCTGGCAATAGCTCCCATTGAAAAGTGGGTCTTTCCCCAACCCCCGATCCTGCTCTTGTACTAGCAGCTTGACACAGAAATGAATTGGGTAAAGCATGGAAAATAAAATGATGGGGTTGGATCCAGGTTTAATCATACTTAAAGTAGACCTATTAAAATCAATAGGACTGCTCTCAGTATGACCTGTGGAAGACCCATTTGCTCTTTGACTCCTTTTGATATTCTAATCTTCTAGGTGTATTATTATTATTATTATTATTATTATTATTACACCCTCTTCTTATGCTTATGGTTTAATTAATGGATGCTTGGACAAAAATGGAACAATAGAGCTTTCCCCCGTCCCAAGGTTCTGATGGCTGCTGATTTTAATGTCGGAATTGGACCTAATGACTACATACTTGAAGCTCGCTAATCTGTCCCTCACTGCTAGAAATTAAGAAAAAGAGATTTTTTAAAAAACTGAACTATGTTGGCTTTCATTTATTCCATGTGTTGGACAGAATGGACTTACTCATTTTCAATGATGCAGCTGGTCATGACAAACAACTCTCCCAGTTCCAGCCTTGTTAATGGTTTGGTAGTATATAGAATAGGCTGACCATATGAAAAGGAGGACAAGGCTCATGTAACTTTAACAGTTGCATAGAAAAGGGAATTTCAGCCAGTGTCATTTGTATGCAATTAGTTCCTGGTGAAATTCCCTCTTCATCACACCAGTTAAAGTTGCAGGGGCCCTGCCTTCTTTTGTATATGGTCACTCTAGTATAGTGCCTGCAACTTTAACTGTTGTGATGAAGAGGGAATATCACCAGGAACTAATTGCATACAAATCACGCTGGCTGAAATTCCCTTTTCTCTACAACTGTTAAAGTTACATGAGCCCTGTCCTCCTTTTCATAAGGTCAGCCTAATATAGAATCCAATTTAGACTTTCCAAAGGAAGTGAGGCAGGTGGCTACCAGGAGGAGGGCCTTTTCTGTTGTGGCACCCTGGCTGTGGAATGAGCTCGCTAGAGTGGTTCGCCTGGAACCTACTTTATACTCCTTTCAACGCCAGGTGAAGACCTTTTTATTTTCCCAGTAAGACATTTCACTGTCTTAGTCTTAACTTTGCTGTTTCAAATCTGTATATTGGTGCTCATTTTTATTCCGGTTGTACTTTTATATTGCATCTTTATATTGTGGTGTACATTTTATACTTTAAATTGTACTTTATGGTTTTAATTTTTGTGAGCTGCCCAGAGAGCTTTGTCTATTGGGTGGTATAGAAATGCAATGAATAGATTTTTTAAAAATCAGTAAATACACAGCGAGCGCCAGCCCACTTCTATTGCAGTTATCGATCCCTGAGTCCCACGCTTATTCAACACAATATATTCAAATTACAAATTGAAAATTGCTGTTTCCAGTGATGGGGGAAAGATACCCCCACTTCATTTCTGCATGTTAGCGTGCAGTTCAAAGACACTGGAGCAAGGATGGGGAGGTGGAATTGGCCAACCTACAGGGCAGTGGTGAAGGAAAGTGCATGTGTATGGCATCTTTCCAGGCCGCCGCTTAGATCGTGAAACTACGGGAAGCAGCCTGCTATGGTTCCTTACCTTCCTGTGTCTGAGTCCGACCCATGCTCTCCATGATGGCTCTCTGGAGTTGCAACACCGCTCTCTGTGGAGAGAGAGCTGCATCTGCCAAATTAGGGAAGAGGAAACAGGCATTTATAGTATCTATGGGCCAAAACAGATATCATTACCTGGGTCCCCACCCAGTTCAAGTGATCCATTTGCTTTATGGACCATAGGCTGACCATCTGAAAAGGAGGACAGGGCTCATGTCACTTTCACAGTTGCATAGAAAAGGGAATTTCAGCCAGTGTCATTTGTATGCAATTAGTTCCCGGTGAAATTCCCTCTTCATCACAACAGTTAAAGTTGCAGGGGCCCTGCCTTCTTTTGTATATGGTCACTCTAGTACAGTGCCTGTTAAAGTTACATGAGCCCTGTCCTCCTTTTCATATGGTCAGCCTATTTATGGATCATTATTTTGCAATAGAAATGGCAAATGTGGGAATCCCATCTGGATTGGGCCCATAGCGGGGCTGGTGGCAGAAGAGTTAATAGCCCTCCCCCATGCTAAGATCCTGATCTGGATCGGGGGCCCTGCACCTACACAGAGTAAAAATGAACAAAAGACATAACGGGTAGATATGTCATTAAAGGAAATATTTGTTTTGGTCCTGCATGTAATCAAGTTTCTAACTACCTGGCAGGGCCTGCCCAGGACATTTTGCTGCCTGAGGCAAAGGAGAAAATCCCCCCTCCCCCAGTCCACATACAGAAGCCAACCAGACAGGCAGTTTAATCTTGCTTCAACAGTCGTGATGGGACAGCATCTTCTGCCGTATCTGAGGACAGCAGGTTTAATGCTCTTGGGGCTCAGGGCAGGCTGTCCATGGCGCACACAGCTCTGCCTGCTGTCCCTTTGCTGACGCTCCCCATCCTGCAGCCTTTGTTGTCTGAGGCAGCTGCCTCACTCTGCCCAGTGGTTGGGCTGGCCCCGTCTCCTGGCTAGGGAAGGCTCCTGCTGTAACCCTCCTTTGTGAGCAAAATTGAGAGGAGCAGGACTGTTCTTGAGGCCTGCTGTACACAGGGTTCTCCCCAAACCTGAGAATGCTGTCCCTGCTTCTCCAATCTCCTGCCCCAAAAGACCTAGGCTTGAACTGCACGGCTGCTTTATAGCAGTACTGAAGTGCACTGATAACTGTTGGGGCACAATCCACATTCCATAACTGCTTTCTTAGTGTGATATTCTGCTTTTTATTCCATATTCGTAATGATTTGGTACAAAGTGTAGGTATGGCCCTAGTTACTAGGGGTGTGCACGGACCCCCCGGATCGGATCGGGACCCGGATCGGGACCTCCAATTTTGTCCCGGACCGGTTCGGACAAAATCGGAGGCACCCCGGACCGGATCGAGTCCGATCCCGACCCAAAAATCGTAAATTTTTGGATCGGCCGCCATTTTTTTCCCCATAGACTTGCATTGCAATGCAAGTCTATGAGGAAAAAATGGCGGCGGGTGGGTGAGGGGGGCCTAACTCCCTCCCCCCCCGGGGCCGTCCGCTGTGGACGGCCCCGGCAGGTAAGCCCCCTCCCCCGCGCTCCCTACCCCCCGTGGGGCCGCCCGCTTCCATCCGCTGGCGCCCGCGGGCGCCAGCGGATAGAAGCGGACGGCTCCGGGGGGGGGTAAGCCCCCTTCCCCGCCACTGCTTACCTTCTCGGCCCGTCCGCTCCCGTCCGGCGCCGGCGGCTACTACCAGCGGGCTCCGCGGCCTACTCTCGAGTAGCGCGCCGGGTGATGACATCACCCGGCGCGCCACCCTGGAGCAAGCCGCGGAGCCTGCTGGGAGTAGTAGGCGCCGGCGCTGGACGGGAGCCGCCGGGCCGGGAAGGTAAGGGCCCCCCTCCCCCCTCCGCGCACCCCCTCCTCCCCTCCACGCACCCCCTCCTTACCTTCCCGGCCCGGCGGCTCCCGTCCGGTGCCGGTGCCTACTACTACCAGCAGGCTCCGCGGCCTGCTCTAGAGTAGCGCGCCGGGTGATGACATCACCCGGCGCGCCACCCTAGAGCAGGCCGCGGAGCCTGCTGGGAGTAGTAGGCGCCGGCGCCGGACGGGAGCCGCCGGGCCGGGAAGGTAAGGGCCCCCCTCCCCCCTCCGCGCGCCCCCTCCTCCCCTCCACGCACCCCCTGCTTACCTTCTCGGCCCGTCCGCTCCCGTCCGGGGCCGGCGGCTACCACCAGCAGGCTCCGCGGCCTGCTCTAGAGTAGCGCGCCGGGTGATGACATCACCCGGCGCGCCACCCTAGAGCAGGCCGCGGAGCCCGCTGGTAGTAGCTGCTAGTGCCGGACGGGAGCGGACGGGCCGAGAAGGTAAGCGCCCCCCTCCTCCCCCCCCCCGCTGTCCACTTTCATTGGCGGGCGCCCGATGGCGCCCGCCAATGGAAGCGGCGGTGGGCGCCAGTGGGCGTCCGCCGATCCGCCGATCCGCCGAACCGGTTCGGAGCCTTTTCGGACCGGTTCGGATTGGATCGGCCGATCCAGCTGCGGGATCGGAAATCGGATAATTTATCCGATTTCCCACTGGACCGGACTCGGATCGTGGATCGGGTCCGATCCAGTGCACATCCCTACTAGTTACTTACTTTGGGGCAGGAGAAGGAAACGGCCAGTGTTGGGCACTCTGGAGATCCCCTAATCCCTGGCAGGAAACCAAAGCCCACTGTGCTCTCTTGCCCTCCCGTGCTCCTCTCCCCGCTACCCCAGAAAGAACCATGGCTGAATCAAGAACTCACCTGGCAGTGTCGAACTCTGATTCATCTCTCTTGGCAGCTCTTAGGAATTCGCTTTGGGTTGCAGTGGTACTAAGACCGCTTTCGCTGGACCATGAGCCAGACCTGACCAAGGGAAGACAGTCAACTTGGCAAACCTGGTCCATTTAGACCGTGGGCTTGCAGGCAGGAGCTCACTGAGGTTTTAAGTACATTAATGGGTACTATATCAGGGGTGGACCCTGGAGTTGGATTGCCTCCCAGAACAGCCCCATGAATGATGTGAAAAGCAGGCCCTTCCCTCCCAAAGCTCCACCCCTTCAGTTAGGGATATCAGAGACATCTTCAACAGATTCAGAGATTCTATGAATCCAACTAATGGGTTCCACAGTGGACTGGCTTTTCCCAAGTCACGCAGATCCTGCAGACTTGCAGATCAATTTTTCACTGTTGGATTGACATTAGCGCATTTACTCAAGTGTGCAACCGCACACATCCACTGCTGCACATCAGCATAAGTCAAATGAAATTCTGTTTAAAAAATCCAATTCCTTCCATGGGTGGACGACGGAATGAAAGACACCGGACAACCTGTGAAACACAGGCGGAATGACTTAAACAAAATCTGTACATCCCTACCTACCCTTGAAGCCCTGTCCTTCCATAAAAACATCAGAAGAGCCATGTTGGGGCAGACCAAAAGTCCATCTAGTCCAGCACTCTGTTCATATAGTGGCCAACCAGCTCTCGACCAGGGACCTACAAGCAGGACACGGTGCAACAGCATCCTCCCACCCACGTTCCCCAGCATCTGGGGTACATATATTCACTGCCTCTGATATTGGAGGTAGCACAGAGCCATCAGGACTAGAAGCCATTGATAGCCTTCTCCTTTTCCCCTGAAGCCATGCCCCAACATCACTTGAGTCCTTTTGTCCTTGCAGAGAGAGGACAGAGACAATCACTCCATGCCTCTCTATGCACAGAGAAAGGGGATACCATTTCCCCTTGTCAACACTAGAGAAAGGCAGCCTTTCTCTAGTGCTGACCATTGGGCAAGGCTGAGGACAGGGAGCAGGGATATGGCGGCCAGATGAGGAACCCACAGGCTGGATCCAGCCTGTGGGTGAGAAGTTCCCTATCCCTGCACTAGATATTAGGGATGTGTATTGTATCGTTAAAATGTATGATAACTAGGGATGTGCACTGGATCGGACCCGATCCACGATCCGAGTCCGGTCCAGTGGGAAATCGGATAAATTATCCGATTTCCGATCCCGCAGCTGGATCGGCCGATCCAATCCGAACCGGTCCGAAAAAGCTCCGAACCGGTTCGGCGGATCGGCGGATCGGCGGGCGCCCACTGGCGCCCACCGCCGCTTCCATTGGCGGGCGCCAGCGGGCGCCCGCCGATGAAAGTGGACAGCGGGGGGGGGGAGGAGGGGGGCACTTACCTTCTCGGCCCGGTGGCTCCCGTCCGGCGCCGGCGCCTACTACTACTAGCAGGCTCCGCGGCCTGCTCTAGGGTGGCGCGCCGGGTGATGTCATCACCCGACGCGCTACTCTAGAGCAGGCCGCGGAGCCTGCTGGAAGTAGTAGGCGCCGGCGCCGGACGGGAGCCGCCGGGCCGGGAAGGTAAGGAGGGGGTGCGTGGAGGGGAGGAGGGGGCGCGCGGAGGGGGGAGGGGGGCCCTTACCTGCCCGGCCCGGCGGCTCCCGTCCGGCGCCGGCGCCTACTACGCCCAGCAGGCTCCACGGCCTGCTCTAGGGTGGCGCGCCGGGTGATGTCATCACCCGGCGCGCTACTCTAGAGCAGGCCGCGGAGCCTGCTGGAAGTAGTAGGCGCCGGCGCCGGACGGGAGCCGCCGGGCCGGGAAGGTAAGGAGGGGGTGCGTGGAGGGGAGGAGGGGGCGCGCGGAGGGGGGAGGGGGGCCCTTACCTGCCCGGCCCGGCGGCTCCCGTCCGGCGCCGGCACCTACTACTACCAGCAGGCTCCGCGGCCTGCTCCAGGGTGGCGCGCCGGGTGATGTCATCACCCGGCGTGCTACTCGAGAGTAGGCCGCGGAGCCCGCTGGTAGTAGCCGCCAGCGCCGGACGGGCCGAGAAGGTAAGCAGTGGCGGGGAAGGGGGCTTAACCCCCCCCCGGAGCTGTCCGCTTCTATCCGCTGGCGCCCGCGGGCGCCAGCGGATGGAAGCGGGCGGCCCCAGGGGGGGTAGGGAGCGCGGGGGAGGGGGTTTACCTGCCGGGGCCGTCCAGAGCGGACGGCCCCGGGGGGGGGAGGGAGTTAGGCCCCCCCTTACCCACCCGCCGCCATTTTTTCCTCATAGACTTGCATTGCAATGCAAGTCTATGGGGAAAAAAATGGCGGCCGATCCAAAAATGTACGATTTTTGGGTCGGGATCGGACTCGATCCGGTCCGGGGGGCCTCCGATTTTGTCCGAACCGGTCCGGGACAAAATTGGAGGTCCCGATCCGGGTCCCGATCCGATCCGGGGGATCCGTGCACACCCCTAATGATAACAATAGAATAGAATAGAATTTATTACGGTCGCAAGACCAGCAAAGTAGAGCAGCACTATAAACACAGTCATATTCACAAGGCCAACAAGGTAAGGTAGGGTTGTTATCGTGCATGTGTTTAACGATGACGATACGATAGAAAAACCTACAATAATCATCAGAGACGATATTTTTCGGGCGATTTTATCATTTTATCGGATTGCCATATAAATATACCTATAACTTCTGTATTTTAAAAGTTAGAGGCTTGAAACTTGGTCACAGTGCTTATGGGGTATGCCTACGTATGTGTATGAAATTTGAGATCAATCCCTCCAACCCTCAATTTTATATGATTTTTTTAAAGATCATTTCTGTTCTGACAGGTCTGAATGAACGCACATGGTGAGCTATCATTCTGATCTGTCAGAATGAAAACGATCTTTAAAAAAATCATATAAAATCGAGAGTTGGAGGGATCGATCTCAAATTTCATACACATACTTAAGCATACCCCATAAGCATTGTGACCAAGTTTCAAGCCTGTAACTTTGAAAATACAGAAGTTATAGGCATTTTCTCTTTAAAAATAGGGCTGCAAAAATATCATTTTTTCATGATAATTATCGTGAAGACGATACAGTTCACCTATGATATGAATGAAAACGATAATTTTTTTGGTCCGAACTGACGATAATGATAAACAACGATATTTTTTGGCGTGCACACCCCTACTAGATATAATAATCAGTCATGGCGAAGGCAAAAACTAAATAGGGACATTGAAAAGAGGAAGGCGCAAGCTTACAAGGGCTAAGAGTGTGAGCGGTCCTCAGTTCAAATATCACCACATCTCGTTATGTGGCTTTAGGCAAGTCACTATTCTCCAAGCTTCAGTTCCTCACATCGCGATTTGCAAGAGAGCAATGATACTGACCCACCCTACAAGGTTGTTGTAAGGACAAGCAAGATCATGCATGGTGTGCGTTGAACCTTCCAAAAGTTCTGCATCAGTGCTAAATAATATTACTATTGCTTCACTTATAAGTATTATTGAAGCAAGAGAAACATTTAAGCAAGATGTGAAAAACTGCCTTGAATTTCCAGTGGTGTCACAGAAACACCTAGCCACACATGCAAAAAGCGTCAAGTAAGGCAAGGTGCAACAAGGCGCCCTGATGGGCAAAATGTCTGGAGAAAATGGTCCATCTACAGTCTTGCACAACCAACAGAAGGAGCAAAGATGAAACCATTTGTCTGCCTCCTTACTTTGCCATATGAGCCTCCACTTTTTCGTATTCCGTGTCGCTTGGACTCTCATAGCCCTTCTCTTGGGCGGTCTTCTTCTCAAAATCAGAGAGAAATCTGCAAGAAGAGAAGGGGCAATTCCAATACTATTTGGAACATAGGTTGCACAACCTATTTCCTGATACATGTAGGATGTCATGGGAACATGCTGCGCAGATTATGGGAGCCAGTTCCTTCAGAACTATGTGAGTCTTGTCTATAAGTTACTGGATTCATCCTGCATTACAGTAGCCTTAGCTTACTGTTCCTAGGCAGCTAGGTGGCAGGAACCACATATTCTGGTGCTGTTCATCTCTGGGAAGAGAGACGCTTTTCATGAAACAAACATGTTGGTTTCAGCTCAGACTCTAATGGCAAAAATGTGGAAAAAATTGAGTATTGGAAATAATTATTGGAACATAGGGTAAGAGGCCTTACAAGTTGTTAAACGCACATAATTGATTATTATACAACTCTGATTGGGGGGGTGGAAGTAAGAGAAAGCACTGAATTTAGAAAGTACGGTCATTCATTGATTCGATCAAGATTTCCCAACTTATGGAACTGTATTTTGCGCTAAATTATATTGTCAATAAAATATGTTTAATATTAATGGGGCTGTTTTCATAAACTGGCTGAAACTTGGCCCTGACCTAAGCAGGCTGATGACAGGTGTACTGAGGCCAATGTCCCCCTTTTCCACCCTACCTTTTGGAGTCAAGATCCTCCTCGTTGCCAAAGTGGGTGGACACATTATATCTTGTGCCAGAGAGAGAATCTGAGTTGTCCATGGCAAAAGATCGAGGCCTGTGAAAGACAGAGATACAGTTCAGTGTTAGATGAAGAATCAGAGCCTGAATTTGCTTGTGTTCGTCTTCCCTCTTTGATCCTTTTCCCTTCTGTATTAGACTGTAAACCTACAGATTGGAAACAGGGGTTGCTGTTTTTAAAATTTCTGTAGAAGCACCTAGAAAACTTTGCATGTTTCCATGCTAGCAGGAACATGATTGTGGGTGCACATTTGCGCCGCAGAACTTTCTCAGCTCTTCTGTCTTTATAACATTAATCTCAAGCTTTGCTAATACAAAAAGGGCTTATTTCTCTTTATTTCTCTTCTCTATCTAACAAGTAACCAGAGTGTTTTGCTTGAAGCTGGAGATCGATCCAGGGGGACTGATTATATATGGGGAAAGGCCCATAGTGGCTGAGAATCTGCGCTGCATCAGTTATATGAAGCAGATGCAGTTTCGCAGCCACCACGGGGCTTTCCCACAAAGCTGTGCATTGAAAAAGACTTAACCCGCCTGTTTCAATGGGAGTGAGGTCAGTACGGCTCTTCTGCCATCTGACGTCACTCCAGGGCCAATCAGGGTTGGTCCCTGGTGGAAGGTGACTGGCGATTGATCACCTTCTACCAGGAAGAGGGGGGGGGGAGGTTGCTGTGGTACTCGGATGGCTGCCAGAAAAGCAAATAACCTCCCCCACCCTGGAAAATCTGCATACTGGCCCAACTCAATCGCAGATTTTCAGGGGGGTATTTGCAGGAAAATGAATTAAGGAACAAGATGCACACTCAGCCCAGGAAATTGTGATCTGCACACACACCCCAAACGATTTTTCTTACAGACCAACATGGCTGCCTTTGCTTTTTGTACATTCACACACAATCCTTACTTTGCTGTGACTGGTTCATGCTCGCAGAATTCTGCAACTCTTGAACTTGGGCTCCTGTACTTGTCTTCTCCAGGGGAGCTTCCCTCTTTGTGATCTGGGACAAATCTGTTTTAAAAAAGAAGAACAGTGAACCCTCTTGTGATACACAGATCATCATGCATCTTATTTCCCAAGTGTTAACTTTCCATTTTTTAAAACAAACGGTGTCAGAATAGGACCAAGGGAGACCTGATTCAAATTCTTGATCAGTTTATAAGCCACATTGGTGTTAGAATGGATGCACATCACTTTAGGAGTGTTTAATCCTTAAAGGCAGCTTCTATATCTTTTAAATTAAGTAATTATTAATCTAATTAATCATCATCTTTAGAAGTGCACACTGGTCTCTTCCATTATCTCTGGAACCTCCATCGTTTTTCCTACCCGCTGTTACCTTGAGAAGCCAACATCTATGTCATGCAGGTATTCTCCAACCTTGGGCCGATGGTATGTCTCAGCTGTGGGGTCAGCATCCCTGGATCGATAGTGAGAACTGGACCTACTGAGGAGAGACCAGAGAGGCCTTGTGAGGACGTCTTTCCAGATGGCCTGTCATCATGACTAATGGTGGTAGTGATTCAATATGGGTCTTGTCAAAACAAATCCACCCAACACAAAGACTCACTATATACTACACAGTTTACTCAATATACTCAAGTCTGTCCTTGGGCTGTGGAAAGAGGAGAGGATTTTGAGACAATCTATTAGGGATTTGTTGTTTTGTTGGGTGTGGATGACTGCAGAAATTTTTGGTTATCACTGAACAGGAAGATCTCAACCTGACAACCTCACTATCAGAGAAAAAAGATCCCCCCTCAAGACATTGAACTTTGTCTTTGTAGAGTGTCTTGATAAACACTCAGCATAATTGGAATGGAATTGTACTATTATTCTGTAGTTGTGACTGGAGTCTGACATAGGAGTTTCCTATTCAGCATTCT
The DNA here is from genome assembly GCA_029215795.1 of Anniella stebbinsi. Taxonomy (NCBI): domain Eukaryota; kingdom Metazoa; phylum Chordata; class Lepidosauria; order Squamata; family Anniellidae; genus Anniella; species Anniella stebbinsi. The sequence continues at coordinate 17,947,357 of JARDYH010000001.1, forward strand.
CAGCTGTGTATTGATGAAATTCTCTCTCTCTCTTTCTCTCTCTCTCTCTCTTTCTCTCTCTACCACTTTTGTATTCACATATGGTGTTATATATTGAGTAAAGTATATGTATTGTGTATGTATAGTGGGTCTTTGTTTCGATTGGATTGGAAGAGGTATTAGAACATGCACATTAACTCACATGTGGATCCATTCTTACCTCTTTGGGCTTGATTCTGGTGAGATGACAATGTGAGGAACTTGAGTTATTTCACTCAAAGTTGCACCTCTAGGCTTCCTTGTTTGCCAGTTATGGATGGCAACAGGGCATCTGGTTATTTATGTATTTATTATTTATCTGAGAACATCTACAACTTCTTTTAGCTTATCAACCCATCTTCTGTTATCTCAGGGTGGGAGTATTTCCAGGTCTGGGCACATGGGTCCCCAAATCTATTTCCCAGGGCTTTGAGTATCCATAGGTACCAATAGAAATGTTTTCCCCGTATTTATTTATTACCTTTATATCCCACCTTTCTTCCATTGTGGACCTCAGGGTGGCTACATGTGGTTTCCAGGTGGTCTCCCTTCCAAACACTGACCAGACCCAGATCTGCTTAGCTTTAAAAAGATGGCTGCCTCATGTACCTTCAGACCATGACTTGGGACTTCTTAGCGTAACTGCCATGCAGGGGGCGATTTCTCATGGGGATTGCAGCTTGGGAGGAAAGCATAAGCTCCCCTTTAGGATCCTCTGGACATTGTCTTGCTGCTTGACTTGTGCCTGATTCCTGCTCGCGGTTGCAGCCACAGCTCACTCAGCACAAATGGGAAAACCGCACAAATCCAGCTGTGATCGAACTTGAAACTGGTGCACATTTCCCAAAACTGGTGCAAATTTCCTAATTTGTGTAGCATTCCTCCATAGACTAAAGTAGAGCTTTCCGTCAGAAGGGGAAATTTGTGCAAATTTCAACTGGGGAACATTGTGCGAATTGAACGCAAGCCCAACGTCCAGCAATTTGCAAACTTTTCTGGTAGACGCGTCCTCGTGATTGCATTCGAGGCTTCGAACAGGACATGCTCACAAAATTAACTAAATTTTCATGCACTCCTAGATGCGACATCTCCCCCTCCCAAAATAAATATCTACCTCCATGGCAATTAAACTTAGGGGGAGGGAACCTTGCTCCATTCATTTGAAATGGTGTAGGACAGGGTGCCCATGATAGGAGGTAGTCAGTTTGGCATCTGATGACACGGACCACAGACCACGAAAGCTGCCATCGTAATGAATGTGTCAAGTCTTCAAGGCGCCACAAAACTCTTTTTTAATCACTGTGGCCAGTGCAGAAATCCCCCAGGATGTTTACCTGTCCTCAGAAAAATCGGTCCTTCGTGTTTCAGCATTTGATGGGGCCTGGGAATTGCTCTCAGTCTTCTCACTGTGGAAATGGAAGCAAGAAGTTAGAAAGCATTACATGATCCCAGGGCTGGATTAAAGCCAGCTGATGCCCTAAGCACAGCCCAATAATGGTGTCCCCTTGGCCCTTCCATTGCTTAGCCGGCAAGACATTAAGACTCGATAAGTGGTGAAGGTGAAATAAGACATTAAAAACTCAGTTTTCTTCAAGGCCATCATCCCCCATGCCAGAACATACAACTACATTAAATATAAACTGTTTTTTTTTTTATTATATTTGTATATTCCTTAAAATGAGATGGCTACAGCTATGGTACCGGTACTCTGTGTTGCCCCCTTCCCTTGGTGCCCTAAGCACGTGCTGACATTGCTTAATGGTTAATCTAGGGCTGCGTGATCCTTTTCTGCCCCTTTCCCCCACGTATGGCTGCAGCAGGAACAGTACCACCTACTTCGTTGCCTCGATATTAGGAGCAGAGCCGAGCACAAGCGGCCTCTCAAAATTCTCCACCCTATTTGCGGGTAGAGAAATTGGGGGGGGGGGACCATGTCACAGAATTTCTCCAGGAGGAGGGGAAATTCTCCAACAATTTCTCACAGATGAGCATCACCATTGGGCTACTGGCCATTTTGTAATTAATTTTGAATGTGTGTTAGTGGGGTTGTTTTTGACCCTAACTCATCACTGTGAGGTGCCTGTATTTTCCTTTCTTTTACACATCTCACCATCGCTCTGCAATCTCCCAGGTTGCCTGCACTTCCTGAACTGAAAAAGCTCTATGGGAGGAATAGCTTATGATGTCTTCCCCTGGGCAGCAAGCCAAGGAGGCTACAGGCTGTCAGAGAGAAGAATGTACAATGAAAGACAGGACACTCTCACGCACTCCTCAGTTATCTCAAAAATAAGGTAAGCACAAGAACCCTGAACCAAACCCATGAGAATTTCTCCAAACGTTTCTTCTCCTTTGAATTTCTTTTCAAAAGCAATTTCTTTTCTATCAAATTTTCATGGTAGAAATTTTCGGCACAGCACTAACTAGGAGTAAACTAGGAGTAAAACCAGGATTTTACCTTCTCTTTGAGGGGGAAGCCAGGATCTTCAGAGCCGAGTCATCCCAAGACGCCAGTCCATGCTTCTCCTGATCTGACTTGTTTCTGTAAGAGGAACACACCCCAAAATAAGCAAAAGTGATATTTCGGTTTATATTTGGGCACATTATGGTACACATGACATTATGGATCCTCCTGGGGCAACAATCGTACCCTTCAGGATTCCTCAGATGGCCATGGCCCTTCCTCTGGTCCCACCCTCTTTCCCCTCAACCACCAACCAAGCATTTGCACTGTTTTCCTCTCCTAGGGCTCCTAGCGCTAACAATCAAAAGGCCTGGAAAACTGAGTAGAAATGTATATAAGGAAAAACAATCAAATGGCATTGTGAACTTATTCCATCTTTTCATTCTAAACAGATTTTTTTTTCCTGATAAGAAAAAAGACAGAAAAGATGATGGGAAAAAATGGAGTTGACGTCTGGATTGGAGTTGATGGCTGGATCCGCTGTAAAATCCCATGAATCATCATGTGGGATTGTACAACAGAAGCCCCGTCTTAAAGCACCTGTTGGCTGGTGTGCATTTCCCCAGGTGTGTGTGTGTGTGTGTGTGTGTGTGTGAGAGAGAGAGAGAGAGAGAGAGAGAGGGAGAGAAGGTGCAAACTTTGGGGTCAAATGCAGTGAAATGTGAGAATTGCTACCTGCAACATGTCAGTTAAAGCTTAAATGGATGCAAAGTAAACACAGTGACCATTCACGACAGCAATAATTGATGAAAACAAAATCCTAACATTGCTAAGTGAATTAACACCTGTAGTAGTAGAGGAAACCATTGTTTCTATTCGTGCCAAAAAGATGGAATCAAACATCTGGATAAGTTCTAATTCAGCAGTTTCAAATGGCAGTTTCTAAATTCCATCAATGTTCACAGGTTACTGAATTGAACTTTGCCTGCATAAGATTTGGGCCACCAATGCTGGCTCCCCTGCTCTTCAGCACCAGGCCGGGGGAGGGGAGTTTCTAGCCTTGGGGAGTTTATTTTGTTTTTCACTAGAACCCTGACATCTATCAGGCAGAGCCAAGTACAAAACAGTCAGTTACTCATTTTCTATGTGAGGTTGTTAATCAGCTGTTAATCTACTGTGTTTACTTTCGGATGCAGAATTGAGATCCAAGCACTACACGTTTCCTTTCCTGCTTTTCCACTACATAACCTCTAGGTGGCACTGTGGTGTAGTGAAGTAGCACAAAATGCAGAAGTGAAAACTTTCTTTCACTTTCTCCATTAAATGCCGCATTTTCCCTGCTCTGAAACAACTTGCCAAAACTGCTGGTTAGACTCAGAAGTGAAACTGGAGTGTCACATCATCATCTAAAGAACCCACAAACAACCATGAATAAAGAATGATGAGCGCACACTAAATGCCTCATGTATAAAAGCCCTTAGAAAGACAGACATAGAGTTGAGCACATGCTCAGCCTAGGAATGTATCTTCAGTACCAGAACTGGCACTTGCATGCAGATCTGTTCCTTCTTTCCCACAAGATGTCTTTATTTTAGCAGCCTAATTTCGATGGGGAAGAAGGTTCCCCACCACCACCATTACAGTTAAAAAATTTGGAAGTCAGCAATCCTTGCTGATCTATTGCAAATCATTCAGAAACTTACCAATAGATCCCAATATACTTTCTGCCTTCCCTTGGTATACACAACAGTGAATATATACAACACACAGAATAAGATTAATGAAGTGCAATTGGCCTGTATCATGTACATTGTCCAAACGAAAGCCTGGACATGTAACTTGGAGGAGAGACACATCACCTCTGCCAGCTAGTCTGCCTGCCAATCTTAAGAAAATATTTCCTTGATTTCTGCCCCATTTTAGTGGCTGGGGTTGAGCTTCATCTAAGAGCAGCATTCTCTAACTCAATGGCTGCATTCAGACAACACAATAAACAACTGGGGGGGGGGGACAATCGTCAGTTGTATTGACTATCATGTCATCCGAATGCTGCCATAATCAACTCAGCGCTGATCCTAATTCACATCATGGTTGATTATTTATTACCATGTTGCGTGGGGAGTACCCCCTAGATGAACATCTGTAAAGTTGATTATTACCCCACCATTGACTATCGTGTTGTCTGAATGCAGCCAATGTGTTGGGCTACAACTCCCATCAGCCAATGGCCACGCTGGCTGTGGGTGATGGGATTTGTAGTCCAACACATCTGGAGGGCACCAGTTTGGGGAAGGCTGCTCTAGAGTTCACGATGCACTCTACCTGTTCTCCAGGGAACCAAAGGGGTTGAATGTGGGTGAGGATTCGGAGGCTTGATCTCTGCTGCTGCCTCTGTCGATGCTACAAAAGAGACAGAAGAATAAAGAAAAGGAGGAGGAGGAGGAGGCAGCATCTCAGCAATGCAGCACAGGACAGAATGGGGTCAACTTTGCAAAGCTTCTCTGCTTTCATGAACCCAGATTTGCCTCCCTCCCTCTTCAAGCCCTCCCCAAATGCAACTGTCCCTGGTAGATAAATGGACCCGATCCATATTTAGAGCATTTCTACATTAAGGGGAAATTGTGTTGCTTACCCTGGGATTTGTGCTTCCTGCTTCTTTGGCATGATTGTTATGGGTTGCATTACACAGGCAGAGAGGGGTGACCATGTGGCTTGAATTAAATACTTCTCTTCCATTCACTTCTATTGAGAAAGTGCCATCTAGTGGCAGACAATCCCGCCTTTTCCCAGATATTACCCCATTAAAAGTGCTTCTTTTAATAGCAGGATTTCTAGGGAATAGCGCAGCAGACATCCTGGTCACTGACAACATCATGTAATAGACCCACAAACTTTAGTGAGTGTCCAATGATGAGCATGCAATAAACTGCTCATTTAGAGGAGCCCTAAGAGGCCCTCTGAATACTGGTTGAGGGGAAACAACAGTGGGAGATGCCTGTGTACCTCACGTCCTGTTTGTGGGCTCCCCAGTTGTATCTGATCCACCTCCTGTGGGAAGGAGAATGCTGGACGACACAAACCTTGGGTCTGAACTAGCAGGGCTCTTTTTATGATCTGGTGATTTGGCATCATTTTCTCTGTTTAATGCTGACCTGGCCTGGCCCTGACCTCGTTCAATAACAGCCTTTCTATGTTTTCATTATTATTGCATTTGTAACCTACCTGCAAGCTTTATTCGAGGATTAGTCAACAAATGCTTTAATCAATTATTTGTGGGTGGGGATTTTAACTAGTGAAGCTGTGAGTTAAGTAAGGGCATGTTTAGGGCGCAATCCTATAGATGATGACTTCGCTGTTCAGCAGCCCCCGAACTCAGGTTGCTCCTCCTGCCCCAAAGCCGGAAGGGCTCCTCCCCATCCTCTCTCCTTTATTTTCACTAGATCTGCTTCCCAGGCTGCCTAGAGAGGTCATTTCAGAGTGGGAGGGAAGAAGGCAGGCGTAGGGAGGCGCAGTATAAATTGTACCTTGGCCTCGCTGGTCTCTTCCCCTCCCCATCTTCCAGGACACCCCCTTTTCCCCTCCCCAAGGTCTATTTTCTGAACTCACAGAGGCAGCCAGCACGGTTCTTTCCATACCAGCTGTGAGGGGTCAGGGTTGGATCTCCAATTCTCCCTTCTGAGTGGTCGGGGCACCATCTCCAACCTCAGAAGGGGTTTTCTGAGCCATCTATGGTTACTGGGACCCTCGCTCAGTAACCATAGGATAGCTCTCTCCCTTATTTTGGAGGCTGCTTCAGTTCTCATGGGCTACCATAATATGAAATGGAAAAGAAAATACAGATTGGATTGGACTAACCTGGTGCCAGAAGCAGGACTCATCATCCTGGACTCACTCCAGGGGGACCCTGATGGGCCTCTTCTTTCCCCATTGGTGCTGCTGGAATACAAAAAAATATTTTGGGGGTGAGTCTTTGTGGCCTGTTATCCTCAGCAGAGACTAACAGGCTCCTAGCAGCCAACTGGGATTTGCCTATGGTGCAGTTCTATCAGGGCTGAAATCAGAGGTGTCTATCTAGATGTTGTTGGACTGCAATTCCCATGAACCCTCACCACCAGGTATGCTGGCTCCATCGGATGGGAGTTACAGTCCACCAATATCTGGGGGGACATAAGGCATGGAGGAGGAATTGAACCTTTTTCAACCCTGCTGCAGTCCTGAGGAACATCTCCCTACTGCAGTTGGCATTTACTTGGCCTGGACAACATCTAGCCTTCCAGATGTTGCTGGACTCCAACTCCATCCATATCCAACCAGCATGACCAATCCCCATCCCCATATTAGACCATGAGTTTGTTTTACCTTATAATCTTTGAATGGTGCTTTGAAAACTCCAGGTGCTTCATAAGTGATAAATGTATCATAACATTTCAGGTGCAATATTACAATAATAGCAATAATAAAAATAAAAGGCTCTTACCTCTTCCAGCGACTACCGAACCATGCCGAGGCAGGCATCGTCTGACTTCTGGAGCGTGGACCCGTGTCATCCTCTACATCAACCCTTTTAGGAAATACAAAAAGCCCACACATAAATGGCATTGCCCCCTTCTTTTGAACCACTTCATTTTTAGGGTGGGAGGTATGTCAGAGCCATGCTATACCTGTCACCCTAAAAATAAAGTAGTTGAAAGAGATCTTCTGTTTTCTTCCACCACCACCACACACACAACATGGCGGTAATTTCTGACAGAGATGCAATCTGAGAATCAAAGCAAGGAAAGTCAAAATTCTTCCCATCCTTTTATTTGCTTAAGGTGCAATCCTATCCATGTTTAGACTGAAAAAGGTCCTACAACTCCCAGCATGGCTGGCTGGGAAAATGCTGAGGATTGTGAGACTCTTTTTTTCCAATCCAAACATGCAGAGGATTGTGCTCTTATTTACAAGTTTTATAGCTTACCTTTGAGCACAAAAACCTCCAAGGCAGCTTACAGATATACTAAAAGTACATTAACATCACAATAAAATACAAAAAAAATCCTCCCTGAGTATTAAAGAACAGCAATAAACCAATTACAATGCAGGAATAAAACTAGAACAGAACCAGCTGGGTTGCATCACAGGAAAAACCTAGATACAAAATAGGTTTTAAGTAGATTTCTAGAAATCAGAAGTATGGGCACAGTACAGGACTTACAGGACTAACTTTTATGAAATGGTTGTAAAAGCCCACAAGGAATGCTTATCCCTCCACGTGTCATTAACTGTCATGGTTTCCAAGCAAGGAACCTGGGTATCTCCAGAGGAACAGGCAGTGGTGTAGTGGTAAATTTTCATGGAGGAGAAGGCCATCAATGGTTACTAGTCCAGACGGCTATACATTCCCTCCAGGATCAAGTCAGAGGCAGTATGCTTATGTAAACCAGTTGATGGGGTTTATGTGCAGAAACATGCTGCTGCACTCATGCCCTGGTTGTGGGTTTTCTGTGGGCAGCTGGTTGGCCACTGTATGAACAGAACGTTGGATTAGATGGACCCTCACTCTGATCCAGCATGGCTGTTCTTAAGTTCTTGTATGTATACGCACACCAAAGAGCAGGGGTACATAGCATAAAGTTATTGCAGTTACCTGGGAGTAAGCTCCATTGAACGCACTGGTTTTTACTTCTGACTGCATAGGTTCAACTTGTGACAAAAGATCTTTAACAAAAGATCTTCTGCCAGCTGAAACGCAACCTTTTGCTTTCCATTAGAAGTGCAAGCAACCTTGCAAAGGAGTGTGCCCATTTAAGCTGCTAGCATAAAGTAGGAGCCCCATCAAAGAAAAGGAGAGAAGTATCCAGTCTCAGCTGGATTATTTTCCTCATTCTCTCACTTCCTCTATGCCGATCCGCCACAAGCAACAGTAAAACTTGAAAGCCTTGTTCTTCACTTGCCAGAGCAAGGAGAATCTCTCAACTATCCTGGTGTGCCAAGAAATGACATCATTGCCCTTGCCCTGAAAAAAAATTCTGGAGCTTCATTCCTTGTGTAACACTACTGGTAATAAGTAATTACTAACAATGCAGCCTCAGCTTTCCCACAATTGCCAGGTATCTTAAAAATATATATTCTTGGGGATATTTTCACCTTTTCACTACAAGTTCAAACTAATTTTGAAACTGGTTTCGGATTGGTTTAACCACTATGGACTCAGAACATAAGAAGAGCCCTGCTGGATCAGAGCAAGGGGCCATCCAGTCCAGCATTCTGTTCACATAATGGTCAACCAGCTGCCTGGAGGAACGCACAGGTAGGTCATCAGTGCAACAAGACCACCTGAGATCCCCAGCAACTGGTGTACAAGGGCAAACTGCCTCTTTCCCGTCAATGTCCAGCATTTTCCAGCTTCCAGCCTAGTTTTAGTATATGCCATCCTTTTCTCATTTCCAGTTTACAAACAGCTGAGAACATCTCTCCATCCTAATTTTTTGCCCATTCCTTCCATGGAAAGGACAGCCCTGCAACACCTTTTGGCGTCACTTCTGGAGCCGTCTCCTTACTCACCTGCTGGCCATGAAGGGCAGTGCCTCTTGTATTGGACTCCTACAAACACACAAGTACTAAATTAGATATAATTGAAGTCACTCCCAATTCAAAAGATCAACATTTCCTCTGGGTTTCATTTGTTATTTTGTGAATAAACATTTGTAGATGGGAATACAACCCTCGCCCCCTTTTCAAAAACATCCTTCTCCATGTACACTCCCCCATTTTGCTATAGTGCATACTAGCGCAAGGGAATCTTTGAGGAATCTACAAGGGAGAGGGCCTTTTCAGAGGCAGCCCCCCAATTATGGAATGATCTCCTGACTGAGTCCCACTTGGTGCCAACACTATCATCTTTTCGGTGCCAGGTTAAGACTGTCCTCTCCTCCGAGGCATTTAATGGCATACGAGAGCTTCAGCTATTGAGCAGTATAGAAATGCAATGAATAAATGAATAAATATGATGGGGGTTTTATGCCAACTGTTTGAACAGGTCTAGTATTTTACTGAAATTGATCTTTTGCTCTTTAAATTGTTTTAAAATTTTGTATATTTACATGTTTTATGCTATATTTTATCTTGTGAATTGTTGCGAACTGCCAAGAGCTTTGGCTATTGGTTGGTATAGAAATAAATTATCAATAATAATAGTAATAATGATAATATTTGAAGGTATCAGTTCATGTTAGAAATACCCAACTTGCAGCCAATACCATCCACATAGTGTGGTAGTGCTGGAAAGGACTGTGGCTCTCGAATTTCCTTATAATGGGAACCTTCACTTTTAGTTAAATCCCTCCTACTCATGCTCAGTGAAGGATTTTGTTTGGGATCTCTTATTACCAAAATGTTTTGTAATCAGAGTTTAATACAAACAAGTGGATGTTGCGTCAGTTACGAACGACACACCTGTGCACACCTGTACATATGGGTGGGGAAGTGGGCGGGAGATGTCCTCGCAAATCACATGGAGGCAGGCAAAGATCTGCCCATACGTATGTATCTTTTGACATGCAAAAGCACAAAGTGTATGCAAGCAGGTGCGTAGTTTCGTGATTAGTGCGCTGCTTCAGAGAGAAGGCTAGAATCCTCCTTGTCAACAAGTTTTCTACATGCAGGGGCTCTTTGTTCTTCGCCTTTGGCATGGAGGAACGTTCAGGGTTGTGAATCTCCACCTGCAGTCTGATGTGGTACAGCCCAGACACACAGGATGAAACCGTCCAACATTTCACATGTGTGATTTGCACTCAAATATCAGGATCAGAGAGGAGAAAGAATGGCCATTTGCATATCTCCATGGAAGAGGAAACGCATCACCACAACAAGGAAGTCAAAAGAAGATGTCAATTTTCATGAAATCGACATGTACTACTTTGTATGCATGCTGACTATAATTCAACAATAACTGAAATAGACATACAGCGCATCTCCAAATAGTGGGGGAAAGTGTTATCAGGGGACCTATTGGGCTGCTCAGTCTCCTGCCCAGGTTCGAACTGCTGATGCACAACTTCAAGGCCCTTGTTGCTCTCTCTTCTTAGGGATCTTTATCTTTAAACCAGATTTGGACTGGACAGAGGACACCATGGAATAGAAGACAGTCCTCTGTCAAGCAGGACACTTGGTTACCCTAAGGAGGAGAGGATAAGGATGTATGGATTTTGTGAAATCCACTCTGTCTTGTGTTTCACGGATTGTCGGGTGTCTTTATTCTGTAAACGCTCATTGATGGAATAAGATTGTTTTTAAACAGCATTTTGTTCTACTTGCGCAGATGTGCGTTATTTCATGCAAGTGTGCATTAGCACTAAGGCATACTTGTTCAGGTGCATATTAGTTCATGGAAATTAGTGCAAATCCCCCCCCCCCCCAAAAGTAAAAAACTGTCCCGCAAATCCACAGAAAAAATGCTGTTCCGCTGTGGATTTTGCAGGTCGGAGTCATAGAAATCCAAACTGATTTGAATTCATTGCAGATTTCTCTGACAAACCTAGCATCAGAGCCCGGCTTCAGCACTGCAGCGGGCCTTGTAGGTTATAGCTAGGATTTGATTAAAAGTAGTCTGGAAAAGTTCTCAGAGCAAAGCAGAGCAGCGGGAAGTCACTCTACTCCCTGCATCCACCTGCAAAAATGGTCCCTGAAAAGGAGGGAGGCTGGGAGCTCTCCATGAGAACCTGACAGAAGTGGGGAGGGGGGGGCGCAGAAGGGTCACTCAGATTGAAGTGTCATGGCTGGAGGGCTGAGTACTGATGCTCCGGCTGGACAGGAGCCTTGCTGAAAGGCCAAAAGCCCTTGTCTGTCAAGTGATCCAGAGAAGGTGTCTTACAGTCACACCTTCCCTTTAAGCTGATTCAAAGGCAAGGAGCCTTTGCCAGGAACATCTCGCCTGCATTGCTTGTAGACTGTCCTAATTGGGACTTTGGATTGCTAAGACCTTCCCAGCATGTGTGTGTGTGTACTGCAACGAACGGAAAACCTGACAGCCAGGAGAGCAGAAGGAGGCCTATTTTCAGATGAAAACAGACATTTTCAGGTGTTTGAATCATGCTAGACTGTGCTAGCTGGCTTTAGATTGGGCCTTCAGACCCTATTAAGCAGTGGTTCTCCACTTTTCTTAAGTTATTCCCCCTTTCTTCCTCTCAAACTCACCCGTTGCTTTTCTTAGCAGCCGAAAGGACGTAGGAACGATCCCTGCTGGCCGTCCGCCTAAGGACGCTGCTTGCGGCTTCAGTCCTGCGAAAGAAGGGAGAGGCTAAGTCACAGGATGCAACCAGAGCCTCTGACTCCTGTCCTGACAATACTAGTTTCTACGTTCATGAATTGCAGCCACAGAATTTACACAGCCTATTCCCACCCAGCTGGTAAACCTATACCCAGGGGCAGCCTGGATGTTATTTTAACTGCGTAGCTAGCAGCCATTCATGGTTTTATTTTCTCAATTTAATTATAGGCACGAACGGGCTATTTGCATCAGGAGCACAGCATGTGGTGTGGGGAGGTGGGTTTTTTAAAAAAGCTTTATTATTTTGATAAATGGGACATAATACATCCAAAGTTCTAAACATGGTATAGACTAAGGGTGCAATTCTATTCGTTCTTAGACACAGAAATGCCTTACAAGTCCCCACATTCGCAGCCAGCCATGCAGCACACACACACACACTATATATATAATATATATATATATATATCCATCATAATTTTAAAATATACAATATTTACAACAAGGAAAGACTTGTACACTTATCAACTTCTAAAATGTACTTTAATTTCATAAAAGAAATGAAGAGGGAACAGCTAATATTAAATTTCCCAATTATTTGCCTTCCATCTTATAAACTCTGTTGAATGAATGAATGAATGAATGAAATAATTTTATTTGTGTGGCACAAAGGCCTTTACAATCATCAAAATAACTCATATATACCATTAAAACTAAAGGAGACAGAACAACATATATATCATAAGCATATATAACCGGAGGCCTTATTGTAAGTGGCCCCTCGACACTCTACGTTAGCTCACATCAGGAAACCTTGGCAGATTTTTTTTGCAGCTACTCCAAATGTGGCTACTTTCCTTGTGATGGCAATATTGTGATCAGTCAGCAAATCGCAGATTATATTTACTGGCTGCCATCCCGCTCTTATTCTCAGTAGATCTCCCAAAAAACAGGATCTAATATCCTTATACAGAGGGCAATAGAGCCGATAATGTACCACATCTTCCACTTCCTCGCTTCCACAAATGCATGTCCTTTTATTATACGGCAACCTTTTGTACTTCCCTTCCAAAAGGGCTGTTGGCATTGTTTGGAAGCGGAGGGCTGTGAAGGCCTTTCTAATGACCAGAAATGTCAGCTCTTGAAGGAACCTAGAAAGATACTGCTCTCTTTTGTTAAGTTTTGTCAAGTGCTGCTATTTTGCAAGCTTTCATTAAACTATTCGGTATGCGAGAAGCTGGACACACTTCCCCACATTGGAGCAACCAAAAATTCTCGTAGTGGGAGGGGACGTTTAACTCTTGCCTCCCCAGCCTCAATCCTGACCAAAATCATACCTCCACACGCCACAATTAGTATTAGAAGAAAGCTCCCATTAGAGCCAATCTGAACTTTTTTTCTTCTACTGTTGATTGCAGTATGGAGGGGTTATTTTTGTCAGGGTTGCAGCTGGGGAGCAAATGGTTAAACCTCCCTCCCGCGAAGCGCCATGGGTAGCTCCTTTAGAGTTCTCTCTGAAACCCGGAGCGGATTCACCACCCCACTGACATGGAGCCACCAGTCTCTACTGCCAATAAGACCACTAGGACCAGAGCCTAAAATTAACTAACTGCACCACCGGCCCTCCTCAGACCCATGTTAACTTAAGCTGCAATAGCCATGATGAGTTACCTCTTTTTCTGCTCATCTGGGGAAAACGAGGGCTCCACATCACCTGGATCTGATAATTCTCGCTTGACGTTGTAGGGAGCTCTAGATCACAGATACGAAAAGAGGGGTGGGTTTTTGGTTAACAAGAACAGGAACAAATAGTACAATCAGCCTTTTCCCTCTGTGGCAACTACAATCCCAGTGAAAGGCGGCAAAGCACAAGCATGCGCTAGGCGCATAGCACATGGCATACGTGAGGTGCTCAAGGAGGATTCATAGACCCCGGGGAGCACAGCTCTAACTGCACACATTTTGCATCCCGTATAATAAATTACTGTGGCATGCATTTCTCAATCTCTGCCTTTACAGGAGGAGAATCTCAGGCTTTAGGGGGGAAATCTGGCCCTCTGGAGTTTCCCAGAGGGCTCCACCCCCTTTCCCTGACTCCACCCCCCTTTTCCCCATCTGGTTTCCTGATTATTGTGCAGCCTTTTCCCCATTCTAAAAGGCTGAAGTGCCATCCTGAGGCTTAGCCACTGGCATTAAAGGTTTTATGATAAAATAGGCTGGGTGTTGCTGTTGTTTTGTATTTTGCCTCTGGCCCTACCCACCCCTGGAATGCGTCTCCCAAGAGCTTCTCCAAAATAGAAGATGATCCCCCGGGTAGAATCGGTTCCACAGCCCGGTTTTATAGGGCCTCTCAAAGTCGCCCCCCAACCCTAAATAGAACTTCCATTCCCAAGTTTCCCTGGAGAGATGACATCACCATTAAAGCTGTTTAAATGTCTAGTATAGGTTAGGATTTCCTCTGTCTAGAGGGTCACGAATTCAGACAAATACTTGAAGGTCCCTCCCAGGAGAGCAGTTTGAAATGAACAGAATGAACAATTAGCTGACTGTATTCTTTGACCATGTGACAATGGACCTGCAACAAAATGTTGCAGCATGGAGTGCTTTTGTTCACTATTCCAGCCAGCCAGCCAGCCATGCCCACCTCACAATACTCCATACCTTTCTGCCTCCCACCTGGTTTTCCATCCCCCCGCCTCCACTGTTCAAGCAGTGTTCTGTGGGCATTGGGCAACCTTGGGTCTCATCAGTGTCTTTTGGGTTACCCTGCCCCCCTTTAGGTTACTTTTTCTATAGATGGTTTGTACTTTGGCAAATCTCAGGGTGTTCCTAAGCTTACTGATGCCTCCTGTATTGTGGGTGGATGGTACTGCTTTAGTTACATAAACAACAACACTCACAGCGGCCATGCTATCCTAAAATATGTATGTTGAATGCATTTGATGCTCAAATCCACTTTTAAAAATAGGATTTTGTCCTAAAATATGCATTTTTATATGCATTCTGGTACTTTTTTAAAAAAAGCTGTACCACAAAATTCAAAGAAGCATGAAAACCGAAGGAGAGCTGTGTTCCGATCAGTTTATTGGTCCGGGAAGTGCAAATCAGGTCGATTTGCTGAAAAATGCAGACCGAAAGAAATCCTCAAGCAGCCATATGATATACTCACAGTCTCTTGTAATCCTCAGTTGTCATCTTGTACCCTTGAGAGAAGTGGGGCAGGCTGGCGGTTTTGGCACTGAAATCATAACACCCCCCAGCAATCATCAGAGGTTTGAACACACTTGAGTGCTCTTTCTGCAGGGTAATGTTCATAACATAATGGGGAATACAGAGAGGATACAGTTTCAAAGAATGGGGGTTCATATCCAGCTTTCATTAAAAAAAAGTTTCTAGTCCTTTTACTTGTTATAAGGGAGAATGTGATACAAGGGAAGGCGTGCAGCTAGATTCTTAGCCAATTGCTCAAGGAGTAATAATACAATTAAAAGTGCAAAAAGTCCTACAATTCCCAGCATTCCCCAACCAGCATGGTTGGCTTGTGGCTTTAATCATTTTAGATAGCCTTGTGTTAAAGCACTAACCTGGTCACCACAGGTGACCAGGGATTTGCATCCAGGTGAGTACATGGAATCCCAGGTAGGTGAGAGAGCAGACTGGGAGAGGAGAGATGGAGAACTCGATTCCTCCTCTGTGCCTAGCATAGGCAGGCTGTGTGAGAGAGGAAACCCCCTCTTCCATGACCTCCATAGAAACCAGCAGGCTGCTGTCCAGAGGTAGAATTCTCCGCCCCTTCTCTGCCAGCCCCCAGCAATTTATTTATTTATTTTGTCAGGGGCTTGGCTCTGGTGGCGTTGACTCCAAGGCTAATTTTAGACATAGCAGGCTACCTGTATATATGTTTGGGTTCTTCCACAGTGATTCCCCATCTTTAGCCCCCCCTCCCTATTTCTGGCTAAGGGGTTATTTGGATTGTAGAGATTCAACTGCATTGACAAAGCCATGCATCAGTGCCGGGGATCCATCGGACAAACCTTTTCGGCGAGCCATTGGATGCTGGGTTCGAAGGAGCACTCTTGTCAATGGTCTTGGTGAAAACTCCCCTAATAGGAAACAGACAAGATAAGTAACCTCCAAGGTCACATGCCATAGCAAGAATACAATGCTACAAGTGGGAACTGCGACAAAATCTTGCAGTGCAGAATGTTCCTGTTTAATGCTCTCCTACAGGATATTCCATTCTATTCCCCCCTCATACCCAATTTTTCGTTCCTGGTTCCCTCAATATTCTATCAGCTTTCCATGGCCACTGAGAACATTCAGACTTCATTGGGGTGTTTTTGCGATCCCCCGCTAGTTTCTCCTCTAAAGGGTTCTTTCTTAAAACTTTGGGGTTCCCACAAAGCCTACTGATACTTCCTCCTTATGTGTGGATGGTGCCATTTTGGCTTCTTAAGT
Organism: Anniella stebbinsi; assembly: GCA_029215795.1. Lineage (NCBI taxonomy): Eukaryota > Metazoa > Chordata > Lepidosauria > Squamata > Anniellidae > Anniella > Anniella stebbinsi. The sequence goes on from JARDYH010000001.1 coordinate 17,963,484, forward strand.
AACAGGACTCACAACCTGAGCATCAGAAAGAGAGGGGATATTCTACCCCTTTCTTTTTCTATTTAGTCTCTCTCTACTCACCTGATGAGATATCCGGATGGTGAAGAGGCACCGGGAGACCTAGATGGAGAACAGAAATGCATGATTTCCAAATTGGGGGGGGGGGAGGTAAGAATAAGAGATATATCTCTTTGGGCTTTACCCAGACAATCGGTTTTGGAGAGATGGACACACAGTGGTTTCTCAATTGTTAAAGAGAATCCAGATGTCCTTCCTGGTGGAAGCGCTGCTGTTGTGAGGAAACTGTATTTCCCCCCCTAATGCTCAAAGTTCAAGGACCAGTTGTTGGGAAAATGTGCCCTATGCTCTAACAAGCCACTGCAAGAGTTTTTGGGAGAACTGCATCTCCCACAGTCCCCTGGGCCATAACACACTACTAGCCAGGACAATAGAGAAGAGGAGGGCGATGGAAAGGAAGAAAGTGGATAAGGAGATATTTCTCTCCCAAAATACTAGAACCCAGAGTCATTCAATGAAGCTGAATGCTGGGAGATTCAGGACACGAAATAAAGAAGGACTTCTTCACCCTGCGCATAGTCAAACTATGGAATTTGCTTCCACAAGATGTGATGGACTGACTTTGTGGCCAGGCTTAAAAGTTTAAAATGTTTTAAATATCAACTGTTTTATGTTTTTATGTTTTTAAAATTTGTATACTGACTTTTTAACGTTCAATGTTTTTAAGTTTTGTAAACCGCCCAGAGAGCTTCGGCTATGGGGTGGTATATAAATGTAAATAATAATAATAATAATAATAATAATAATAATAATAATAATAATAATGGACACCAATTTGGATCGCTTTAAAAGGGGATTAGTCAGATTCATAAGGGATAAGGTTACCAGTGGCTACGAATCCTGATGACTATATTTTACCTCCAGTATCGGAAGCAGTATGCCTCTGACTACCACTTGTTGGGGAACATGAGTGCTGTTGCGTTCATGTACTGGTTGTGGGCTTCCTAGTGGAGTATGTGGTTGGCCACTGTGTGAACAGAAGGCTGGACTAGATATATCCTTAGTCTGATCTAGCAGGGCTCTTCTTAGGTTACACTTTCCCTCTCATCTTTGTTGTTCTTCCACACTGATGATTTAAGGGAAGGGAAGGAGAGTATTGTCTTGTGGATGGTGGTGTAAGAACTTAAGATGAGCCATGCTGGATCAACATACTGGAAACAGGTAGGGAGGAAAGTCAGGAATTCTTCTCTAGTTTGCTTTTTTAAAAAATAAAAAAATACAAACATCTGAATCAGAGAAGAACATTGGTGCTTGTAAAACTCCCTTCTCATTTTGAGATCCGTTTCTGAGCCTAGCTCAGGAGAACCAACTAAAGTCCTACTCAGAGGAGACCCATTGACATGAATTGGGATTACCTTAGTAACATTGGCCTTAGCTGGATTCTGCCCTTTCGTGGCATTTCTAGCTATTTTTTTTTAAATAAAGAACTACTAGAAGCGCATATGCAAAAAAGAAATCCACCGATCGCAACATGTAGAGCCAAACAGGATAAGCTTTAGTTGTCATCATTGTTTCAAAAACAGGTGTTGTATTTCTTGCGCACACTCACTTTTTGGAGGGACTTCTTTCTGCCGTAGTAGACTTGGCTTCCACTTGAGAAGATGGTTCCGCAAACATTGTCCTGAGAGAACAAGACAGAAATGTTTTCAGCGTAAGAACATTGACATCATGGAAGGATAGGCTGACCATATCAAAAGGAGGACAGGGTTCATGTAACTTTAACAGTTGTAGAGAAAAGGGAATTTCAGCCAGTGTCATTTGTATGCAATTAGTTCCTGGTGAAATTCCCTCTTCATCACAACTGTTAAAGTTGCAGGCACTATACTAGAGTGACCAGATACAAAAGAAGGCAGGGCCCCTGCACCTTTAACTGTTGTGATGAAGAGGGAATTTCACCAGGAACTAATTGCATACAAATGACACCGGCTGAAATTCCCTTTTCTCTACAGCTGTTAAAGTTACATGAGCCCTGTCCTCCTTTTCATATGGTCAGCCTATGAAGGATAAAGCACCAACAGGTTCAAGATGGAACTGTAGCACTATTGCATTGGGGGTGCAGAACTTCAGGCCTGTGGGCCATATCTGGTCCTCCTGCGGTCCCCAGAGGACCACACCCCTTCCCCTGGCTCCACTCCTTTCCCCCATCACCAATTGCTTAGTGGTTTCCTGTCTTTTGTGCAGTTTTCCAGCCATTCTAAAAGGTTGAAATGCCTCTTTCCTATGGCTTAGTTGCTGGCAGTAACAGCTTTAAGCTAAAATATGCTGGTATTTATGGTATTTTGGCTCCACCCCTTTTGCCTTTAGCTCCACCCATCACTGGAACATGGCCGCTGAAAGCTTCTCTGAAATGGGATTTGGCCCTCGGGCTCAAAGATGTTCTGCACGTCTGGACTAAGGCAAAAGATTACTGTCTCTAAACCAGGGGTGGTGGGGATGGTGTAGCCTTACAGATGTTGATGGACTCCAACTCCTATCAACCCTCGCTAGCATAGCCAATGGTGTGGGAAGATGAGAATTGCAGTCCAACAACATCTGGAGGGCCATACCTTTAACCATCCCTGCCCTAGACTTTTTATTTAGAGTGATGGTTGTCTAATCCCCTTTGAAGGTGGTAGAGATATTACACCACCAAGCATAATGTGAAGATTATTCACAGAGGAGACTGCCTTATGTTGAATCAGACCATTGGTCCACCTGGCCTGGTATAAAAGACCAGTATGTAAGCAATAAGCTAGACAAAACATAGAGCAGGGGAAGCAAACTGGTGCCCTCCAGATGTTTTGGACTACTCCAATAATCCCCACCCATTTCCTCCTGATGACTAGGGCTCATGGGGTTTGTAGTCCAAAACATCTGGAGGGCATCTAGATGGAGAGGCGGGTAAGAAATAAATCGTTATTATTATTATTATTATTATTATTATTATTACCTTAGCCTTGAGCAACCAAGAGAGAGAAGAGAAAGAGAGAGAAAAGAAAATAGCTTGATCTAGAAAGCAACAGAGTCTAATGGCAAGCCACTCAATTCTGCCTTGGTGTCTAGAAAATCCTGAAGAGGCTCTGTGACAGTTTTCCTATTGACTTCTGTCTGATTCCATTCTGCTTCTCAAAAAAATGAAAGAGCCGGAAAGCAACTGCAACCCCACATCCAGATTTCCTAATGGATGAGCTTCCCAGAGAGGCTCATCAGGGACCTACATTACGTTTTTTTCTGGCACCAGGGGAAGAACTGGCACCCAGGCATTTTAGCCTTCCAGTTTCTGTTGTATTTTAAATCTTTGCATTGCTGCCTGGCTTTAATTTGGCTTTAATTTTTCTTTTATACTATAGTTTAAAACTTTTAGATTGTTTTGTATTGTATGTTGCATTTTATGGTTAAACTGTTGTGAACCGCCCAGAAAGCTTAGACTGTTGGGCAGTGTAGAAATATAATGAAGAAAAGAAATAAAGACAATAAAATGGATAAATCCCATCAGAACCCAACGGTAGTAAGATGTGCGTGAGAGGTTCTCCAGACTCAGAGGTACCTGCGATTTGGCGACAAAGTTCTTGGTGATGTGGGAGATCTTCCAGTATTTCCCCTCATCCTCAATGGTGAACATCTATCAGGAAGGGGGAGGAGATGGGAGAGTCAGGAAGAGAAATTCACTGTGGTGAACACAGAGCTGAACCAATATCCTTTCATCTGGTTGAATCAGACACCAGCCTTTCTGGTGAACGGGCATTCACGGGGCCTCTGACAGGGCTGACCCAAATTATTTTTCTACCTGAGGCAAAGCACAAGATGGTGACCCCCTTTTGGCATACTGAAGCTGATTGGACAGGCTGTAGAAACTTATTTTGACACTCGTGACAGCACAGTGGGACATAGAACAAGCCACATGGGCCTATGTAGCCCCATTCTCCAACAGTCACCACCACCCGGCCTCCAGCATCTACCATCTGAAGCAGCTGCCTCACTCTGTCTCATGGTAGGGCCTGCCCTGCCCTGTTGAGACCCACAGGATTCTAGCCACTCAGCTACAGTTGGTTCAAGGGTTACATCCCAGTAGGGCAGAGCTGCAAAACCTTCCGTAATAAACCATCCCAAACAACCCATGGTTTCTCAAGGTGGCTTGTTCAAGAAAAATAAAGCACACTGCCTAGTTAACAAGCCATCCTGTGGAAAATTCCTGGGTTCAGACAACACACTAACCCACAGTTCACCAAGCAACAACAAGCCACACTCAAACAATGAGTATGGGTTAGCATGTTGTGCGAACCCAGTCCCTGCAAAATCTGGTGTTTGGTCCCTTGGCAGCTTTACTCTGGGAGGCAGGATGGTGATGGAAGTATTGTCTTTTGGCATCTTTGGGAGCCGGGCCAGGCCAGTGGAGCAGTCCTCATGGGAGCGAACCCCACAAAAAGTGCAAGTGCCTATCTCCACTCACATTGGGCTGCGATTTTTCTCTTCCTCAGAGTCGGATTTCTGCTGGATCCAGCTCTTATCCCCTTTCAGCGTCGTCCGCACTTTCATCTGGGTGATGATCCTCTTCCGGTCGTCTTCGCTGGGTAGGATGACGCCATCTAATGAATGGACAAATAAGAAGTTTGGGCAGAGTGTCCAAAGAAGGTTCATGGGACACGGAAAGCCTGGGTTGAAGCGAGGGATTCAAATGAGTTTGGATTTCTATGAATCCGACCGGCGGATTTCGCAGCAGATCAGCTTTTCCTGAGTCATACGGATTCTGCAGAGTTGAAGAACGGTATTTGCACAAATCCATTAGTGAGCATTAGTTCATGCAAATAAGCACAAGTTGATTCAAATAAGTGCAAGTACAGCAAAATTCAGGTTAAAAAAAAGAACCAATCCCGTCAATGAGTGAACGACGGAAAGAAAGATGCATGACAACCCACGAAACGTGGTCCATGCATCTGTAATTGAAGCACCGCCTCCGTTACGCTCTCGGAGCCTTCAAAAAGAGCCATTTACCTTTCACAACGCCGAGGGACAGCATGGCTGCACTGGCTGGCTTGCGTCTTAGTTTCTGGAGTTTTGCACGAACGGATATACCTGGGAAAGAGAGGACGCAACGCAGGTTACAAGCACCACAGGTAGAGCGGGTGTGCCACAGGCATTCCCTGAACAAAGAGGGGCTTGTTCAGGATCCTCCCAACAATTCCATTCCTCATCAGGTGTCCAACTCCCCAAATTGGCTCACGGTCTCTTGTTCCTTCCTTTGAAGGGGAAGAAAGGCCTTTTTATTTCATTATGCTTTTTTTCCTGTTTGATATTATCTAACTGTCTTGCTGATTCTTTGACACAGTTCCATTGTTTTAGCTGCTTCTACCCCCTCATCCCCAGTTTTATCATTTCTGTTTGTAGCTGTAATTGTTGATATCTGTTTTTAATGTGTGTTTATAATTATTGTGAACTCTTTTGAGAGCAACTATGGTTGAAAAGCAGTATGCAAATATGATTGATAGATAGATAGATAGATAGATAGATAGAACAGAAGTACTGGATTGTACTGTTAGCCATTTGACAAACCATCCACAACAGTCATCCCTTTTCAAAGCATAAAACAGGCATGGGAAACTTATTGGAAAGGAAAAGGGGCTACTACAGAAAAGGCCAAATTGTGGCTCACTGCCTGCTGAATCACTGGAAAGAGGGACACCTGGAGCAGCCTCCAAGGTGATCCAATGCAGGAGCAGGGAACCTGGGGCCCTCCAGATGTTTTGACCTACGAATTCCACCAGCCCTATCCCAGCATAGCTAATGGTGAGTGTTGATGGGGACTGTAGGCCAAAACATCGAGAGGGCTACAAGTTGCCTACCCATGGCAGAAGAGGCTGCGTCCCTGCCCCATGGAGGTTACAATCTAGAATACATGTCCATAAGCAGAACTTGGCAAAACCTGAAGTTTACTGGCTTTTCAGATCCCAGTACTGATTATCTGACACAACATAACTTTTACTGGCAACCAGGCCTGGAAAATACTGGCCTTTCAGCAACCCATCCACTATGTGAGTTCATGGCTGAGCTTACATGTGAAGCAGAAACTTCTTTGCTCTTAGCTCTTGCTGGAGTCTGGACTCCCAAAGTGCCTGTTCAGTTATATTGGGGCAGGGAACCTATGGTTCTCCAGATGTTGCTGGAACCCAACTCCCATCAGCACTAGCCAAACGAGGAAACTCCCTGGAAAAGGGTGACAGTTAGGAGCAGAAGAACTAGAAGACACTCTGCACCGGTGGAACCACTAGAGCTATGTAACCGCTTTCAGGTACTGGAAGATGAGACTGGAAGACAGTCCACAGAGAAAGAATTATAGGGGACTCTGTGCATCAATGAGCAAGAGGCAGAGGGCCAGTTGAGCAGAGGCAACAATACCAAGGCCTACAACAAAAAGAAGAGAAGTCATTGTGGGAGACTCCCTGCTGCGTAGGATTGAAACTCAAGTATATCGTGAAGACCCATGGACTCGCCAGGTATGCTACCTCCCTGGAGGACAGATTAGAGATGTGACTGAAGGGTTGCCAAAGCTCATAAAGCCCACCGACACATATCCTTCTCATCCATGTGGGAACAAATGATACTGCTAAGTAGAACTACGAAGAAATTTGGGAAGGAAACTCAAGAACTTCGGAGACCAGATAGTTTTCTCATCCATCCTCCCAGTTCTTGGAAGAGGAATAGAAAGGGAAAGAAAAATGCTCTGGGTGAATGACTGGCTATGAAGGTGGTGCCGATGTGAGAGATTCGGATTCTGGAACCACAGGCTACTTAGAAGATGGACTGCTGCCAAGGGACAGGTTGCGCGTCACAAGGGCTGGGAAGAATGTGTTTGACTACAGAATGAAGAACTTCATCAGGAGGGCTTTAAACTGAATCCTACAGGGGAGGGAGACATAAACTTGGAGGCAACAATGGATGAAGGCTTATGCACCATACCAGAGAAAACAGCTCTAATAGTGGGTGAAGTGCTGGATGACTGGAGGAGGGCGAATGTTGCCCTTAGCTTCAAAAAGGGCAAAAAGAGGAACCTGGGAACTACAGACCAGTTCGTCTGATTAATCCCTGGGAAAATTTTGGAGCAGATTATAAAGAAAACAATCTGTAAGCACCTTGAGAACAATGCAATGATTACTAGAAGCCAGCATGGATTTGTCAAGAACAAATCCTGCTAGACTAATATGAGCTCATGCTTTGATCGGGTAACCTCCCTTGTGGACTGTGAGAATGCTGTGGACATAATATACCTTGACTTCAGCAAAGCCTTTGACAAAGTACCACGTGACATTCTGATCAGCAAGCTAGCTAAAAGTGGACTAGATGGAACAACTATTAGGTGGATCCACAGCTGGCTACAGAATCGGACTCAAAGAGTGCTTATCAATGGTACCTTCTCAAACTGGGGGGAGGTAATGAGCGGGGTACCACAGGGCTCAGTCCTGGGCCCAATGCTCTTCAACATTTTTGTTAATGATTTGGATGAGGAGGTGCAGGGAATGCTTATCAAATCTGCAGATGACACAAAATTGGGTGGGATAGCTAATACCCTGGAAGACAGAAACAAACTTCAAAGGGATCTTGATTGGCTGGAGCACTGGGCTGAAAACAACAGAATAAAATTTAATAAGGTGAATTCCCAAGTTCTACATCTAGGAAAAAGAAACCAAATGCACAGTTCCAAGATGTGGGATACTTGGCTCAGCAATACTACAAATGAGAAGGATACTGAAATTATTGTAAATCACAAGCTGAATATGAGCCAATGGTGTAATGAGGCTGGGGGGGGGGGGAAGCAAATGCTATTTGGACTACATTAATAGAAGCGTAGCTTCCAAATCACACGAGGTACTGGTTCCCCTCTAAGCACTGGATAGGCTGAATCTTGAGTATTGTGTCCAGTTCTGGGCACCACACTTCAAGAAGGATGCAGACAAGCTGGAGGAGGTTCAGAGGAGGGCAAAGAGGATAATCAGGGGTCTGGAAACAAAGCCCTATGAGGAGAGACTGAAAGAACTGGGCATGTTTAGCTTCAAGAAGACTGAGGGGAGACATGATAGCACTCTTCAAGTACTTGAAGGTTGTCACACAGAGGAGGGCCAGGATCTCTTCTCGATCATCCTTGATTGCGGGACACAGAACAATGGGCTCAAGTTACAGGAAGACAGATTCCAGCTGCACATCACGAAAAATGTCCTGACTATTAGAGCAGTACGACAATGGAACCAATTACCTGGGGAGGTGGTGGGCTCTCCCACCCTAGAGGCATTCAAGAGGTAGCTGGACAGCCATCTGTCAGCTATGCTTTAAGGTGGATTCCTGCAGTGAGCAGGGGGATGGACTCGATGGCCTTATAGGGCCCTTCCAACTCTACTATTCTATGATGGGAGTTATAGTCCAACAACATCTGGAGTGCCACAGGTTCCCTGACCTGGTGGTTAGATCACCTTGAAGGCTGCTCCAGATGTCCCTCCTTCCAGAGGTTCAGCAGGCAGTGACCCCTGATTAGGGGGTCACTGTAGTAGCCCCTTATCTTTGGAGTACTCTTACCAGAAGGCTAGCAGAGTGAGGCAGCTGATTTTGGGATCTCATGAAAGAGTGCCCCCCCAAGCCACATGAGCCCCCCCCCCCTTCAAGGGAGTCACCATTTTCTTTTAAAATAGCTCTTGGGCGCATCTGGAGGGGCGTGAGAGCTGGCAGCTGCTCTGCAGGGCACCTGGAAAAAGATGGGTACTACTAAGCCATCCCTCCAGGCTGTCTGGGCTTCTGCATTGTCTGGATCAGTCTGAAGTGATCCAGGTCAATCCAACCCGCTTCGGACCATTTCAGACCAATCCAGACCTGCTTCAGATCGGCATCAATTCCCTGCTTTAGCTCAGAATTTGGATCCAAAGCAGTGCACAGCCCTACTGATGAGAACCTATTTTTTATTCTCTTGCTCTCCCATCTGGTATTGTTTATTGCTGCTTCTGCGTCTTCCTCTCTCTCTCTCCCTCCCTTCCCCCTCCCCAACTCTCTCTTTTTGCATCTGCTGCACCCAGCATCTACCATTAAGACGTTTTGGTGTCTGTTTGATTTCCTTGGTGTGATCTTTATTTTTTTAAAAAAATACCGTAAGCCACTTTGGGCGTTATTATGGGAAAAACAGGATATGCATGTTTACATTGGAATGGATTGGGGGTCAAGCTCAGCCTATTTAGGGCTTTTATAGGTCATAGGACACAGGATCATAGGACGCTGCTTTCTTTTGAGTCAGACCACTGGTCCACCTAGCCTGGTATCGTCAACGCTGACTGGCAGACCTGAGGGAATTAAACAGAAGTACTCCCCCCCAAAAAATCTTTGGGGGGGGGATTTAAGGGGCAAACCCAGCCTAATATGCATGTTCAGTGGGTGTGGAACATTAGCTAACTTTTGGGGAAAACCTGAGGGGAAGGGGATTTGAATGGAATGGAGTATCTGGGACAACCTTCCTCCAGCCTTGGAAATGTATAGGACTGCAACTCCCATCATGGCCATGCTGGCTAGGAATTATGGGAATTGTAGTCCCAACACCTCTGCAGGACACCAGGTTGAGGAAAGGTGGTTTGGAATCCGGAACAGGAACATTTGGCACTGTAACATTGTGCTACAGGTCTGACTTGCAAGAATTATAACCGCAGTTCACCAGAGGAGTCTTCTGCTCAAGAGAACTCACCGCCATCGAGACATGGAGCCTATCTACACCACTGCTTTAAAACAGTTTAAAACGGTTTATAACAGTAGTGACAACTGTTGGGGCCCAGGACACACTCCATATACAGTTTTCAAAACGTTTTCAAAGTGTTGTATCCTGCTTGGTGTAGATCAGTCCAAGGAGTGCTGTGTTCTGCAAAGGCCTTTAATCAGTCACAAGTTCCAGAGGGGAGACAGCCTGGCCTTTCCTTCCTGTCCCATCTCTCGTACAGACCCGCCGTAGAACAGCCGCCTGGTTCCGAGACTTGGATGAGCATATCTGCCCTGCAGAGGTGTTGGGACTAGAATCCCCATCATTCCCAGCCAACATGGCCATGATGGGAGTTGCAGTCCTGTACATTTCCAAGGCTGAAGGAAGGCTGTTCCAGACACTTCACTTCAAGACTCTCGTCAACAGGTCTGAACTGTCACCACCAGCCTCTGTTCGCCTTGCAACTTGGAATCGCTCACCCCAGACGCTCAGGCTGCACTGGAATTTCTGGCTTTGCAAACCCATGCAGACCTGGGCATGTCGAGAGCACTCATGAGGCATGGCTTTGGGGAAACAACAAGGAGTCTTTCCAAGTGCTTTTATTTATTTCCTTAGCCATGAGTCACAAAGCAGTTGCAATCCAATTCCACCCTTTCTTGACAGTTTCCTCCCAACACATTACAAGTACAAAAAACTTTTTCAGAAAAAAGGGTGGAGCCAATCCAATGCCTTCAAGGTGTGTTGGACTGCAATTCCCATCAACCCCAGCACCATGCTGGGGGTGGTGAAAGTTGTAGCCCAACACATCTGGAGGGCATCTGATTAGGAAAGGCTGTTCTAAGGAGTGGGTGGTCGGATCAATGGCAGCAGGTATAGGCAACATTTTGGGGGTCATGGGAACTGTCCTGGGCACCACCACAAAATGGCTGCCATGAGAGGTATGGCTTGTTACAAATGACAAGCAGCCCACCCAAAAGATTGTGTACAAGGCAGGGGTGAGATCTGAGCTGCAGCACACAAAGCAACTCCTTTGAATCCACAATTTCCAGCACTAACAGAAACCTATTTCATAGAAGGCAAATTTGCTCAATGTGGCCCCTTCCCCACTGCCAGTCAACTCTCTACCCAGTCTCTTTTTTCTTTGACTTCGGTTCACCATTCACAAATGCACTCCCTCCCTCCCTCTCTACACTTCAGAATGGTCTCCATCAGACAGTGTTGTGGAAGGCTTAAAGGACATACCAGCCAGGAATCTAGCCATTAAACTTTGGCCCTTTCCACACCAGCCATTTTTTGGGGGGCTGCCCCTACCTTCTCACGGAGATGCCACATGATGCACAGAGCATCCCGCAAGCAGGCAGGGGCCAGCCCTCCATTTTCCCGGGAGTTCAGGAAACACTTTTATCCCGATTTCCCCCCTGTTCTTGGGACAAAGGTGAGATGGGTGGCTGGTGTAGCCGCCCATCCCAGTGCAGCCACGCTTACTCACAAGTAAGTGCGGCTGCACCGAAGGCCTCGGAGCCATCGGTACACCACGCAGCTCCGAGGCCATCAGGAGAGGGGGGAATCCAATGTAGCCATCCCCAGGATGGCGGGGGGGAGGGGATGTGATCACCTGTGGGGATTTTTAATATATATACTTACACTTGCGGAGGAGCGCTCATGCGCTTCTCCGTGGATCTTTGAAAAAAATGGCCACCGCAACTTGCGACAGCTCGGGAGAAGTTCGGGCCATTGTATTCCTGATGCAGCTTCAGCGTACCTAACCCAGAAGTGGCTACTTCTGGGTTTGCCTGCTTCCCGCCTTCTCCACCCCTATGGTGCGGAATGGGCCTTTATTATCTCCCTCCAACAAGAACAGAAGAGCAACAGGTAACTCCTAAATAGCATATGGCCTAGGGCCAGAGTATTTGAAGGACCACCTGCTCCGGTATTCATTAATTTCATTCATTGGCCTTCTCCCCCGGGAACGCCCCTGGCTGTTCCCTGGGCATCCAAATCCCGGGGGTAGAGGGGAAGGGCATGGGATTTCCCAGGGATGAAGAAACCCTGGGAAAACCTGATTCTTCCAGTGGTCCCGGGGCTGTCTCAAGATCGCAGGAGGTGTGGGCGCCCGTCCTGCTTGGTGCCTGCTCACTTGTGAATAAGCAGGCACCAGAAATGAGCATGGAGCCACACAGTGTGGCTCCATGCCCATCAGGGGAGGGGGGAAGCAAGTCCGCCATCCCCAGGATGGCGGGGGGGGGGCAATTTTGGGGCATTTTTTTTTAAAAAAATGTATAGTTGCGATGGAGCGCAAGTGTGCTCCCAGCTCCTTCTTTTAAAAAAATGGCGGGTGCAACATCCCTGCTTCCTCCCGGGACATCACACGCCACGTGTGCACGCTGGAGGAGGATCTCACGATCATGATATCACGAGAGCCTGCCCCTCCCTCCTGGAATGCCGGGAGGTGTAGGAAGGGCCATTGACTACATTTCTACACCAAGCCCACAGCCAAAGCTCTCTGGGTGGTTGACAACATGATAAAACATAGAACAAAACCTTAAATGTACAAAAATGGAAACTAGTTAAAAACAAGCAATACAACTACCAGGATATGCCCCCCCCCTCCCAATGTTAAGAAGCTCCATATGAACCTCCCACTACTTAAGATTTGCATCAAAGGCCCAACCCTTCGGGATGTCGCAGACACCCAATATGGGGATGGAGTCTGATGAACTCCCTCCATCTGCGAACCCTGCGGCACTCATTGGACCCATCCGTGAGTGCCACGCAATCCGTGAGCATCCGGCTGCCACCCATTCCTTCCCCAAGCCACCATTTTTCACAAGAATGGTGGCCCGGGACTTTTCCAGAACAGTAATGTTGCCTAGATTGTGATGTAAAGGGCAATCTGCACAACATTGCAGGTGTGAATGGGCCCATTCGCACCTGTAATGTGGTGTAGATTGCCTCGAAAAAGACCCAAGACACCATGCTTATGCAAAATGGTGGCTTGGGGAAGTGCCTGCGGTACTTGCTGGACACTTACTGAGCCGTCAAGGGGCTTGCACAGTGCAGCAAGGAAGTAGTGGAGGCACAGTGTACATCAGACGGTCTGGATGGAGGTGATTCCATCCATCCCTACTTACTCTGACTGATGCTGCCTTCAGGTGGCACCCAGAGAGTTGGGGCTTTTTTGGTGTTGGCACCCCAGCTGATGGAATATTTTCACTAGAGACACTCAGCTGATGCTTATTTTACTACCTTTTTTTTTGACACCAAGTGATGGCAATTTTATCTTCCCATGCTTAGAATGGAAGATTTGATTTGATTTTTGTTGTTTCGCTGCTTTTGTTGCTGCTTTTACTGTTCATTTTATTTTATTTTTGATCTCATTTTAAATGTTTCACAGCACAGCCCTAAGAGGAGGTGCGTGTTAAAGGAATTGCCACTTCCTAAAGCCTGCCAACCAGCAATACCCTCTTCCAGGACACTCTATTCTATTTGCCCTCCCCCCTCTGGTTTTCCAACCCTCCGACTTCCCCACAAGTGACACCCAGGGGCCCCTGAACATGCTCAGTTCTCATGGGGGTGGGGATGGGTTCCCCCAAGCATGTTAACACCTCCAATATTTTTCCTCAGTGGGCTCCATTTTTGGCTGTAGTCCTGTTGGTACGTGCCAGCTGAATTTGGTACAAGAAGGAGACATACCAGGCTGGATTCACAGTTGGGCCTGAAACTCTTCTTTTGCTGGCGGTGAAATTAGGAGAAGTGGGGGGAGGATTTCAGTGAATATTCTCCAACCACCACCCTGAAATTCTCAGATATTTTCTCAGGAATTTCTTTTCCGAGGAATTGCAGTTCATGTCTTTATGCAAACCAATTCTAACACATAGGTGGGGCAGAGCCTCCAACAATCTTTGGTATGAATATTGTACTGACATGGCTTTGCCTTCATTCATGACATGTTGGAGGGTGTGCCCATAAACTCAATTTCTCGTATGGGAACTGGCATATTTGAGAAAGCTGAGCAGAGATGCAAACCCTGCACATTCTGTGCCCTTGCTAAAGCAAACAACTCAGGATCAAGGCAAGTTCTCGGATCTGAAACATAAACTTCTTTTTCCTGCTTACACATCTGTTGGCACCAGTTCTTGGCAGTTAGGCTGACACATTCGGTGCAAAAGATGGCATTGTGATAAGGAAACAAGCCTGCACAGAAATATATAGAGCAGCACAGAGATGCTGGAGGTGTTTAGGTGGGAGCCAGAAATGTTATTGTTCACTTCATGCTAGAGCAGAAGGAGTCGCTTGATGTGCCTTCATCCTATATTGATAGAGGTGCTCCAAGTGTGGATGCTGATGTAGTTAAAAGGGCTGTTCACACAACACACTAACCCATACTCAGTGTTTGAATGTGGGTTGTTTTTGAACACTGAGTTGTTTGTTGAACCACAACTTAGCGTGTTGTCTGAACGCATCACGTTTTCCGCAGGGTGTGTTACCATGTTGTCTGAATGCAGCCAGGGTGATTTGTTAACCCTGCAGCCTGGATTCTTAACCACCCTGAACAACCTAACAACAAAACATGGTTTCTCAAGGTGGCTTATTTGAGAAAATAAACCACACTGCACGGTTAACAAGCCATCCTGGCTGGGTTCAGACAACATGCTAACCCATGGTTCAACAAAAAACCCGCAGTTCAAAACAACCCACATTCTACCACTGAGTGTGGGTTAGTGCATTGTGTGAACAGCCTCAAAATGGCACCATCCACATGCAAGAGGGAGACATCGCCAAGTACAAAAAATACTAAGGGAAAAAAGTTAGGGTGACCAGGTGTCTTCTACTTGAAGATTTGTCAGAGGATTGTCCTCTATTTGAAGATGTCCTCTCTTTGATGGGCTGCCCAAACCAAGCCTGGTTTAAAGTCTGTAAGGACCTTAAGGTGGAATTGCTGGGCCTTGAAGTTGCCCATCAGCAGCACCTGGAGAGAGGATGGAGCAAGGCACACAGATCACCTGGTCACAGCCTCCCACACTGTGGTGAGATGTACTGTATTTCTATTTAAATTATAATAATTATTTCTAAATTTGCAAGTATAGATTAGGGATGTGCACTGGATCGGACCCGATCCACGATCCGAGTCCGGTCCAGTGGGAAATCGGATAAATTATCCGATTTCCGATCCCGCAGCTGGATCGGCCGATCCAATCCGAACCGGTCCGAAAAGGCTCCGAACCGGTTCGGCGGATCGGCGGATCGGCGGGCGCCCACTGGCGCCCACCGCCGCTTCCATTGGCGGGCGCCAGCGGGCGCCCACCAATGAAAGTGGACAGCGGGGGGGGGGGGGAGGAGGGGGGCGCTTACCTTCTCAGCCCGTCCGCTCCCGTCCGGCACTAGCAGCTACTACCAGCGGGCTCCGCGGCCTGCTCTAGGGTGGCGCGCCGGGTGATGTCATCACCCGGCGCGCTACTCTAGAGCAGGCTGCGGAGCCTGCTGGTGGTAGCCGCCGGCCCCGGACGGGAGCGGACGGGCCGAGAAGGTAAGCAGGGGGTGCGTGGAGGGGAGGAGGGGGCGCGCGGAGGGGGCGCGCGGAGGGGGGAGGGGGGCCCTTACCTTCCCGTCCCGGCGGCTCCCGTCCCGGCGCCTACTACTACCAGCAGGCTCCGCGGCCTGCTCTAGGGTGGCGCGCCGGGTGATGTCATCACCCGGCGCGCTACTCTAGAGCAGGCCGCGGAGCCTGCTGGTAGTAGTAGGCGCCGGCGCCGGACGGGAGCCGCCCGGCCGGGAAGGTAAGCAGGGGGTGCGTGGAGGGGAGGAGGGGGCGCGCGGAGGGGGGAGGGGGGCCCTTACCTTCCCGTCCCGGCGGCTCCCGTCCCGGCGCCGGCGCCTACTACTACCAGCAGGCTCCGCGGCCTGCTCTAGGGTGGCGCGCCGGGTGATGTCATCACCCGGCGCGCTACTCGAGAGTAGGCCGCGGAGCCCGCTGGTAGTAGCCGCCAGCGCCGGACGGGAGCGGACGGGCCGAGAAGGTAAGCAGTGGCGGGGAAGGGGGCTTACCGCCCCCCCCCGGAGCCGTCCGCTTCTATCCGCTGGCGCCCACGGGCGCCAGCGGATGGAAGCGGGCGGCCCCAGGGGGGGTAGGGAGCGCGGGGGAGGGGGCTTACCTGCCGGGGCCGTCCACAGCGGACGGCCCCGGGGGGGGAGGGAGTTAGGCCCCCCCTCAGCCACCCGCCGCCATTTTTTCCTCATAGACTTGCATTGCAATGCAAGTCTATGGGGAAAAAAATGGCGGCCGATCCAAAAATTTACGATTTTTGGGTCGGGATCGGACTCGATCCGGTCCGGGGGGCCTCCGATTTTGTCCGAACCGGTCCGGGACAAAATTGGAGGTCCCAATCCGGGTCCCGATCCGATCCGGGGGGTCCGTGCACACCCCTAGTATAGATATAAATTCGCCCATGCACATTTTATGCAAATTGGTGTCCCCTTTTTTGATGATACAAGTCCTCTTTTTTGGTGATTCACCAGTGGCTACCCTACAAGAAGCCCAGTGAGGACTGTGCATGCAGACTGACTGTCCTGGGGGGGATGGGAGGGGAACAAAAATAGGAAGGGAAATAGAATGGAGTTACCTTGGAAAAGGGCATGGCTGGCTGGAATGCTGAATAGGAGCACCCTACCTCCAACATTTTGTGCAGGTCTCACTTGTCAATTCCATAACAAACCAGTCAGAAGAAACATGTGGTCATCCATCCATCCATCCATCCATCCCTTCCTCCTCCTTTCTCTTTCCTACAGCTCTGTCCAGGGTTTCGTTGAAGCTAATTATCCTTTAATGAGAAGTGCCAATTCCAAGTTGGGTTGTTGTTGTTGTTTTGGGGGGGGAGGTGGCCTTGGACAAGATGGCCTCTTTGCCACTGCCCGCACTGTCTATTTGCTTGCCTTCTTCCTTTGTGGCCTGTCCACTTAGCCACCCAGAGGGAGAGAGAGGGGCCCCCCAAAGGCCCCTCCCTCCTTCTCGTACTTCTCATTGCTCACACAATTAGAGAGGGGAGGTGAACAGGGAGCAACAGCAAGGAGAAAGACAAGCAGAGGGTCTTCGGGGAGGCAGTGCCTTAACAAGTGCCCAGTGAACCCTGATGCCAGAATTGGAACCATTTTTATGAGCTCAGGTACATCGGTATGGCTCCAAGTAAACCCTGGACATCACTACTCCCAGAAATCATCCACCGGCCTCAATGGCCAGCTTGCCCCTGGACCTCTGTCATCCTGTCTGGGGCCAGGAGAAAGCCGAGGACTTCCACAGCAACAGCTACCCCCAGCAACGTTGTCTTTCCTCTTCCTTCCCTGGCAAACCTCTCTTGGTTTCTCTGTTTGCAATGAGGACGAACACTAAAGCTAAGTCACACGTGCTGCCTGCTCCTTACAAGGGGGTGGTTATTCTCTTTGGTCCCCTCTACAAGGATTCGCTTTTGCGCCTGGTTAGGCGATTATGCGCATAATCACTGAAGCGCATTTACGCCTAATGCCTCTGCACAAGAGGCGGCGACAGGCGGCGAAGCGCATTAACGGATGACCAAAATGCGCTTCACAAGTAGTTAATGCGCATAAGCGCTTGTTCACATAGTCAAAATGCGCTTTAACGGCCGGAGCAAAATAAAACTCGCTGTTTAACGCGCATTCAATAATGCGCATAATCAGAGAGATAGCGCGCCTCTACGCCCGATTTGCGCTCCGTTCTTGTAGAGGTAAATTTTTTAAAGCGCCTTGAAAAAGCTTTAAACCTCTCTTGTAGAGGCAGCCTTTGCTTCGGCCAAGTTTTCCGAGTTGGGAAACATTGGCTGAACAATTCCGGTTGCCAAACCTTGCCTCTGAAGCTGCTGAATCAGGAGCCTAGGGTACCACCCCCCGCCCCCTATGGGACTCAGGTAGCTGCAGGCAGCACAAAATGCTGATCTCAGCGCCCCACCTAGAGCTGGCATCTCTTTCGCGACTTTCTCAGAGGCAGCTCTAACAACTTGATGGCCAGCAGACAAACCCCAAACTGTAGAATCTCATTACACAGCTCATTAATCATAGGTGTGTGTCTATATATGTTCTGGATGGGGGTGGAGGAAATTATACATGGAAATATATTCTGTAGATATGCGCTGCCTATCTATTTGGAGACCAAATACAGAAGATTATATGGATCAATGTTGAGGAAGGTATAGCTCACCAGCTGTTTTGGGATTACAGCTCCCATTATCCCTCACCATAAGCTAGGCTAGCTACATCTGGTGGGAGTTGCAGTCCCATTAGCCTTACCCAGCATGGCCTATAGTAAAGGTTGGAGTCAACATCTGGAGGAGGGGAGACCAGGTCTCCCACCCTTTTTTTAAGAAAACCCTAACAGAAGAAGCTGACTTTTATCAAGCCAGACTACCTGTCTATTTTGCCTTAGTATTGCCTCCTCTTGACTGGCAGCAGCTTTTTAGGGTTTCAGGAAGAGAGATGTCCTTTGCATCGGCTGCTACCTGATCCTTTTAACTGTGGGGGTGGGGGGAAGACTGCAGTTGAGACAGACACAGACTGAGAAAGAGGCAGAAAGTGAGACCCTCGGAACGTAAGAAGAGCCATGCTGGATCAGACCGAAGGTCCATCTAGTCCACCATAATGTTCATAGAATAGCCAGCCAGCTGTTCGTCAATGGGGAAATTGTGTAATTTTGCACATCATGGAGGCTCCAGATGAGAGCAAACAGGCTCGCCATGTTGTTGGATGCTTGCCAAGCCGCAAAAGAAGCTCGCGTGGCACTGTAGGCAGGGCAAGCCTTCGACGAATCGGATCCAGGTGAGTTTGCCCATCCCTAGTCTCAGATAGATCAAGAAAAGCTGGTTGTTGCATTTAGGTCAAGATGGACAAAGGATGGGGCAGGGCTGGTGTCATTGGGCAACATGGTTGGGCGCCTGCTGAGACCCATGACCCTGCAAGAGCCAACTGGAGAGAGGATGAGATCAACCCTGCTGTTGCTCCCTTTGGAGCTAAATGGCACCCTCCCCATTGTCAAATCACCTCAACCAAGACAGGGATGCAATAGATTGACTTATTTTGCAGGAAAGCCTTCTGGAACGCAAATGCAATGATCAAGAAATGTTCACAAAGTACCAGAATAATGCACTACAACAGAATGTTGGTTCTCACATGTTCCCCCCCCCCCACACACGCTACGTTATAATTTTATTGCTGCAGATTATAATTTATTAAGACCACAGCAGTAAGGGGTGGGAATAGTGGGGGGCACCTTCACAGCTGGTATGCAAGAGGGTTTGGAAAGCCCATTTAAGTTAAGAGATGCTTGAGGTTCCAAATACAGTAGAATGGACTGGGGCTTCAGCAGTCCTGAATCAGGAGAAGACTAAGAAAGTAGAATTGGCTCATATCCCACACCCCATTAAAGAGCTATCAATGGCTATTAGTCCTGATGGCTATATACTACCTCCACTATCAGGGGCAGTAAGCCTATGTACACCAGTTGCTGGAGAATATGGGTGGGAGGGTGCTGTTGCACTCATGTCCTGCTTGTGGGCTTCCCATAGGCAGCTGACTGGTCATTGTGTGAACAGAATGCTTGTCTAGATGGATGCTTGGTCTGATCCAACAGGGCTCTTCTAATATTCTTAAGAGAAACTCTGTGGCCTGGTTCACATGTAATGACAACTCATGGGTTGTTTAAACCATGGTTCTTGGGGCCACACGTCCTTGCCACTTCCACTTTCAATCAGCTTCCATCATCAACCCAATAACAGGGCATTCCTGGATTGTTTGATGTGACATCCAAACCTACAATACTGGGTTGTTTAAGGGGAAATAACCCAGATTTCAATCCAACGATTCCCCATGGTTTATTGTTGGGTTAAACTCTGGGCTATTTAACCCTACAACAGCTCGAAATTCCAGATTCGGATGTCACATTAAACACCCCAGGGAAGCCTTGTTCTTGAGTTGTTGATGAAAGCTGATTCAAAACACAATCAACGAGCATGCTGGAGGCAGCTCATTCGCTCCCTTGCTCATGGTCTGGCCAATTCATGGGTTAAACAACCCAGGAACTTCTAATACAGTGGTGGGGAATCTGTAATCCTCCAGAGATTGTTGTAACGCAACTCTCATCAGCCTCAGCCAAAATGACCAATTGTCATGATAACAGGAGTTGTAGTCCCATAGCACTTGGAGGGCTAGAGAGTCCTAATCTACCAGCTTTAACACAGGCAGAAATTCCTGTTGCTATTGACACTTCTGAAGTGCCTCGCCCCACTGTAGCTAAGAGCAATTACTGCTGTTACTGACAATTCATCGTTCCTAATGACTATTCAACGATTCATCTGCCTAAGGAGGAAGGAGGCCCCGCGGCTGTCACAGCCTGTACAACAAGTTAAGGAAGCTTTCCCCACCATTGGAGCATCAGCAAGACACAGAGAAGATGCAAACGTGGTGGTGGTGGTTGTTTTAAAAAAATCATATCTAAATATGCAATGTGCTTTTCGAATTACCTGCACTTCCATTTTCCCTATGTACCAGGGACTATCCCTACTTTTGGTTATCAGCCACTAGCCCTGTTTGAAAGAGATTTTGAGGCTATTGCAGTGGTCAAAGAGCCCGGGACACTTCAGGTGCTATCCCATCAATTGCACCCTTGATAACTGTAAGCCCACAAACTTGGAGCTTACGATCGTTCTACGCAGGTGGGAGGAGCGGCAGACGCCCGTCTAGCTAGGGCGTTTCAGAGGGAGAAGGAACGAGACTGGAAAGGTTTCAGGATATCTCATATCCTAGCCTCTCCCATCCCCGCCCATTGTAACACCCCCTTGTCCCATTCTCCGAGATTCATGGGTGGTCCTCGACCTCAGAGTGGCAGCCGGTGCAGTTCTTTCCACACTGGATGTAAGGAGTAGGGGTAGGGCTCTCCAATTCCCCCCTCCAAGGTCAGAGCACTGTCTCCAACCTCCAAATATCCTGTGGTCCCTTGTCTAAATCTGTGATATAGTCTTCAAATTACGTACACTTCCATTCTCCCTATTTACCAGGGATAACCCCTACTTTCGGGCACCAGTCAATGGTCAGTCTTTGGGCTTGTTTGGAAGAGATTTTGAGGATGCTGCAGTGGTCGAAGAGCCTGGGAACCTTCATGAAAAACCATCTGGATACAGAATAAATGTAACAGTAGCAAAGTTTAATGTTCAGGTTTCTTCCCTGTATACAGCCAGAACCCTATTTTTCCTTCTGGAATGTCCAGCAGTACCATCAGGGAAGGACTTTGGGGTAAAAGTACAGGCCCCACATAACAGAATTAGCAGTAGAACCTCCAAATGTAGCAGGGCTGCCCTACATCATTGTGAAGCAAGTGAAGTAATACACAATACCATCTAAAGACTGGTGATGGGGGGCAAGGCAGGAGGATATGAGATAATTCAGAACGGAGCTTAAAATTATCTGTCTGCACTGCTGAGAACTCCCTGCCTTGTTCTTTCAGTTTAGTCTAAGTCATGGGAGAGAATGGACTTTGATTGCAGGACGTTATGAAACACTGGCTTAGATTAAGGGATGGGTCTCTCACAGACATCACTGACCCAGATGGATCATAGGCTGCATCTTATTCAGCCAAACCCTTCCTTTCATGTCTATTTGATACCACAGCATCTCTTTAATAAGGGGCTGTTTAGTTTGGCTAATATCTAACAGTGTAATGCAGCTAATACTTCTTTTAAACATACGATTTGTCAGTGACCATAGTTACTTCTTTTTGGGAGGAGGTTATTAAATGAATGAATTTTGTACTGGAACAGTCTTTAATATTCGCTGATGTATATTCGCCCTTTTTAAATTATTTATCTGCTTCATGGAAATTAACGAATGATCAGCATGAATGAATTCTCCGCACCCTCTTGACAGCTAAAAGACTGACATTATAACATTGGAAGGTAAACACCCACTTCCTATAATGCAATGGATTGGGGACCTCCAACGTTTTCAACGTTGGAACGGGTAGCATATAGACGGCACCTTCAAATGGATACTTATTTGGATATCTGGCCCACTTTTGTTGAAGCCTACGTACAACTGCTAATCAATTGCATTTTCATATATATGCCTTTCATATGTATTCATTGCTATCGATATGTACAAATACATGTATGTATACTAAAAAGTGTACATGCAAACCTCAAAAAGAAGGAAAAGAAAAAAGAGGCCAAATGTGGTGCATGTGTGTGTGTGTGTATCGATATCGATATTACTGTGAGTTGGTAACAGATAAAACTCAACAGAGGAGAACAGAGAGTGAGAGATGAAGCTGGGCATCAGAACGTAAGGAGAGCCCCTGCTGGACCAAACCAAAGTCCTATTTAGTCCAGCATTCTGTTCTCACGCTCAGTACTAGTGTCAAGGGTGGGCATGGCTGGGCACCTGCTGAGGAACCACATCCTGGGGGGGGCCATTGGCAAGAGCCCCCTGGCAGTTGTTCCTCCTCCTCCTCCTCATTGCAACCTGCTTCTTCACCAGCCTCTTGCTCTGGACCAGACAGCGGTGGTGGTGAGAAGGAGGAGCAGCAGACGCCACGGCCTACTTGCTCTCAGCCTGTCAAGCAAGCAAGCAAGCAAGCGGTAGCAATGATGAGGAAGGAACAGCAGCAGGAGCGGCGAGGGTCAATGGTGCCGAGAAGGTAGACGCAGGCAGGGAGACCCCTGAGGCGTCTTGCCGAAGGGCCTTCAAAACCTGGAGTCTGCGCTGGCCACCGTGGTCAGCCACATGCCCATTGGAAGCCCCCAAGCAGGACACAAGTACAATAGCGCCTCCTGCCTGTGATCCGCAGCAAGTGACATACATACGGAGAGCAGTGGAGGCTGCTGGCTCTGATGTCAGTGGGCGGTGAATCTGCTTTGGCTTTCAGTCGGAACCAGCCAAAACTCTAAAAGAGCTAGACCCATTTTGTGGATAGGGTTCAGCACCTTGGGTAGCTCCTCTAGAGTTTGGACTGGTTCTGACTGAAACCCGGAGTGGATTCAGTGCCCCACTGACACAGGAGCCACCAGCCTCCACTGACAGAGAAGCCTGCTGCTTCTGATATGGGGCCGGGGGACATATAGGTAGGACAGCTGCTCAGACATCAGCAAAGGAGAGGAAATGTGTCACTACAGGACAAAAGCGGATACAGATTTGCATAAAATTTGCATCTATCTAGATAAACCCTAATTTATCTAGATAGGTGCAAATTTAGTAATAAAGAGTACGATTTCAACACACTGGGGCTATCCTGTGATAACCTGTGATAATTTTAAATAGTGCATTATCTCCAATCTGTTTTTAAAAAGAGATTACCAGGGGAAGGCAGGAGAGACATCCTGGAGGTTGACGGCATAATGTAAAGGGCCTCCAAACTTCTGTGACTGGCCAATCATGAGTGCGCAATCAATCACTCATATAGAGACGCTCTCTGTATATTACTCTGTTGTAAACTTGCATCAAGCCTATGGGATTAGGGTGTTGGCGATTGAACAAATGAACAAATGAACAAATCCAATGAATAAATAAATATATAAAGTGCTCCAGGAGCAACATGAATTATTCATATCTCACAATTTATGTCCCTATCTGATCAAATCAGTTAGATAGAAACAAACTTGGTTTGGTATGAGCAGAGGCGGGTGATCACTGTTGCCCACACTGGAGTCGGCACGCTGCCCTAATTACAGAAACGGAAAGAGAGTCTTCAATGGGGAGAAGTCTGTATCCCTGGACTAGATGGACCGACGGCCTAAATACGTATCAGGCAACATCACATGTTCAAACATTTTGTTTGCCTGAGGTGAATCAGCCCTAGCAAAGAATGAATTCATTTGTAGCCCAGGTAACCCAACAGCCATGACCTGCATACATTGTGTGAATTAAGTATACTTGCATATTTCTGCTTCTTCTGCATAAGTTATTCTCCAGCAACTGGTAAACAGGGGTGGATGACACAGCGCACCAGAGTCCTATTTGTCAATAATTGCAAATCATATGTTCTGCACCTCCCAGCTTATGGCTTTTGATATTTCATTGGGAATTATCCCACACACAAACATGGAAACTTCCAAGCTTATCTTGGGTTTGAGCACATGACGGTGTTCTTGTAGAAGGTAAGCGGGTCTGGGGCCAATCAGGGCCTGGAAGGAGACTTCCCAGGTATCCTTATGCACACCACCTGAAGCTTTATGCAAGAAGAGAGGTGAGGATCAGTGGAGGCTGGTGACTCTGATATCAGTGGAGCAGTGAATTGGCTCTGGGTTTCAGTCAGAACTCTAAAGGAGATGTCCAAGGTACTCTGCTGAAACCTGGGGCGGATTCACCATCCCCACTGACATTTGAGTCACCAACCTCCACTAATCTATCTATCTATCTATCTATCTATCTATCTATCTATCATCATCATCTGAGAAATAAATTCTTGCCACCATAACTTGGCACTAAGAACTTTGCATTATACACTGAATTGGATGTTCAGTCCCCAATGCAGCATTCAGTCAGAAAACATACAGTCCTGTCTCTACCTACCCTAACCACATCTTAATGAATATACTTCGTTATTTAAACAGAGCAGGAGGGGAATGGGGATTCGCTATAACAAGGGTGTTGAACCTCCTTCTGCCCGAAGACCAAACTGAATTTCTGAAAAGCAATCGGGGGTGCATTCCAGTGGTGGGTGGAGCTAAAGGCCAAAAGGGGTGGGGATGAAATACCCAAAATACCAGTCTATTCTAATGTGTAAAGCCCTTACTGACAGCAACTAAGCCTCAGGAGATGTGTTTCAAACTTTGAGAATGGGGAAGAAGTTGGGCGAAAGGCAGGAAACAAGCGATAGACATGGGGAAGCAGAAAGCACCTGGTGACGCAGGGAAGGGGGACCTTCTGAGGAACCTTGATTGGAACCTCAGGTCAGCCATTGGTAGGGTGACCATGTGGAAAGGAGGACAGGGCTCCTGCATCTTTGGCCTCCTCCACACGAGACGTTTAATGAGCCTTGAAGGCTCATTATAAATTTTACCTCCACACCAGCGGAGCGCAAAACGGGCGTACAGGCGCGTTATCTCCCCGATAATGCGCATTTTCGAATGCGCGTTAAATAGCGACTTTTATTTTTCTCCAGCCGTTAAAGCGCATTTTTGCCGTGTGAACAAGCGATTATGCGCATTAACGTCTTCTAAAGCGCTTTTTGGACATCAATTAATGCGCTTCGCC
Source organism: Anniella stebbinsi (assembly GCA_029215795.1). Taxonomy (NCBI): domain Eukaryota; kingdom Metazoa; phylum Chordata; class Lepidosauria; order Squamata; family Anniellidae; genus Anniella; species Anniella stebbinsi. The sequence goes on from JARDYH010000001.1 coordinate 17,988,502, forward strand.
GCCTCTCGCCGCCTCCCGTGCAGAGGGATTAGGCGTAAATGCGCCTCTGCGAAAATGCGCATAATCCCCGAACCGGGCGCAAAAGCGCATCCTTGTGGAGGGGGCCTTTAACAGTTGTATTGAAAAAGGAATTTCAGCAGGTGTCATTTGTATGCAAGCAGCACCTGGTGAAATTCCCTCTTCTTCACAACAGTTAAAGCGGCAGGAGCCCTGCCTTCTTTTGTATTTGGTCTAGAGGGCAGGACTCCTGCCGCTTTAACTGTCGTGGTGAAGAGGGAATTTCACCAAGTGCTGCATGCATACAAATGACACCTGCTGAAATCCCCTTTTCTATACAACTGTTAAAGATGCAGGGGCCCTGTCCTCCTTTCCACATGGTCACCCTACTCCAGATGAACTGGTGGGATGCAGAAGGTGCCCTAAATGAAGGCAACTTCCCTGCTCCGCTGCACGATGTTGCCATCAGACAAGCATTCCGTGCTGTTTGCTCTGATGACAGTTAGAGGGCTGGGCGTGGGGAATGGGAAATAACTAGATTTGTGGTCAGGTGGGGAATTCGGAGGGACGCCAGAGCATGCTTCGTGCAGCCACCTCCTGCCTTCTGCAAACACTCACTTCATTCTAATTGGGGCAGGATCTCAGCAAAAAAAACTGGTGGGGGAAATGCCAGTCGACATAGCATATGCTGTAAACATCAACCCCACCCAAGCAACAACTTACAACCAACTGGCTCACTTCCACAACAACTGAGCTGTTAAAAATATAGATATTAAGCACTTTGATGCTCTGAAGTCAAGCGTGTCACTGTATCTTGCCAGCTGCTCAGTGGGCAGAAACCTGACACGCCTGACTTTCCCGATCACTGCACTCACAGGTTGAGAGACAGTGTGGTGTAGTGGTTATAGCATTAGATGAGGACTGAGGGAGATCCATGCTCAAAGCTCTGGTCCTCCGTGAAGTTTGCTGGGTGACCTTGGGTCAGTCACACCCCCCCTCTCTCTTTCTCTCCCAGCCTAGCCTACTTTGCAGGGTTGTTGTGAACATGAAACGGGCAGGGGGAAGAACCACATACACCACACCATATTGAGGTTCTTGGAGGAGGGAAGGATAAAAATGTAATGACGGAACTTCCCCAGTTGGATTGCTACCCGTTGCACAGCTTTTAAAGTCTTAGGAGCCCAGTCAGGCAATTATAAATTAATGTCTGGGGTTAAGAAATGAAGGGATGTCTTTTGAAAGCAGCAAACATCTGGAAGACATCTACATTGAAACCTTAAGGTCGCAATCCTAGGCATGTTTAGACACAAGAAAGTCCTGCAGCTTCCAGCCTTCCCCAGCCAGTCATGGGCTACATGGCAGGCAGACATTCCAAAGGGCAAAGCACAGACTAGAAGAAGTGTAGCGTTTAAGATGGAGTAGGGGAACTTGTATCCTGCCAGATGTTGTTGGACTAAATTCCCACTGCTCCTGACCATGCCAGCTGGGGCTGATGGGAGTTGTAGGCCAACCACCACCAAACGGCCATACATTCCCCACCTGTGGTTTAAGCGAATGAGCTGCAGCATCCCTGGTACAAGTCCCACCTGTTTTCCAGGCTTTGCCTACCTTGCAAGGTTGTCGTACATTTCACTGAGATAATAGAAAATGTATACAGAACACTTTGAGCACCTAAGGAAAGCATTGCCTAAAAACAACAACATTTCCCATTATTGCATCAATGTGCCAGAAAAAAATAACCACAACAACAACAATCCAGTTACCACTTTCCTAATGGCATTAGCCAAAATCCGTGCCAGATTTAATAAGGCAGATGTTAAAATTTGCACCGGAGAAACTTCATTGTTTAAATTTATTAATTTTAGTGTCATATATTTTATTCTTGGTTTGGTTAAAAGACCCTAAGCGGGAAATTAGTATTATAGAATTTTATCATTAACTTAAATTTGTTCGTTCCAAATTACTCATCATTTTCTTTGACCTATGTTTAATTTATCTGTTTTTACTTTTGTAACATACTGGATACTTTCTCTCAGATATTGTGATGGCCTAGACTCTAGGTCCTGGAGTTACAAACAATAATACTGAACTGACTGAATTATTATTATTTTTATTAATTTCCTATCAGAATAAAGGTGGCCGTCTCATCACAGAGCAAGGGGGTCATGCCAGCAACAGCCAAATGCAAACAGACAGACCCAAGCCAAGCTGTGCCTTTCAGATCCAAGTCCTGAAATATCCAGAGATGTGGCATTCGCCTGGAAAGGAGCTTTCCTCAAGCCCTTGGCTTGGTTGCGGCAAAGGCAGGCTGTTCCCTCCAGTTCCCAAAGAAAGGCCTTTCTCATCACAGAATAGAATGGAGGGGGAAAGTGCAGAAAAAGGGAGTCTCTTTCAAACCCATCCTGTGGTACTTACTCGTCTCAGCGCCGACTTCCTTCTCCAAAGATGTCCCCGAGCATTTAACAGGACGCAAAGCTGTGTGGCCGAACCGGGCGCCCTGGGTCTCCCCACTAGTCCTCTGCGTCCAGCTGTGCAGCGTGTAGGCAAGGCAGAACCTGCGTCCCACCCCAAATTTCCCTTTGCCAAGGAGGCCCAGCCTTGTTATGGGAGGGTGATGACAACGTAGGTGTGTGGTTTTGCCCTTCAGGGGATGAAACAGGTTTCTCCAATCGAGGCGGGAGGGGGGGGGAGGAGAGAGAGAGAAAGAGAATCACCCCCTACTTCCACTCCCCCCCCCCCATGTACTTCAGTTAGTAGGTGCCTCTCCCTTGGCACATTCTTCGCATTCTCTGCCGTGTCACTCAAGGCGTCCTGGGCCGACAGGGAGGATTGGAAAACGAGTCATGGTGGTTTTGCATTTGCCGGATTCCAGTTGGGGTCAGGCTTGGTGCCCAGGGATGCGAAATACCGAACAAGGACAAACAGCTCATGAAATCACACGGACATCCTGCAGCCCCAAATGCCGCAGGATCACTCAACAGTTAAAATAACCAATGCCTACAGAGGTACAGTGCCCAGCAAGGGCATGTTCACACGAGAGCTCTCTGTGCGCATGACTACAACTTCCCGGAGCCAAAACGTTGGTTAACAGTGCAATCCTAGGCATGTCTACTGAGCACCGATGTCCCATTGAGTTCAGTGGGATTTACTTTGGGGCGGCCACTGAACGGCCAAAGAAAGAAGAACGCTGGATTATCGGAACAGAGGGCAAAGAGGACAGGGATTGGCATAGGAAGCTGCCATATATGGAATCAGACCCTCGGTCCATCAAGCCCAGCATTGTCAACACTGGCTGGCAGCAGCGGCCCTCCAGGGTTGCATGCAGGATCGTTTCCTTGCCCCACCTGGAAAAGCCGGGCGTTGAACCCAAGGCTCTAGGCATGCCAAGCAGGTGCTTTGTCACACTGAGATATGGCTCCTGCCATAAAATTGGCATAGGCTCATTTATACGCATAGATGCAAATTTAAAAATCATTCTTAGAATTTAAATGGAAATGCATTGCATCACACCCTAATACGGAAGACTGTGACCAGCTCACCCGTGTCTCTGCCTGTTCAGTCTGTTGTCCAGGTGCTCAGTGTCAATGGGAAAAAGTTCTTTGGGCTCTTTATCTTTAACATTGGAACTGGACAGTCCTTCAAATGAGAGGGCACCTTCAAAGAGGGGACAGTCCTCTGGCAGCCTTTCAAAAAGAGGCCTTTTACAGGGGACGGTCCTCTATTTGAAAGGTTGCCTGAATTTACTCCCAGGTAAGCATGAATAGGAGCGCAGCCTAAGATTCCCAGTGGGTAGACCTACAAAGAACAGGGAACATGAGGGATCCAGGCCATTTGTAAGCTTCTCCTGAACCCCCCCCCACCCCCCCAGCGTGACCATATGAAAAGGAGGATCAGGTTCCTGTCTCTTTAACAGTTGTATAGAAATTGGTGTCATTTGTGTGCATGCAGCACCTGGAGAAATTCCCTCTTCATCACAACAGTTAAATCTGCAGGAGCCCTGCCCTCTTTTGTATCTGGTCAATAGGGCAGGGTTCCTGGAGCTTTAACTGTTGTGATGAAGAGGGAATTTCACCAGGTGCTGCATGCATACAAATGACATCTGCTGAAATTCCCTTTTCTCTACAACTAAGAGACAGGAGCCCTGTCCTCCTTTTCATAAGGTCACCCTACCCCCCAAAAGTCTCACCTCTCTTTCTTTCCTTCTGTTATGGTGGGGAACCTGTGGCCCTCCAGATGTTATTCAACTACAACTCCCACTATCCCCAACCATTGTCCTTTTTGGATGGAGCAGATGGGAGTTGGAGTCCAAGAACATTTGGAAGACACCCGGTTCCCCAGCCTTGTTACATTGAACCATTTTCAGTGGGAAAGTACAAATGCCCGTGGCACATTTCCTCCATGCAGCAACTAGGGATCAGTCTCCACCTTAGCCACAGGTGACACCAACACTCTTCTTACAACACTTTGCATGCAACATTTGCCTGTGTCCACCATGCCAAGGTCAAGAAAACAGTACAATCCACAACTGCCTGCATTAGAAATTATTCAAACGGAAACTGCAATAAAATGTTGCAGTGTGGTGCGCTCCCTGTTCAGGATTCCAGACATTTCATTCCATCCCCCTACCCCACCCCCAGCAGTCAGTCATTCTATGGCCACCAAGCACGCTTAGTCCTCATTGGGCTGTTGTCGCCCCCCGCTAGTGGTTTTTGGTTTTGTTTTGTTTTAATTATTATTGTTACACACACACACTTTTGCAACGTCAGGCCTTCCTCCAGCCCTGCTGATACTTGACTCTTGGGTGTGAATGGAACCATTTTGGCTAGAAAAGGAACGGCACTCACAGCCTGAACATCAGAACTAGAAGGAACCACAATGAGTCTAGCTTCCCAGAACACGACTAAGGTCGTTATCACACGGGCAGTTTTAAGCACACCCGCCTCGGCTTTGCTCCACTTCTTCAGCGCTGGGCTCGTCCCAGTCCTGCTGCTCTCTCGCCCTGAGGTTGCAGGTTTTAGTTTCTGTTTCGATTTATCCCTCAACGGGCAAAGTCCAAAACAGGCAAAGTTCAACAGGCCAAGCTGAGGTATCGCAGCTGTACCGACCACGTGTGATTCAAAACGCTAGACTCGAATACGAAACGGAGGAGGAAGCTGCAGAAGCAACCTGTGGGCGGGGGATAGTAGGTGTGATAAAGCCCTAAGCCAAACTTTGGGGGGACGGGACCACATTTTTCCATCTTTCAGGTGTCACAACAGGTATTAGTCGTGATAGCTGAATGGAACCCTCAAGGGAGCTGAGATCATGGGTGGCAACCTTGTGGGGTGGACTATTGCTTTGACACCCGGCTTATGAGTGCCCTGGAATCTTCTGGCAGGGTGCTGTGCTAATAAGAACGCAGGTCCTTTGTGAATCTTCTGTTCATTTTCATGCCACCCCTCCCCCACATCTTTTCTTACACAAGGAAGCTCCAAAATGTTTGTTTCAGTGCACGCTACAACAAAGTGCATCAATAACAACCATATTAATAATAACTGGTCCCTATTATTATTGTTGTTGTTGTTGTTATTATTATTATTATTATTGCTACAAGCAAATGCCACGATCGTAGGGGCGACCACCAAAAAGGCCCTCTCCCATGTCACCATACTCCCTTGGACAAAGTTCCTGCAGGAGAGATTCAGATATTGATCTTAGAGTAGAGGTGCGTCATTAATCACCTGGCAGGCCACAGCAATATGTAGTGGGCCACAGGTGGTTTGGTGAGCCACAAATGTGGTAGGCTGGATGTTTGCAATGTGCAGCAGGAGCGGCCAGAACTTTTTTCTGTCGAGGGCCACATTTACTTACAGATAATTTCTTGGGAGCTGTAGTGGTGTGCAGGGCCAGGGGCCAAATTGGGTGAGCATCTCCTTTTCCTCTATTAGCCACCCCTTCTCTCTCTCTCTCTCTCTCTCTCTCTCTCTCTCTTTTGCTTCCCACTCAGCAGGCTGCTAGGGAAGGAACAGAGGTCTGAACTGATCACTTGCAAAGGTCTATTGAAATCAGGTTGAGGGCCGGGTGCAGCCCACCCCGATGTAGAGGCATCGCTAAGAGGCATTCTTCCTTGCCTTGTGTTAAGGGTACTGCTTATTCAAAAAAGTAATGAGAAATGTGCTTTTAGTGGGTTTTCTTGTGTTTTTGAGCTTCTTTCTCTTCCGCCCCATCGTATGGAATCAAATATTTGTTTTCAGAATTTGATTGTCCTGTGAATGATCAATAAACTGGATATCGATAGAAAGCTGCAAGATCTCTTACTGCTTCAAGCACTGCAGTTATTTGATCTCCTCCCGTGTGCCACTATGGTGGCAAATTTCACAGGCAAAGCCTGAGTCAGACAAAAAGAAGAGGAGTAATCTCTATTTGACAGCTCTATATTTAAGAGCCTTGAGAATTAATTGGGTGTCCCGCTGTGTTCTGTAACAGTCAAATAACCCACCAGGCAGTATCCAGATGGCTTTACTCCATTCTCTTAAACACGGCGAATAATGCCGAAAGTCAAGGAGCTGGGCGTGGAACCCAAACAACCCATTTGATGAAAGGGAATCAAACTGGTTTTTCATGAGTTTCTCTTTCTCTCTCTCTCTCTCTCCCTTGAACTTCTCTCCTCCTTAACTGCAAGTGGTGGGGAGAATGCAGCCCTCTTGTCCAAGGTGGCATCCAGTCCACGATGCTTGTGAGAAGCCACGCCATTTCCCCTTGTCCCCCTCCGGCTTGTACATTGCCATTCCCATGTGCCAGGCCATCACACAGAGACTGAGTCTGGAAATATCTCACTAGAACTTTTCATGGCCCCCTGGGATATCCCGAAAGGGGACACACCAAGACAGGTGGCCAGTATCAGAGGCAGTAAGCTTATATGGGACAAAAAAGGGGGGCGGGGAGAAGCAGGCTCTCAGGATGCTAAAATACTTTATGGATGGGAGGCTGCTGCTGCACACATGTCCTGCTTGCGGGTTTCCCATGGACAGCTGGTTGGCCACTGGTTGGCCACTGTGTGAACGGAGTGCTGGACGAGAAGGACCCTTGGTCTGATGCAGCCTGGTCTTTCTTATGTCCTTTTTTGTCTACCCATTCACATTTGGCTTTTCTGGCATTTATTGTAGGGCTCCCTTTTGGTTGACTTCAGAAAAAGTAGCACCCCATCCAATATTCTTAGCAATCCAGTATCTCCAGTATCAGGGGCAGTAAGCCTATATACACCAGTTGCTGGGAGACATGGGTGGGAGGGTGCTGTTGCACCGTGTCCTGCTTGTGGGTCTCTGGAACGACAGCTGGTTGGCCACTGTGTGAACAGAGTGCTGGACTAGATTGACCTTTGGTCTAATCCAGCAGGGCTCTTCTGATGTTGTTATGTTCTTTTTGACACATGCACAGCCATTCTAGAGAAAAAGCATCTTGACTCCAAAAGTAACAAAGGTTGGCTTAACGCCAGCAAATTGCAATGCTTTTAAAACCGGGTTGCAGAACCCTTTTCCACAACCAGCAACTAAGGCTTCGTCGTCACTAACAGGAAAAGCTTTAAGCTACAATAGCCTGCTATATATTTTGTTTAGCTCCACCCCTTTACATTTTGTCCCACCCCTTTTTGCCTTCAGCTCCACCCACCACTGGAGTGCTGCCCCATAGAGCTTCTCTGAAATAGAGTTCAGCCCTCGGGCCAAAAGAGGTTCTGCACCCAAGCTTTAAAATGAGGTCAGTCCTCATCTTTTCTCTGACTTGCTACTGACTTGAATTAGCCAATATTTCACAAAACCGCCAAACAATTCGGTGACGGAGAATCCAGGCCCATGGATTGTCCTGTACAAATGTATTCCCAAAGGGCTGCTGTAAAGTAACACCAAAGGGATTGAGCTATGAATCAGGAAGCTCTTCCCCCGCCCCTGCCCTGCCCTGCCCCCCACTTGAATCTTGCCTCTGCCATGAACTCAGGAGGTGGCCTTAGGTAAGTCACTTTGGCAGCCCCTATCTTTAATATGTGGATAACACTGGCCTACATTACAGGGTTGTTGTCAGGATTACAAGAGAATGCGCGTGACACTCAAAAGCATTGTATGGTCACCAGTGGAGGCTGGTGGTTTCAATATCAATGGGCCTGCAAATCTGCTCTGGGTACCCGTCAGAAGTCTAAAGGGGCTATCCAAGATGCGGAATCTATTTTGGGGGTCAAGTTCAGGACATTGGACAGCTCCTTTAGAGTTCTGACTGAAACTCAAAGCGGGATCCACAGTTGTAACCTCAAGGTTTGTTGCAGGGATGAAAAAAACAACGGCTGTTTAGATGTACCTCTCCTTGCCAACCCCCCGCCCCTTGGGTCCGTGCGGACACATACCATTTGGGACTGGCCGTTTTCACCACACATAAGTGCACCCCTGGAAGCTCAGAGATAATGTCCTCTCGGGGGACTCACACATCAGTCCCCACACCTTGTGTTTTTCTTCTTCAAGGAGCAGGGAAGGGAGCAATTATGCTGTTTTGTGCCAATCCTCTCGGAGACCAAGACAGTGCACATCCTTCCACAACAAAAGGCAAGCCTCAGCTCTGCCCTTTCGACACCCAGGTGTGCCCACAGGAGAGCTTCAGGCCGCGGCTCTGACTCACGGGAGAAGACTGAATGGAATTCCTTGCCATACAAAGCCCCCAAATCCTTCCCGTCCATCAGGCCCCAGTTGTCATCCCAGCATGGAACCTCAAGGTTTACTGCAGGGCTGAAAAAGCAATGGCTCTCTAGATGGAGTTGGACTCCAGCTCCCATCAACCCCATCCACAACAACCAATGTTCTGAGATGATGGGAACTGTAGTCTAACAACAACACTAATTCACTGTGATTATCTTCCCCCCTTTCCGGGTTGGGCAACTTGCGTCCTTCTAGATGTTTTGGCCTACAACTCCCACCAGCTCAGTGGGGAGGGATGATGGGAGTTATGGCCCTCCAGATGTTTTGGGCCTACAACTCCCACCAGCTCAGTGGGGAGGGATGATGGGAGTTATGGCCCTCCAGATGTTTTGGCCTACAAATTGCCTTTGAGATTACAGGGGGGGGGCAAGTGTGCACAGGATCAGTGATGTCTATGTAATACCTTTCCCCACAGGTATTGATGCCATTCATTCTCATATCTGTTCTTCTGAATTCAGATGTTTCTATCGAACGACTGCAATTCCCATTTTTGCCCCATTTGAAAAAAAAATTGATGCTCTGTAGCATTTCTTTCAATTCCCATCACCGCTGTAGCACAACCTTTGCCAATGTGACACACCACTACCATCTCCCTTGCTTTGGAGGGGGGGGGGTTGACTCGTCACCGGGGTTTCCCGTAAGGGCATCGCAGATCTATTATTGCTCAATCTCGGGCAGCGGAATGCCACTGAATGCCACTTATCCTTCTAAGATGTTGGATGTTGACCACTCTGGGGTCGCATAACTAGTTAGCATGCCAGAGTCCCGTTCGTTATTGGAATTAACCAGACAAATCACTCCGCTACCTAAGGACGGCAGTGTGCCATCAGCCACAGACCAAGAAAGAGTGATCCATCCGTCCTTTACGTGATGTGACCACCGAGCGCTTGGCATCCAACTCCTCAAGAGGTCCAAGTGGCGCTCAGCACCTGAGCTTGAGCAGTAACATGTCTCTTGGCTAGGGCCTGTTTGAAAAAGTCCCTGATTTCGAACACACGGCAAGTCCCAAACACACACTGCACTTCTGCCCTGCTTGCCTTTTGATCCCTCCTCCCACATCTCTAGCCAAAAAGGCTCCCAGGGTGGCTTAGAAATAGGAGTAGTCACAGAACACTCATCTCCCGGAAGGCGAACGAGCGACGCTAGAAGAAAACTAACTCGCCTAAGGACCTAAGTAAGGGGCAGGGATGGGATCTGAGCTCTGAAACACAAAGGCACTCTTTTGAACCCTGCCTTGCAGTAAGCCAGCCTCCAAATTAAATGTTTGTTTAATTAAATAAAATCTTAAGAAATAAAACTGAAATCAGGAGAGACAGAGAGCGCTGTAGGCACATCCTGCCCACGGGCATCACGTTGGCACTATGGCCTCTGCTGTCTCCAATTGGCAAAATCTAGAAATGAGCACAGGAGGCATGGAACAGGCACACCTGCGGATCACCAACGAGGAGCAGTCGAAGGTTAGCGCAACTCCCTTTTCCAAGCCAACAGGTTATGACAGAAATAGATACAGGCAAGGCAGGGGCGGAAATGGATTAAGCGGCTCCTTTTCCGTGCCCGCATTGAATGGCAGAGTCACCACTAAAAAAAGAAAAAGTGCTCTTACCTAGGTCTATAAACCACACCCCACATGACGGCAGGACGGCACTCCTTGCTGAGTGGATGCCAGAATGGGAGAGATTGATTTCAACACACCCGGACAAGGAACTGCTGTGGGGAACGGCTTCCTAGCGGCTAGGAAAGCCAGAAAACCAGCAAGAAGACTTCAAGAACTGTCCTTTGGATAGCGTTCCAGTTCTTCGGGGGGCTGCCGACACAGAACAGCGGTGAGCTCTGTAAAGAGTTGTGTCCTTTCATGAAATTATAGGGACGCCTGCTCCATTCAGCGGTGCAACTATGCCATTTTAGACCCTAATGGATCCATACTATTTCCCCCAACCTAAGGCAATTTTGTAGATCGTTTGGTCTATTATTCACATTTCTTTCTGTACACTCTCCCCTGATAAATCCAGCTTTTACTGGGGATCTGCATCGCAAAATTCGGAAGAGTGCGAATATGCACAGCTAACTAGGGATGTGTATCATATGGTTAAAATGTACGATAACGATACGATAAGGTCGTTATCGTGCATGTTTTTAACGATGGTGATCCGATAGAAAATCCTACGATAATCATTGGAGACGATAATTTTCGGGCGATTTTATCGTTTTATCGGACTGCCATATAAATATACCTATAACTTCTGTATTTTAAAAGTTAGAGGCTTGAAACTTGGTCACAGCGCTTATGGGGTATGCCTAAGTATGTGTATGAAATATGAGATCGATCCCTCCAACCCTCGATTTTATATTAATTTTTTAAAGATTGTTTCCGTTCTGACAGGTCTGGCAAGCTGTCACTCTGATCTGTCAGAACGGAAACGCTCTTTTATAAATTCATATAAAATCAAGGGTTGGAGGGATCAATCTCAAATTTCATACACATACTTAGGCATACCCCAGAAGTACTGAAACCAAGTTTCAAGCCTCTAACTTTTAAAATACAGACGTTATAGGCATTTTTTCCTTTCTGCCAAAAATATCATTTTTTAACGATAATTATCGTGAAGACGATGCGGATCACCTACGATATGAAAGAAGACGATAATTTTTTTGGTCCAAAATGATGATAATGATAAAAAACAATATTTTTTGGCGTGCTCACCCCTACAACTAACTGCATTTCCTTGGCTCGGGTTAGTTGCAAAGTGCAAATTAGGGCCGCTCACATTAAAACATGAAGGAAATAAATTTCTTCCCCGTCACTAGTCCTGACACACCAGCGGAATACCAGTGTCCTACGGTGAAGAGCAGAAGGCGACTGGAGCCAACCCAATTGGATTTGAATACGGTCAGGTTGGCAGCCGTAATGCTGCAGCTGCAGCCTGGCATCCCTATGCCCCATCCCACACTGCAGAGACAGCAAGAGCAGGGTGGAGAGAGAAAACAGGAGGGGAACGCGCAGGCAGTGCCGGCGTCAAGTTTCTGAGGGCCCTTGGGCAAGACGCCCTCAAACGGCCCCCTCCCTCAGTAAGTCTACCTCTTCGCTGCTATCACCAGCTTGTTTTGTTTCTCATCATTGCTACCGCTTGCTTGCTTGATAGGCAGAGAGCCAGGGAGCAAGGAGGCTGTGGCATCTATCACTCTCCAACTTACCACCACTGTTGGACAGACCAGAGCGAGAGGCAGGTGGACAAGGAGGCTGCAATGGTGTACAGCGGCCTCTCTCTTGTCAGTGGGCCCTCAGCAGGTGCCCCATCATGCCTGATAATAATAATAATAATTATTATTATTATTATTATTATTATTATTATTATTATTATTATTTTTAACCCGCCTCCCCCTCCAGATCGAGGCGGGGAACAACCATAAATATAAACACAAGTACCACAAAATAGATAAAATATTAAAACAAATAAAAACTAATACACTATTAAAAACATCTTAAAATTCAACTGGGTAGGCCTGCTGGAACAGATCAGTCTTCACTAGGGATATGCACTGGATCGGACCCGATCCACGATCCGAGTCCGGTCCAGTGGGAAATCGGATAAATTATCCGATTTCCGATCCCGCAGCTGGATCGGCCGATCCAATCCGAACCGGTCCGAAAAAGCTCCGAACCGGTTCGGCGGATCGGCGGATCGGCGGGCGCCCACTGGCGCCCACCGCCGCTTCCATTGGCGGGCGCCAGCGGGCGCCCGCCGATGAAAGTGGACAGCGGGGGGGGGGGAGGAGGGGGGCACTTACCTTCTCGGCCCGGCGGCTCCCGTCCGGCGCCGGCGCCTACTACTACTAGCAGGCTCCGCAGCCTGCTCTAGGGTGGCGCGCCGGGTGATGTCATCACCCGGCGCGCTACTCTAGAGCAGGCCGCGGAGCCTGCTGGTAGTAGTAGGCGCCGGCGCCGGACGGGAGCCACCGGGCCGGGAAGGTAAGGAGGGGGTGCGTGGAGGGGAGGAGGGGGCGCGCGGAGGGGGGAGGGGGGAGGGGGGCCCTTACCTGCCCGGCCCGGCGGCTCCCGTCCGGCGCCGGCGCCTACTACTCCCAGCAGGCTCCGCGGCCTGCTCTAGGGTGGCGCGCCGGGTGATGTCATCACCCGGCGCGCTACTCTAGAGCAGGCCGCGGAGCCTGCTGGAAGTAGTAGGCGCCGGCGCCGGACGGGAGCCGCCGGGCCGGGAAGGTAAGGAGGGGGTGCGTGGAGGGGAGGAGGGGGCGCGCGGAGGGGGGAGGGGGGAGGGGGGCCCTTACCTGCCCGGCCCGGCGGCTCCCGTCCGGCGCCGGCGCCTACTACTCCCAGCAGGCTCCGCGGCCTGCTCTAGGGTGGCGCGCCGGGTGATGTCATCACCCGGCGCGCTACTCGAGAGTAGGCCGCGGAGCCCGCTGGTAGTAGCCGCCGGCGCCGGACGGGCCGAGAAGGTAAGCAGTGGTGGGGAAGGGGGCTTACCCCCCCCCCGGAGCCGTCCGCTTCTATCCGCTGGCGCCCGCGGGCGCCAGCGGATGGAAGCGGGCGGCCCCAGGGGGGGTAGGGAGCGCGGGGGAGGGGGTTTACCTGCCGGGGCTGTCCACAGCGGACGGCCCCGGGGGGGGGGAGGGAGTTAGGCCCCCCCTTACCCACCCGCCGCCATTTTTTCCTCATAGACTTGCATTGCAATGCAAGTCTATGGGGAAAAAAATGGCGGCCGATCCAAAAATGTACGATTTTTGGGTCGGGATCGGACTCGATCTGGTCCGGGGGGCCTCCGATTTTGTCCGAACCGGTTCGGGACAAAATTGGAGGTCCCGATCCGGGTCCCGATCCGATCCGGGGGGTCCGTGCACACCCCTAGTCTTCACGGCTCTCTTAAATTCATGAAGACTGCTAATTTGTCGAATCTGCTCCGGCAGGCCATTCCACAGTCTGGGAGCGGCAGAAGATAAGGTCCTCTGGGTAATGCTCGTCAGCCTAGTTCTGGCTGACTGGAGTAAATTCTTCCCAGAGGACCTGAGCGTGCGGGGCGGATTATATGGGAGAAGGTGATCCCGCAGGTAACCATGTAGAGCTTTAAAGGCAATAACCAACACTTTGTACTTCGCCTACCTTTGACACTGGCCATAAAAAACAAACCGTAACTGTCTGACAATATGGAACCCCAGTTCAAAATAGACTTCAGCCTCCGCAGCTTGTGAAATGGAGCGTTACACCTTAGCGTTCACACACATGCCTTTACAGGCAGGCACTAGAAATGGCCATCGGCTGACCCCTTCTCGGAAATGTAACTTCCAAAAACGCTGGGGAAAGAGTAGAGCCCTAATCGTGACAAGTCTAGCAACTCACCCTAAGAGCACCTTAACAAGGCATCGAGCATCCACGCAAGACAAAAATAGGAACAAAACAAAGACAGAGGCTGCATTCAGACAACACATTAGTCAGTGGTAGGTTGAGTAGCCAACTCACAGTTGGTTATTTTGTGGGTACTCCCCACACAACATATTCTTATAGAACTGTGAGTGGTTGAGGCTGGCATTGAGTGGACTAATAGTCAACCCAGCATTTGACTGACACAGCCCCCGCCCCACTCCCCACCTCCCTCCTCCCAGTTCTATCCCAGCAGTTGTAGCAGAGTGGCAGCTGCCGCTTTGGTCACTCTTGCCGCCTGTCTCTATGGGCTTGTGTTTTAACCCACTCACCACACACCATTAACACCCCCCCCCTCCACACAACACTTTATAAACAACTGGCTTCGAGCTATAAACAACTTGAAAGCCAGTTGTTTCTCTCCGTTGCTTATTTGGGCGGAATAGCATACCGTCAGTAGTTTGTGAGCGGCGTGTTACCCTCCACACCACACAATAAGCAACTCAACTGACGATTGTCCCCCCCCCACCCCCCGTTGCTTAATGTGTTGTCCGAATTCAGCCAGTGGTTTACCAAGTTCCTAAAAATAGGGACTGTGTGTCCACCGTAAACGGGGCAGTCTGAGGATGTGACTGGCAGGCGTTCCATGGCGGTAGCTCCATGGCCGAGCAATGTTTTGGATGGAATTGATTCCTTGCAATTGTAATGATGGAGTTCGATTCCTTGCAATTGTAATGATGGAGAAGCAAGTCCGGGGGGCGGTATCAGTGGACCCCTTCTAGGGTGTAGGCCCTTGGCAGGTGCCTGACCGAACCTACTCTCGGTGTGGCCCTGCCTGCAGGCTCAATACTCCACCTTCCCTTGCCTCTGCAGACCAAGGATGGAACCCGGAGGAAGGAAAGAACCTGCAGGAAACAACTTTGGGCTCAGGTGAAAGGAGACGAGTCACTCACTACTGCAGCAGTGACGAGCCGGGTTCCCCGTCCCCTCCCAGAATGCAGAATAGCGTGTTACTCAAAAACCAAACAAAAAACACCCTCCCCACCCTCTGACAAGAGGGGAGCACAGGACTGCATTCCAAGGCCAGCACACGGAAGCACAATTTCACACCTACGTCATCGGAAGGGGCGGTGGCAAAAGACAGAGCAAACAGCGGCTGCAGCCTCACGCATGCAAGAACACAATGTGCAAAAGCGGGCATGTTCTACATGACACTGAGCTCTGGTATCAGGCGCTCAGGCAGCTTTTACTCCAGGAACTGTTAAACGGTCCGGACCCTTTTCGGGAGCCACAGAGCACCCGTGACTGGTGAGCCCCATCTAGAGGCAGAACTCGATATTGCATCCAAAAAAGATTCGGAGTTATTTTGCTGAGGGCCTTTGCGCTCAGGAAGCATAAAGCACTTCTCATCTCAAACAGATCCGATATGAGAATGCAGGATGTACTCTGGGTATAATGCCCATTCCTTTCAATTTAGGACGGGCCTAAAGGCAAATTAATGCTCACATCTGAAAGTGCTCTAAGTTGTCAGCTCTTTTGCCTCTGAACTGTTTGACAAGGGATGCAATACAGATTTGGGGCGCAATCCTACACACGTTGACAGAAAAAAAAAGTCCTACAACTCTCAGCATGCCTTAGCTATGTTTAGACAGAAGGCCCTGTAGGACTTCCTTCTGCCTAAACATGCACAGGATTGCACCCTGATGGTTTTAATGTTCATGACTTCCTAGGCCAGATCTACACCAAACAGGATATGACACTTTGAAAATGGTTTGAAAACAGTATGTCGCGTGCCCTGGGCCTCAACAGTTGTCACTACTGTTATAAACTGGTTTAAAGCAGTAGTGTAGATCCTGCCCAGATGTCTGCTGCTCTCAAGAGACATGCCTTCATTTCCCTAACCTCAGACATTCACTTATAATTTCTTGAGGGGATCCTATGACTTTAAAAGCTGTGGAATGGGCAGAAACCCAATTGGTGAAGTTCCCCAGAGATTTATTACATTTTTAGCCTTTCCGTCCTCCAAGGAGCTCAGAGTGGTGTGATGTACATGGTTCTCTTCCCCCCCGGTTTTATGTTCACAACAACCCTGCAAAGTAGGCTAGGCTGGGAGAGAACGAGAGAATAGCGTGTTAGAAGAATGCAGAATCTACACCAGGATTATAATACCCATTCCATTCAATTTAGGAAGGATCTGATGTTCACATAAAACATGTGAGATGCCACAGAGGCAGATTAAGGCTCACTTCTAAAACTGTTCTAAGTTATCATCTCCTTTGCCTCTGAACTGCTTCACAAGGGATACAATACAGATTTAGGGTGCAAACCGATGCATGTTTAGACAGGAAAATGTCCTACAACTCCCAGCATTCCCCAGCCAGATTTCAACCTATTAGAATAGGGGAAAGCCTGTGCAAAAGGCAAGACACTATCAAATGATCAGCAGTTGGGGAAAAAGGGTTGGGACCTGGGGAAGCGGGTGTGGCCAGCTGGGAAACTCAAGAGGCCCGGATTTGCCTGCAAGCATGAGGTTCAATATTTCTGATGGAACGGATGGAACTCACTGCCACAAGATGCAGATGGCTACTGGTTCAGATGGTTTTCAAAGCAAGACAAGTTTATGGATCGGTTTGGCATGAGCAATTAGCCATGAGAGAACCTCCATTGTTAACAGTAGCGTACCTCTGAGTAACAACTGCTGGCAGGCTTCCCAGAGATATCGGGCTGGCCTTTCGGATGCTGAACTAGATGGACTTTGGGGTCTAAATCAGTCAGGACCTTTTATGTTCTTACATTTATGGTGTTCCCACAAAATGTTGTACAGATATGCCTGAAATTGCAACAGGACAGGCACGCAGAAGGTTAACAGGAATACGACACAAGGTGCTCAGGAAAAAGAAATCGGAAGTGAGACTTTAAGAACAAGGCAGCGCAAGTGTGTTCTTTATTTTGTATAATTGGAAAAAAACACGAGCGGATTTTATGGAGGGACCCCACTGCATCATTTTTCATTTAGCCATCTCATATTAGGGTACATCCTGATACTTTGGAAACTCTGGCTCCCAATTTCAAAATTACTCCTCATTTGAAAGGCGAGGCACTAGCATCATCCCGAAACAGCTCTAAGTTCCCAGGTGTAAACCGTAAGGCAAGGAGCCGATTGCCAACGAGTTTGGACCAGGTTGCTGGACCATTTCCTTATTTACAACTGGAGGTTATTGGTCTACAATTTTTCCTTCGCTTAGAAGGGCAAGATTTTGAGTGTGATTTGTGCTTGCCCAAGGTCAGTTACCAGCACAAACAATCTTATGCACATTGAGACAGGAAAAAAGCCTACAATACTCAGCATTCCCCAGGCAGCCATGCTGCCTAGAGGATGCTAGGAGTTGTTTAGCCCTACATGTGTAAGATCGTTTGTGCTGGTAACAAAGGTCGCAATCAAAATTAGGAAATACTACAACAACCACCATAGTTCTGAAGGAGGACTGCAAACATTGGGAAAAATCCACGCCTGCTATACCCAGAGCTCAGACTAACTCTGCTGAATGAGGTTACATCAGGGAGTCATATAAAAGGACTACAGCCCTTCTACTGCTTAAGTAGTAGAGAGCAAACAAATCCACCTTAAATCCCAATCCACATTTATTCATTTCAAGGATGTTTGAGGCCAGTGTACCAGTGGACACTTGCAGAAGAGGGGGATTCAACTTTCATTAAGTTAGCGAAGCTACCAAATAAAAAAAAGTTTTTTTCCTACTACCGGGATAAGGTCTTCCCACGTAGCAAAAAGCCCCATTTACTATGTTTTTTTGCTCTTCATAAGCCTTGTCGCTAGAAACGTTTCTTAACGTTGGTCTGATTTCTGCTTGTACCAGAATGGTATGCTTTTTGTTTGTTCTATACTTGGAACCTACTTGAAATAAGGAAAAGCCAGAAAAGACAAAAGCTTGATGTCAGAGAGTTGTTCCTGAACTAAAACTCTGTGCATACAATTCCAAAAGTCAATAAAAAAAACTGCATTCCTGGTGACACATTTGCACTGTGAAAAATTGAGTGGGAGCGGTGAGTTGGTGGTCCAGGCCCAATGAAATACCAGAATTCCATCCCATATGGATCCCTGGACAAAGGCAAATTTGTCACGGAGCGCTCTGGCCCCATCCGTCAGCCAAAGGACCAAGACCCTCCAGTTGCTATTCAGCCAGGCTCAAAGTGCATTTCACCGCCCTCTCCTAGCCCACCACCTTATTCCGGCCTTCCTCTCATCTCCCTTTCCTCTCCCCTCCCCTTGTGTATTTTATCAGTTTAGTTTGTAAGCCTGAAGGCAGGGCCTGTTACTCTCCTTTTTTATTATTGATGTGAGCCGCTTCGGGAGACAAATAAAAAAAGGATCTGAAAAAGCATAAAAATGAGTTAAGTAAATGAGTAAAAAGCTTCCTCTCCAGGCCCAAAACATGACCTCGCACCAAAAAGTAAAACAGCTAGGCCCCCCCATGCCACCAGGACACGCCCCCAAAAGGAGAAAAGGGTCATAGAAACACACCTCGCACACTTCACTGCTCTCTGAACAGGCCCTGCTGGTGAAAGGGCCAAAAGGAGCTGAGGAAGCTCAAGGGTTTAAAGGAACCGCACAAGACTTAGTCCAACCAGGCATTTTAGGGATGCTGGGTACATCACATCAGCCACAACAGGTTGGGATAGCAAAGTTGTCCCAGACTGTAGCCTCCGGGGGGGGCTCCAGAGTGAAGGGCGGGAAAGTCTGGGCGAAGTCAAGTCTGCGGCAGGGATCCGGAAGGTGCCCTCTTGGGCCTCGAGACCGCTACGCAGCTCGGCGGAGGTGGGGGTAGCTCTCGAGGGTCTTTGCCACGGCTTCGTCCAGGCCAACCAAGGGCTTGTAGCCCATGTCCCTTTTGGCACGCTCACAGCTGTAGTAGTGGAAAGTCCCGGCCAGCGCCACCCGCATGGGGGTGAAGGTGGGACTGAGCACGATGAGAGGGCTCAGCAGCAGCAGAACCAGCGACAAGAGGAGGGCCAAGTAATAGGCCAGCCAATAGGGAATGTGGTATTTGGGAGCCTCGTAGTCCAATCCTGTCAGGATGCGGGACATGAAGTCCCAAAAAGGAACTGGCTCGTTGTTCGTGATGTGAAATGCCTGCAAGACAAAAACAAACAAAAATAGACAAGAGGGGAAAGCGGCAAGGGGTAAGAGAATTAACAAACGGAGCAGTTAGCTAGCGTCATCAAAGCCTCTGGACATTTTTTTTCATTTATTATTGATTTGAATCCAAAAAAGGAACCCAGAGATGCTTCCGTACAATCAATAAAAGCAAGGCAGTCCCTGGCATGTGATCTAAACAGACACAGCAAAAAAGGAAGAATGGATAAACGAGGGAATATAGATGTGAAGACTCCGAAAAATACAGGGGAAAATGTATTTTCCTACTCCCACCCCACCCACCCACCCACCCACCCACTCCACCCCTGCGGTCTGTTTTGGTTTTGAACAGCTTTGGATTACCCCCCCCCCCCCAAAAAAAAAACTTTTATAACTTAAGACAAAGTATTTATATATTGTTATCCAGCCTTCACTCCCCCTTCAAAGTGATTTCTAAAAACTATGTAATAACAACATTTTTATAGAAAGACTAGACTAGAAATGTAAAATGTCTGGAAATAATGAGGCCATGGGGAAAAATGTTTTTTTAGTCTTCTCCGTAAGATTCCCATGCATAGCTAGTTCTTCCATTCCTTATTAAAATGATTGATCTAAAGCACATTTTATTGATAAGACGTTTATGCTCCGTTTCCCAACATGTGAGTAGAGTCAACGTTGTGCGTTCCTGACAGTAAACGTACATTCATGACAGTTTGGGTTTTGTTCTCTAGAGTCCTGTCTTTTTGATGCCATAGCAGTTAATGTAGTTCTAAGCTATTTAGACAACAATTAGAAGTTGACTACCTGAGAATTGTTTAAATATGATGCTAATTTTATGAGCAAAGTAAGTTTTATGTAAAATATCTTCAGGAACAGAAAGGCTGTGTTATGTTCCTTAAGCAGCCCTCCCCAACCTGGTATCCTCCAGATGTTTGGAGTACAGTACCCAGCATTCCTGACCTTTGGCCATGCTCCCTGAGGCGGATGGGAGCTGAAATCCAAAATAGCTGGAGGGCACCAGGTTGGGGAAGGCTGTCTTGAAGCAACAAAGTGACTTTAGATCTGAAAAGAGCGCCCCCCCCCCAAAAAAAAGTATTGCATACTTTTCAATTTTCCCAACATTTCCAATTTTCCGGGGGGGGGGGGGGAGAAGGGGGTGTCGTGACTCTCTAACTTCTAGCACTCATTGAAGTCAATAAGGAGGCCTCTTAGGAAAGCAATCAATCTTTTATTTAGCAAATGACCCCTTCCTTCCCTTTGAAAGGAATTAAAACTTAGAAAGCGTTTTGCCCCAAGGCGTAATTTAGCTAAGCAAACAAAACAGTTGATCCATTCAAAAGAAAGCGAGAGTCACTCCTGAGAAGAATTCACATCCAGCTTTTTCTGAGCAAGTAATCTTTCCGAGCGCGGCCTCCTGACCTCTTTGATCTGTGCTCGTTTTTCTCTCCTATGGAAAATGGGATTTCTGAGCTCACTCCCCGCCCCCTCGTCCTCTGAAGTCGAAGGCTGCTTATCAGCTGCAGGGTTATTTACATCAGGAGAAACACCCACTAAAGGCGAAGCTATGGGAACAACATCTTCCCCTTCTGGTATGGACTGGAATGTCTGTTCGAGTTCAGAATCTGATTCTGAATTAACGTCTAACAGTCCTTCGCCCTGAGCAAGGTGAGAGGAATTAGAAACAACAGGGGGGATGTTTTTTTCCTCATGGCCTCAAAATTTCCGGAAATTTTACATCTCTAGAAGGGACGAGGGAAAAAGAGGGGGGCAAGCAAGCAGTCTTTCAGAAGGGCCCTGCATCCCATCCCATCTTCCCCAGCTTCCACAAATGCAAAGGGATGCTGGGCTGGACGCTGGGAGAGTTTCGAATGAGAAGGGCGCAACAGGTGCAGTACACAAAGTGAGAAGGGTACTCCCCTTACACACCTCGAGCCACGCGCAACAAGAGAAGGCCTCACCTTCCCACACAGGGGAGAATCTCTCTGAAGTTGCTCCGCAGCCAGGATGTGTCCATGGACCACGTTCTCCACAAAGGTAAAATCCACCAAGTTCTTCCCATTGCTATGCAGAAGGAGGGGAAAGGCTTCAGATTGAGATCAACACTCAAGAATCAAGATAATTAATAATAATAATAATAATAATAATAATAATTTATTTATTTCTTACCCGCCTCTCCCTTTGGATCAAGGCGGGGAATAACATTTGCATAACAATACATTAAAAATCAAATACATAAAGTTAATTAAAAGAACATATAAAACCAATACAATATCAAGATAACAAATCAACACATCTTAACATTCTTGGTTTAAAATTCATCTGGGTAGGCCTGCCGGAAGAGACTAGCCTTTAAAGCTGTCTTCAACTCGGAGAGAGTATTAAGTTGAAGAATCTCCTCCGGCAGGTCATCCCACAGTTTGGGGGCGGCGGAAGAAAAAGTCCTCTGGGTAAAAGTTGTCGGCCTAGTTTTGGCTGACTGAAATAAGTTCTCCCCAGAGGACCAGAGTATGTGGGGCAGATTGTAGAGGAGAAGGCGATCCTCAGGTAACCTGGACCCAAACCATGTAGGGCTTTAAAGGTAATAATCAACACTTTGTCCTTCGCCCAGAAACTAATTGGCAGCCAGTGGAGTGATTTTAATGTTGGGGTAATATGGTCACCCCTAGGTGTACCGGTGACCAACCTGAACACGGACAGCCTAATTAGTAGCGAGGCTGATTGCGAGAACACAATTAACATGCAGGTATTGGGTTTTTGTTTAAATGTTAATAGCAATTGCCAGGAGCCTTAAGCATCACCAAGTTCATAAAGGGCAGAGAGGAAACGTGAAGCTTCTCCACATCAAAAATAATTCCCCTGAATCTATTCACATCAGGAGTCAAGTCTCCAGGGGTGCACTCACATGTTCAGGTGTATATTGACGCCTTTTCAGACTACATCAACTTCAAGCAAAAAAACAAACAAACACACAACAGAAGAGTTGCCTTCTTCAATACTTTACAGTATTCTGTTCGTTTATATCCCCCACCCACCCCAAACTAATGTACATGTCTTAACTGTTATAGAGGATCGGTACCATAAGATTCCTATTAGCTGGGGATTTAAAAGTGTTCGGAAGAGATCGTAGGCACTTTTTCCAATGCTTTACTAGGGAATTAAATGGCATGATATTTGGAATAATATTGTCCAATCTCTATCCTGGAGAGTTGATGCAAAAGAATCCGAGAAAGCTTCCATGGCCCTCCAAGCAAGGCTTCCATGCTCAGAAGTGATGTCCCCATGCCACGCAGTGCTTGGGAGAACAGCCTGTGATGTCCCCGGGGGGGGGACTTACCCAATAATGAACTTCATCTTGCCACTCTTGGCTGCCTGGACAAGGATGGGAACCAGTTGAGGGTCCCGTGGGCCAAATATGCCATGTGGGCGAATAGCAACAGTGAAGAAATTCTTCCTTGGATCATTGGCACTCAGCACCTCCTAGAAAAGAGAGAGGAAAAGATGTGAAAGTCCATAGCTGGTTAATCAAGGAACGCTTGTTTACCCAAGCCGGTGCCAGAAACAAAACATTGGCACCTGCCTGACCTCCAGAGGCAGGGAGTTCCACAGAGAGGGAGCCACCACGTTTAAGGCTCTACTCCAGGTAGATTCCAATAGGGTCATAGAGCCATGCAGAACCACAAGGAGCATCCCATCTGATGTCCTCAGTGACTTGACAGGCTGGTAAGGGAGAATATACAGCCATGTACGTATATGTGCATTAAACAGAGCAAGGTTCTAGGGACAGTATCCAACTGTGCCATTCCATTAGCGCAAATGACGCTGTGTTAGTGCTAGCGGTAACTGGGTTCTGAACTACGCACAAGGGAAGAATCCATCTAAAGTTACGCTGCGCAAGCACGGTCGCACAAGTGGATTTGCTCTATGGTTGTGTAATACATTGCACATACCTCTTGCGCAATGGAAAAATTCAGTAGAGCTCAGCTAGCACTGAATCTTTCCATTGCATTTTGTGGAATGACAATGTTGGATACTGTTCCAGCAGTCAAACCTGGGATATTGTGGACAAAACCTTGTGATTTTACCATGCTGGAAAAATCAGGAGTCAGAAAGCTTTGTAAATCAGCCAGTAGACCCTGATCTATCTTCTGCCCATGCCTGCTTTAGGAAAAACACACTTCCAGACCTTCTCCTGCAGAATCTTCGTTTCTGTATAGTAGTCAATGGGTTTCTTTGCATATGGGAGATCTTCAGTTCCATTTTTGATGTCTGTGCCCTCAAAGACGACGCTGGCGCTGCTGGTCAATACCAGTTTCTGCCGTAGGACATAGGGGATGAAAGGTGGAGGGAAAGAAAAAGAAGAGATTTATGGAAAGACCTAGAATGTTTGTGAGGAACTGGGAAAATGCACGACTTCTGCTGGACGAAGTTCCAGTTTATCTAGCCCAGCATTCCATTCCCCTAAGGGGCAGAGAAAATATTTACTATAAGTTGTGAATAAATAATTATACATAAACTCACTGATTCATTCATCCCAAGTATATTTCATCCCACTTTTCAGTCATACCTCTCCGAATGGCTTGAACAGATAAGAAATAAGGCTTACTGTCTAAGAGACACGACACAAAAGGAAAGGGGACTGGGAGGGAAGAAGAAAAAAGAAGAAGCGGATTCAGGCAGTAGATTCTTTGTTGCAACGTTCAGGACGTCATGGGACCTCCATCTCCCTCTTCCTCCGATGCCATCAACTTTGACACTTGGAAGGGGGGGGTCCAGCTGGAAGCAAATCCAGGCACAATAGAGGGGTCTCCAACTGCTGCTTCCTCTCCTGGAAGCTTCTGAGAAGCCCACCAGCAGGGTCTCCTGAGCTACTGCCCCCAGTAACTAGTATACTGACATTTTAAAACATTCATTATCTCTCTTATATACGGCCTTATATATGCATTAGTTACATCCAACCGTAACATGTTCTAAGTGGGGCTTCGCTTGAAAATAGTTCAAAAACTTCAGTTGGTCTGGAATGCTGCAGCCAGACTGTTGAAGGAGCCGGCAACGGGGAGCGTGCAACTCCCTTGTTACAACTGCTTCAATGGCTACCGATCCGGGCAGGCTTCAAAGTGGGACCAGACTACCTGAAAGACTGAGCCTGTCTGGTCCTTACGATCATTTGGAGAGGCCCTTCCGGCAAAAGATGCAACGCAACAAGCCACAATGTTTATTAATGCGGCTCGATCTATGTGGGGCTGAAGGCAAAAGGGCGCGTGACAAAATACCAGCTTAATTTAGCTTAAAGCTCTTCAAGAACCTAAGGGATTTCGACGTTTTGGAATAATAGGGGGAAAGCAAAAAAACCAGCAAAACACCAAATGATCGGCTGGTGGGGGAGGAGGCAGAGATAAGGGAAGGAGGCGGAGCCATCGGGGGAACTCAAGAGGGCCTGACTGGGTCCCCAGGCAAGCCAGATTAGACTCGCAGGCCAGATTAGACTCACGGGCCGGAGGTTTAGGTAACAGGGAAAACACAAACGTCGAGAAGATTCATTGTAACTCTCTGCCTCTATTGTTTGCTTTAGATTTCAGGCGCTGCCCTTACCTGAACCCCAGCCTCTTTACAAGCCTCAATGACTGCTTTGGTCCCCAAATAATTGACTTTGTAGAAAAGCTCTCGATTGTTGCTGGACGGCGCTGGCGACGCACAGTGAAACACCACTGTCACCCCTTGTAAAGCGGGGAGCAGATCCTGGGGGACACAGAAGAGACGGTTACAAGCAAGATCCTTGGGGAAGCGCAGTAGTTGGGGGTTCCGGCCACCAGCGGCAGTTCAGGCACAATGCCCCAAGAGGCAAACTATAAAAAGGCAGCATTGGCACAGAGACAGAAAGATTGTGACTTAATGGAGGCTAGGGATAGCTCCTTTAGCGTTCTGGCTGGTTCTGAACTGAAATCCGGAGCGGATTCACCGGCCCACTGACGTCAGAGCCACCAGCCTCCACTGATCTCAGCTTCTGCACCTGCCAGCTTAGGTTAGACCCCACCTGTCGGCTGCAGAGGTCGCCCAGGAAGAACTGCACCCTGTCGTTCTCAAAGCTCTTGCGGATATCGAAGACGTTGACCGTGTAGCCTTTCTCCACCAGGCGCTCCACCATGTGCTGGCCGAGGAAACCTGAGCCACCTATCACAGTACATTTCTTACTGGTCTGTAAAAGACACCAAAAGGAGAAGGTAGCGGCAGAGCTGCGCACAACAGAGAGCAGAAGAGCACCAACGGAATGCATGGATGTTTGCAAATCCTGCTGAAAGACCCCCTCCTCTCTCAACTGTCCATCAGCAGCAGATATCCCAGCAGGATGCACACACACACACACACACACAGAGAAGAGCAGGGCCATTCCACCTACCCTGCTGAAATAGGGCTTATTTTTTCCTCTTCCCTCCCCAACCCTTTTTCCTCAAGTGTCGTGTCTTTGTAAACCTGAGGTTAGGGACTATCTTGCTTCATTGAATTTTTCAGGAGATTTTGGCAGAGGAACAGGATAAAACTAATTGAAATATATAAACAAGCACACATAACCTGGGGAATGAGGAAAGGATCCAGAAGGAATTAATTCCGATAAGAGCCCCAGCTTAAAAGCAAAGCTAAAACAGGTGTTACCATTCCCCCAGAAAACTTATCCAAAGAGATGAGCATAGCTTGAGCGCATGTGAAGAACAGGTCGTAGCAAGGCCAGCCTTTCACAGATCTATCACATAGCCAGCTCAAAACACATTATTTTCAACTGGGTGGTACAAGGTCACAGAAATCAGTTTGCTACAGCATCAGTTCAGACCAGGGGCAGACAGAAGGCGGATCGGGATCTCCTGGAAGATCACTGGATGATTTGGAGCAGTTCAGCAAGGATTTTCTGACTCACAATTTATTTACTAGTAGAAACAACCAAAAAGCTTCACGACCCCAAAAAGAGTCAGGCTACTCACATCTCTAGAATGTGGAAGCAGATTTCTACTTGTAGAGGCAGGCTGTTCTTATTTATTACAATTTTAAACATATTTATCTCACTTCTCTGCCCACAAAAAAAGGGGTTTCTGCTTATAATCAGTAAGATAGTCTCTGCTTGAGGGCTTTACAATCTAAAAAAAAGACACAACACACAAGGAAAAGTGGATGAGGGGGGAAGAGGAAAAAGTTAAGTAAATTTTCAGCAGGGTTGGCGGAATGGCACAGGGGGATGCAATTGTTTTTGCCCCGAGGCACCATTTTCCATCTGGCTCCACAGAACTGAGCTACTATTTTGTACTTGTTGGGGTACCCTCAAGGTCCTAGCAGAAAACAAAAGTAGACCCACAACCCCGATACCTGACATGATAGACTATAGCCCTATTCAGGCACGATGCCTGAATAGGGTACAAGCAACACACACAAGAATGACCGGCTGAGCATTGTCAGTCTGTCTTCAACATCACACGTATACTGGCCATCCTGTAAGTCCCTGCTCCCCACCCCCTTGTTGAATGGGGAGATCTGCAGCAGGCTTGTACTTAACTTGAACTTGGGTTGAACCATTTCCACAATTGGGAAGCCTGATAAAGCAGGGTTCCTGGTTGCATGGAGGTTTCTACTTGCATTTGACATGGAGACTCTAATTCATGGATGGTTCGTGTGCACAATCCCATTGCTCTTACACACGTTGCTGCTCTTATGTACGTTGTATTCGGCATAGTAAACCCAAATACCGTTTCAGTGGCACTTAATTCAAGAGAGAGTAACTAACCTAAAGTAAGTGGCATTCCATTATAAGAAAAGCCTCCATCCTACTGGAAAACTACTTAATTTTTTCCTCTTCTCTCCTCAATTTTCTTTTCTTTTGTGTCATGGCTTCTTAGATTTTAAACCTGCAGCCAGGAGCGGCCTCCTTTTACCAACTGCATGCAACCTGCTCTGGGAGTCTTTTTGGCCCGTGGCTCAACATACAAATACTTTAAATAAATAACAGTTAATTAAAAGCTACAATTAAGCAAGAGCAGTAAAAGAAGGGCAGTTCCCAGCATCAGAGATCCTTCAGAGACATAAACCGCCTTACCGGCCGCAGTCGAGTAGCCATACCAGGGCAATTCTTCTGACCGTTTAGCAAACTCTTCTTAGGGGAGCACTAGGAAAACGCAGCAATTCTCCGACTTTTCCCTGGGTTCAAACACATACAAGAAGCAAGTGAGCAATCTGTGTAGGTTAGCACCCATTACCATAGCTTGTGGGAGAAAATTCCAGAAGGTAAACTATGTATTAGCTTAAGTGGAGTTCGCAAACCATCTCAGATCTGTTTTCTGAAAGTTTTGTTTTATAAAGAAAAACTTCTCATCCTGTTAAATTGATGAACAGGCCAGGTTCTGGACAAAGAAAAAAGTTTGCATGCGGTATTAGTCTAAATTAAATCCTATTCCTTTCAACAGGTCTACTCAAAGCAGGGGCAAAGTGTTGGATACAAAAGCAAAGAAAGCACTTCTTTTCAAGAACCCACAGTCGCAGAACTCATTGCCACAAGATTAATTATGAAGACTTAAATACTGCTTTAATATCATAAACTGTCTCAGCGGTTCACATCTAGATTTTTAAAAAATCACATTTAAAAGCATAATTAAAGCAATGCAAGCGACACAAGCAATACAAGGCAATACAATGGAGCAACGTTTAATGAATTGGATGGGTGAGGCTGCACCCTTAGGGACGAGTATGCCCCTTTCAATATAATGGGGCTTACTCCTGAGTAGGCAGGCAAAGGATTGGGAGCCAAAAGGGGGCTTCCAGCGGTGGGGAGCCCCGTGCCCAGCGCCCGTGCCCAGCGCCCGTGCCATCCCCCCCGCCCGCCTGCACCAAGGCAAAGACTTGCTCTTACCACCGACGCTACTCAACTGAGCCCCAGAACCTCCCCGGGCTCCGAACAGCGCAAAGGAAACGCGAAGCCGCTCTAATGATACTCCTTCGCCACGCCCACCTCCACGCCCCTCCAATCACTGCCCGCCATCCCGACGGGCTCCTCCCCCTCCCCCGGCTCCTCCCCCTCCCCCGGCTCCTCCCCCTCCCCTGCCCCTAGGCCGAGAATCTGCCGAGCGGCGGGCCGCCCGCTCATTGGCTCCTCCGCCTTTTGGCCCTGGCATCCAATCGGCCCCTCCCGATGGAAGTCCCGCCTGCAAAGCCCCGTTCTGTTTTCCAAGCCAATCGCCGTTGAGTGCGGCTCTCGCGCGTCGCTCTGGCCGGCCAATCGCGGGAGCGGTTGCTTGTCTGGTGGGCGCGTGGGAAGCGGAGCCAATAGGGAGGCGTGATCTTGAGCGGCGGCGCTGCTGTGGTGATTGTTGAAGTCGCCGTTTCCCCACCCCCCCACCCTCCCTTCCGCCGCTCGCCTCGGGACCGGCTCGGGATGGTCAGTGCGGCTGCGGCCGGGGAGTTGTGGGGGGAGAAGGCCGCGTCTCTGGGGCTTCGCCTCCTGACGGGGAAGGAAGCCGGTCTACGCTAGTTAATGCCCCTTGGGTTTGCATATGCTAATTTATGCAAATGAGCCCCGTGTCGTTTTGAGGCTCCCCAAGAGGCTCCGTGTGATGGGCGAGGGGAGGGGAGGGGAGGGGAGGGGGCTCCGGTTCTTGTTTTTGAGGCGCGGAGAACCACAACATCACCCCTTCGTATATCTCAGGGCTTTTAAGGGGATCCTGTTTATTGGCCGCTCCCTTTTTTTTGTACCGCATCTCATTTGCATATATCGGTTGAAATCTTGCGGGCACATTTGAAAGGGCGACGGTGGTATAGCTGTATCCTGGCTGTACCTCTTGGGATCACAAGCTTTTCTTTTTTTTTTAAACGCTTCTCTGTATTAAATTTTTTTTTTAAATCCTTGCATGTAGAAAGGTAGCAAGTCAGGGAGAAGCCTGAGTTGGAGCCTCCCCTGTGCAGAAGCTACTTTTCGAAGTGCAGGGAATTGATTTGGTGTTGGTGCGGATCAACATTTAGTTCTAACGAACGTACTCCAAATTAGTACAGCCCAGACAGCGGTTGACCAATCCAGTGCAAACTGGGATTGAATCTGACTTACTTATTTGTTTGTGTATTGTTGTATTTTTATCCCGCTCCTCAGCCAAACAAGCCTCAGGGTGGCTTACAATCAATTAGCAAAGAAGACAGTCCCTGCCCTCAGGTTTACAATTTAAAAAAGACATGACACATAAATAAAAGAAGTTGGGGAGGGAAGAGGGGAGAGAGAGAGAGAGAGAGAGAAGTAAAACTGCAACAGGGCTGATGGGATTGTGATGGGAGCTGGGGAAGAAAATCCCCAGGTTGTGGATGGCAGCAAAACCCAGGGTCACTTTAATTTTGTATCAGTATTACTTATTGTAGACTGCTACCCTAAATACATTTTCCTGGGAGTAAGCACTATTGGACTTAACTTTGAGTAATCGTGCATAGGATTGCATTGCTAAGGCAGTTCAACTGTTATGTCTTCTCCCAAGTCACCTGGCATTATGAAAGTACTAACACTACTTGTTCAGTAAGCATCAGGCATATTCTCTTGGCGATCCTTATAACAACCTTGTAAAGTAGGCAGTATGTTTATCCTCATATTGTTGGGGGATGGGGTTTGAGGTTTAGTGACTTGCCTGTAGCCACGTACTGTACGGCAGAGGAAAGATTCAAGTCAGGCTTCCTAATTCTTTAAATGGCCCATTAGCCACTAATGTACACTTGGAAATCAGAATCTTTTGATTCTGGTGTGCTGTAGCAGGTAGGCTCTAAAATGTTGGTTTGGGATATGGGAAATCCAGCTTCAATTCCTTCTTTTGGCAAGTCACTTTCTCTCAGGCTCTCCTCAGCAGAAGATAAAATGAAGATAAAATTAGGGATGTGCACTGACCCCCCGGATCGGATCGGATAGCGGATCGGAATCGGACCTGGGGGGTCGGATCGGATCGGATCGGATCGGAGGCTGGTCGGATCGGATCGGACCAGATGTCCGATCCGGATCGGACGCCATTTTGAATGCTTTTTCCCATAGCCAAGTATTGTTTTACAAAAACGCCTATAACTTTTTCATTTTTAAAGATAGAAGGATGAAACTTGGGCACATTGTAGACTGGTTAGGGGTAGTTATCTGTGAGAAATTTCAGAAAGATTGGTGCATGCATTTTGTGGCAATTAATTTTTTAATAAATACCCAGGAATGCCTATAACTTTGTCATTTTTAAAGTTACACACATGAAACTTTGCCACATTGTAGGGGGTACCTTGGGACCTATGTGTGTGAAATTTCAGAAACGTAGGTGCTTGTCTTGTGTGGCAATTAATTTTTAGAAAAATGGGTAGTAGTGGGGTAAATACAGTTACGCCTCCCATTTTTTTATTTTTGAAGATACAAACAGGAAACTTGGGCACATTACAGGTACCACTTGCCTTGATATGTGTGTGAAATTTCAGAAACATTGGAGCTTTCCTTGTGTGGCAATTAATTTTTGAAACAATGAGGAAAGAAACACCTATAACTTTGTCATTTTTAAAGTTACACACATGAAACTTTGCCACATTGTAGGTGGTACCTTGGGACCTATGTGTGTGAAATTTCAGAAACATAGGTGCTTGCCTTGTGTGGCAATTAATTTTTTAATAAATACCCAGGAATGCCTATAACTTTGTCATTTTTAAAGTTACACACATGAAACTTTGCCACATTGTAGGCGGTACCTTGGGACCTATGTGTGTGAAATTTCGGAAACGTAGGTGCTTGCCTTGTGTGGCAATTAATTTTAGAAAAATGGGTAGTGGTGGGGTAAATACAGTTACGCCTCCCACTTTTTTATTTTTGAAGATACAAACAGGAAACATGGGCACATTACAGGTACCACTTGGCTTGATATGTGTGTAAAATTTCAGACAGCTGGGTCCAGGCATGTGGTGGCAAGGTATTTTTGAAACAATGAGGAAAGAAACGCCTATAACTTTTTTATTTTAAAAGTTAGAAGTCTGAACATTGCTCACTTTGTAGATGGGTTAGGGGTAGATATGTGTCAGAAATTTCAGAATTATAGGTCCAGGCATTTGATGGCTATGGAATTTTTAAATTACATGTTTCAAAAAAATTTCTACAGAGGCCAGGTCTTCCCCTCCCGCTTCCCGCGAAGAAAAGGAAACACTCTCTCGTCTCGATCCCTTTGATCCTTGCTAGTAGTATCCATTACAGGGCTCGTGTTTCCTTTCCTCCTTTCACTTTTCAAGCAGAACGGCTGAGCCTAGCTGAGTTTTGCAGCCATGCGTGCAAGGAAGGATCACTCTGGTCTCGATCCCTTTGATCCTTGGTAGTATCCATTACAGGGCTCGTGTCTGCTTTCACTTTGTACTCAAGCAGACACGAGCCCTGTAATGGATACTACCAAGGATCAAAGGGATCGAGACCAGAGTGATCCTTCCTTGCACGCATGGCTGCAAAACTCAGCTAGGCTCAGCCGTTCTGCTTGAAAAGTGAAAGGAGGAAAGGAAACACGAGCCCTGTAATGGATACTACTAGCAAGGATCAAAGGGATCGAGACGAGAGAGTGTTTCCTTTTCTTCGCGGGAAGCGGGAGGGGAAGACCTGGCCTCTGTAGAAATTTTTTTGAAACATGTAATTTAAAAATTCCATAGCCATCAAATGCCTGGACCTATAATTCTGAAATTTCTGACACATATCTACCCCTAACCCATCTACAAAGTGAGCAATGTTCAGACTTCTAACTTTTAAAATAAAAAAGTTATAGGCGTTTCTTTCCTCATTGTTTCAAAAATACCTTGCCACCACATGCCTGGACCCAGCTGTCTGAAATTTTACACACATATCAAGCCAAGTGGTACCTGTAATGTGCCCATGTTTCCTGTTTGTATCTTCAAAAATAAAAAAGTGGGAGGCGTAACTGTATTTACCCCACCACTACCCATTTTTCTAAAATTAATTGCCACACAAGGCAAGCACCTACGTTTCCGAAATTTCACACACATAGGTCCCAAGGTACCGCCTACAATGTGGCAAAGTTTCATGTGTGTAACTTTAAAAATGACAAAGTTATAGGCATTCCTGGGTATTTATTAAAAAATTAATTGCCACACAAGGCAAGCACCTATGTTTCTGAAATTTCACACACATAGGTCCCAAGGTACCACCTACAATGTGGCAAAGTTTCATGTGTGTAACTTTAAAAATGACAAAGTTATAGGTGTTTCTTTCCTCATTGTTTCAAAAATTAATTGCCACACAAGGAAAGCTCCAATGTTTCTGAAATTTCACACACATATCAAGGCAAGTGGTACCTGTAATGTGCCCAAGTTTCCTGTTTGTATCTTCAAAAATAAAAAAATGGGAGGTGTAACTGTATTTACCCCACTACTACCCATTTTTCTAAAAATTAATTGCCACACAAGACAAGCACCTACGTTTCTGAAATTTCACACACATAGGTCCCAAGGTACCCCCTACAATGTGGCAAAGTTTCATGTGTGTAACTTTAAAAATGACAAAGTTATAGGCATTCCTGGGTATTTATTAAAAAATTAATTGCCACAAAATGCATGCACCAATCTTTCTGAAATTTCTCACAGATAACTACCCCTAACCAGTCTACAATGTGCCCAAGTTTCATCCTTCTATCTTTAAAAATGAAAAAGTTATAGGCGTTTTTGTAAAACAATACTTGGCTATGGGAAAAAGCATTCAAAATGGCGTCCGATCCGGATCGGACCTCATCGGATCGGATCGGATCGGATCGGAGGTTGTCCGGATCGGATCGGATCGGATCGGATTTTCCCGATTTTGGGTCGGATCGGATTCGGATCGTGGATCGGATCCGATCCGATGCACACCCCTAGATAAAATGAAGATAAAATGAAAGAACTCGATGTATCCACTATGATCTCCGTGCAGGAAAGGCAGGAGGATACAAATGTGATAATTAAATTGTTTGTTAATAGATCCCTTAGCATTCTTTGATTGAGAGCCAGGATAGTTGAGGAACTGTTTGCATTTTTAATGTAAATCTGTCTTAATATTGTCATGTGGGAGTCATAGCAGGTTCCCACTTGTGAATCCGAAATGCAGTCTTTTCCTAAGGAAGCCCTAGTTAGATCCTGCATGCTGGGATACTTGCAATGCCCCTGAAACACCCTGATTCTATAGGTGACAGTTAACTTGAAGGAACGTCTCATACTCTTGTTTTGGATGTCATAATATATGAAGGATGTTACAATTTTGTTGATTCCAAAAGGCAAACTCCACAGCAATATGGTGCCCCTTCTCCTTGAAGCATTTTTTTCTGAAATGCTACCTGATCCCCATTTCAATCATTTTCCTATAACATGCAAGAATCTTTAATAAAATATAATGGATAACCTAGTG
Organism: Anniella stebbinsi; assembly: GCA_029215795.1. Lineage (NCBI taxonomy): Eukaryota > Metazoa > Chordata > Lepidosauria > Squamata > Anniellidae > Anniella > Anniella stebbinsi. The sequence continues at coordinate 18,022,128 of JARDYH010000001.1, forward strand.
AAAAATGCTAGGTGGAAAACTATAATTGAATATCATCTACTACTGTGTTTTTCTGCAGAAATGCATGGTTTCAGAAAATTAATAACCCAGTAAATAACATTCAGTTCAGATAGTTTTAAAGTTGCTATTGCCCTTTTTATGTGGCTGTTCCTAGGAAGCATATATATTAAATATTTATACCACCCACATAAAATAAATAGATATACTTATTTATTAAGTGGTAAATTAAAGCTAAATGTGTTAAATCATGATTTAGGACAAAAAAATCTAGAAAAGAATTCAGTTCAACAATATCTGGAAACTGTGCATCATTGGGCCTAGCCTTAGGTCATGGTGCTTATTCTGCATTAGCATAGGTTTGGTAGGTTGAGCAGGAGAAGCTTGGGCCTTTTGTTGAAGGAAATTCACTGTCCTAACTGAATCATCCTTCTCAACAAGCCAAATTTCTTTGAAGTAGGCCTGTATTTGCTTTCTGTATGCCCATGGAGAAGGTCTGCAGTATAGTATAGAGGTGGCCTTCTGAAAGTTGTAGCTTCTTCTTTTTTATGGTAGGGTTCTGGAGAAGTGTTTCAAAAGTGAGGCCACAGTCTTTTGAATGCCCAGGAAGAAAAGGCTTGAGTGGATTAAAGTTACTGTCTTGCAGTGTTCTCATTTTCTGTCTTTGATCCATGTTTGAAGGCCTCCAGCTACAAGAAGCCATCTCTGGGGGCTCCAGCTCAGAGGAAGAAGACAGCCGCCCCCAAAACCGAACTTACTGAAGAGCAGAAGCAGGAGATCCGAGAGGCCTTTGATCTGTTTGATACTGATGGGACTGGAAACATTGATGTGAAAGAGTTGAAGGCAAGCGGCAGAACATGATTGAATATTTGTCTAGGCTGTACTCCTTTACACACTTCCCTGGGAGCGAGTCTCATTGGGGCTTACTTCTGAGTATACGTATATAGAGTTACACTGTAAGCTGTTGAACAGACTTGAGTTGTAAGGGTTAAAGTAATAGGGTCTCAGTATGGCCACTGTTTTCTTTGTTAGTTCTATCCTCACATATTCTTTTTTGTGCATGCTCTTTGGCCTTTGGGAAAATATGAATATTGTTCTAGAGATGTGAAGGCATGGAAAAAAAAAGAAAAATTCTGCGGGGAGGGGAAACAGGGTTTTTTTCCTGAAGCCTTTTTTGTTGTTTTTCTGAAAAATTGGAAAAAATGAAAAAAAAATAGATTATGGAATGTTTTATTTTAGCATGATGAATAAAATGTTCAAGACAAGGTATTCATATACGTACTTTTCCAAATGATTTCTAAAAAACGTTTTATGGGAATGGGTGCTTTAGATCTGCTTGACACTGTGGAGGACTAGCAGAGACATAAATAGTTTTCTTTGTTAGTTATGTTGATGGTTTCTTCTGCTTTTTTAAAAAAATGTTTTTTGCCTGCCCCTCATGAACTAGCAAAACCAAAGAGGTTCCTTACAGTTCAGGCATTCCTGTCATCAAGGGTTGCAGCCCCATCCCTTTACTCCAAGATTATTTTTTCTCTCCACCCTTGGTGGACCTGGATGAAGGAGCAGGAAGCAAAGGAAATGTGGGCTTTTCATCCACCCCTACCATCAGCTGTTTAGTTTCTGATAGGAAGTCATCAGTTTATATCAGACCCAAGTTGTAGGTAAAGAGCCTGTATTTCCTGCGCAGATCTGAGTCTGTGCTTGCTGGTTGCAGTTGGGATATGAAGACTAGGTGTGCATAGCTAGGGATGTCCCAGTCTGGAACCTGCCTGAGTCATCAGTGTTGTGTCTTTTAAAAATGATTATCGTTGGCTTTTCGGGGGATTGTGTTTCTCTTGTGTGGGGTTAAAAACATTAAAGGTGGCTTTATTCTAAATGTTGAGTGGCAATCTGTATCTCTGTAGGGCCGTTCACTTGCTTGATGAAGAGTTGCATCAGCTGACCCTCCTCCTCTTCAGGCTCTTGGAGTGGTTAGGTTGCTGTTGGCAGTGTAGTGTCAGTTCAGAAGAAGTGTTGGAGCCTAGCGTGCTCCTTCTCTGGTCCCCATTCCACCTTATCTAGCCATGCATATTAGCCACCAGGCAAGTTACAATAGGGGGTACTCTATTTCCAGGAGCTCTCTTATAAGTACACCAATAAGACCCCTTAGTTTCCTCGCCTCCTACCCATCATCTTGACAATAGAAACTCTCTGTGTCTGCAAAAGGAAATGCTGAGTCGCAGGTGCATTAGTTCTGCTTCTGTCACTGTATTGAAGTTTACAGTTTATAGATGTTAGCCATTCCTTTTCCTACTGAGACGTCAGCCTGTTTTCATTGTTTGCAGGTCGCCATGAGGGCTCTTGGGTTTGAACCCAAGAAAGATGAAATCAAGAAAATGATCTTAGACATTGATAAGGAAGGAACTGGAAAGATTACCTACAATGACTTCTTAGGAGTGATGACTCAAAAAATGGTAGGTTGACCTGGGCAGCTGCAATAGAATGTGGCCTTTTTAATGGCTGAATTCAGACGACACGATAGTCAATGGTGGGGTAATAATCAACTTTACAGTTGTTCATCTAGGGGGTACTCCCCACACAACATGGTAATAAATAATCAAATGTGGTGTGGATTAGGATCAGCGCTGAGTTGACTATGGCAGCATTTGGACGACATGATAGTCAATACAACTGACGATTGTTTCCACCCCACCCCCCACCCCAGTTACTTAATGTGTCGTCCGAATTCAGCCAATGTCTTTGGGGCAGGTTTTATTTAAAGAGAATTCCTCACTGCAGACATTAAATGTGAATGAGCAGAAGATGTGATTTGAAACAATGCTCTGTCTTGCTTTAAGTCTAGAGGTCAGGCTGAAAGTCTGGGGCAGAGCTATACTTATTTTCTTCAGTTGCTTGCAAGATGGAAAGGAAAGCCATGAAGATTAGAGATACTTACTTCAGCTTCTGTATGGACAACGCCCAGCATTTCTGTCTTGGTGGGATAGGGAGTATTGGTTGGACTCTGTGAGCGGAATAAAAGCCTTCCTGTCACGGAGACCCACTCATTCTGTACAACCAAATGAGGCAGTTCATAGCTCTCATTTGCTGATGAAACTCTGCAAAGTGTCATGTATTCTAATGGACTGTACTAGTCATCAGTTAGTAGTTTTGGTGTCAGGCCTTTAATCTTACAAGGGTAGGAAAGAACTGATTAATGTTGCAATGACTAGCATTTTTCCTTCCTGCTTACAAATTTTCTGAAGTGCCTGTGAAGATCTCACTTTTATTTTTAATTAGGCTGAAAAAGATTCGAAAGAAGAGATTCTGAAAGCCTTCAAACTGTTTGACGACGACGAAACTGGCAAAATCTCTTTCAAAAACCTCAAACGTGTGGCCAAAGAACTGGGGGAGAATCTTACAGATGAGGAGCTTCAGGTTTGCAGGCCGTGCTTTGAGCCACTGTTTAAACTGTTCCGTTTAGGGCTGGGATGCGCAACTTGGTGTTCCCAATGTTTTGGACTACGACTCCCATAATCCCCAACCATTGGCTTTCTGTTTTGGGGTTATGGGCATTGTAGTCCAAAAAAATCTATACTATTCTGGGTTGCCTACCCCTGGTTTAGAGATTTTTCAAGCTTGCGTTGTTAAGAATGCATTGCATTTCCGATATCCAAGTTCTGTAGCTTGTTAGGCCCAGTGAATCTGTTCACTGCCATGTTCAGAGGTGAATCTATTCACTGCCACGTTCAGAGGCAGTGAATAGCAATTGCTGTTGGGCAGTGGTAGGGGCCTGCTGTCACCTTCATGCCTTGCTTGTGAGCTTTCTGGAAGCATTTGGTTGGCCACTGTGGAAAAGTGGGTGCTGGACTAGAAAGGCCTTAGGTCAGTTTCATTGATGTTTGAGGTGTTCTCAATATTTGAAAGAGTTGGGGGGGGCTCTCTTACTATCTGCTCTTTCAATCTTTTGGGGATTGTCTTTTGAGTCCGTTTTCTCTGTCTTTCAAAAAGATGGTAACTACTGTCAGCATGTTGCCTGACTGATTCCCCTGGCATGACTGAACCCCCTTGTTGGAGTAGCCAGCACATTTTCTACCCATAGTGTGAGGCAGAACAGGTCCTTTTATAGAGAGCTAATGTGTTGTAGTGGTTGGAATGCTGGATTTTTGACTAAGGAGACTCGGGTTGAAATCCTTGTCCAGCCACAAAGTTTATTGGCTAACCACAGGCCAGTCACTGCCTCCAAGTCTAAAGTACTTCACAGAATTGTTCTGAGGATAAATAGAATGGTGGGGGGATGTACACTGCCCTGTGCTTTTTGGAGGAGGCTTTGAATAAAAATCTGATGAGGATTCTGCTTTTTATACTGGATTTCTTCCTGTGCTTTTAGCAACAACCAGCATGCACAAATTAAGCTGTTGAATATTTTCCCATGGCTTTTTTCAGCTCAGGAAATACTTCACCTTTTCAATTTCCATGTGTTGGGGTTGTTGTTAAAAGGATAGGAACAGGACCTTTACAGAAGGTAGAAGCCCTACTTATGGATTGGTAACTGGTTAACCAAACAGGAAGCATGGGGTAGGAATAAGCAGATGGTTTTCGCAGGGGAGACAAGGAAACCATAGAGTTCTACAAAAATTGGTGTTGGTGCAATTCATCTTATTTGTAAATGAACAAGAATCAGGTGTATGCATTAACGTAGTGAAGCTTGGCTATAGCAAATTATTAAGGAATCCAGGCCAATTGTGAAGAGCTCCAAAGGGATCTTCCTAAACTAAGTATCAGTCAAGTGGGTCCTGAATGCTCTCCAGTTTGGAGCCTGTAATTGAGTTAGGTTGCTACTGTGGCCATTGTGTATATGGCACTCTCTGGTTTTAATTGCGAATTCTGGTTTTATCATTGTTTTTATTCCTACTGATTTATCCTGTTTTGTGTTTTTTTACGTTTTGCTGCATGCCACTTCAGGAGGGCTTAGCCTGCAGGGCGGCTTATTAAACTTTTAATTAAATAATAATAAAGTGGTGGATGAAATGCAGCCGATGCACAAACTGATGCACATTGGGGTAAAGTGGGTCTCAAAGACAGATGGGCACATTCAGCAGCCTCTTTTCGGTAACCCTCTCGCAAGAGAAGCATATGCTTCTTCCTATGGCTCACTTGGTTTTGTCTTTGATTCCTTGTCCTGCTGCAGGAAATGATTGACGAAGCTGACCGGGACGGTGACGGGGAGGTCAACGAGCAGGAGTTCTTGCGGATCATGAAGAAGACCAGTCTCTACTGAAATGCTTGGCACACTGTGTGTGTGTGTGTATGTGTGTTCTCGAGGCTCCTTGTCTGTTAGCAGAGTTTGGCCTCCGTGGCGCCTGTTTGGAAGAGATGAGCAGCAGGCTGGATCTCATTAGCTTTCAGATGACCCTCAGAGTCAGCTTTTTTTTATTTTTACACCATGATATCTGTTGACTCTCCCCTCTGTCTCCTTCCTCCAGCCCATCTCTTATTGTTGTAAATATCAAATAGAGTCACGTGTGGCCTACTCAGTTAAGCTGCCTTTTGAAGGAGAACATAAGGCATTTATGGAGGACTTCCGCAAAGTATCGTTTATTTTTATTTTATTATTTTGGCAGGGACAATTGGATATCCTAAGAAACAAGGACGTTTCTTTTGTAAAACTGTTGTTTTAAAGTATCTGAAGCTTGCATTGTAATGGCACTTAGTACTTGCCAAAGTGAAAAAAGGCCAAAGTGGATGACTCCAGTTCAGCTTCTGAACTTGGTCCACATTGATCGTTTTCCGTCTCCGCCATCTAGGAAGGCACCTGATTCTGGATGTTGAGATTAAATTGCAGTGCCTACTGTATCTAAGCCTTGGTTTAAAAGAAAGAGTGCACTTATTAGCTTTTACACTTTTTTTTCCAAAAGGCATTAAATGTAAAGTCAGTATGTCTTCAATGCCCAAACTTCCTGGACGGAGCTTGTAACAGGTCCCCCCACCCCCTCAAAATGCTCATGGTTTGTGTTTTTAACTATGAAATGTAAATATGACATTCGGTTCATGGCAGCAACGTTGTCCGTGTCCTTCATTACACTGGCAGATCTGGGGGGGAAGAGTGGATGCTCCTGTTATTGAGGCTGTATTTGTACAGTCCTGCAATCTATGGCAGTAATTTGGACCAATGTGGATATCGCAAAAAAACACTTTATTGTGGTGCTTCCAGCACTGTAGGAACAAATTACTGCTTTAAAGGGGGAGGGTAGGGGAGAAGAAAGATGAGCCCTGCTCTCTATGGTAGAGGTGAGCAACTGGAATTTGACACCTGAATGATGCTCCCTGGCCTCCCAGTTGCCAACCTCAAGTCAAAAGAACTGTGGAGAGTGTGACCATGATAAAATGTTACAGGTAAGGCAGTTTAAGGGGCAGGTGTTATGTCCCTGGCCAGCCACCTCTCCAGGAAAACTAGTCGTGGACCAGATGTCGATAGCTGCTCCATTATTATAAAAGCAAGAGAGGTTACATTAATGACAACATGTGTCACTGGTTCTCAAAAGCAAGGAAGCTTATGGCAAATGAGGCAGACCTGGGCATCTGTAGGCAGCATAGAATCTGAATCAAGCATGCCTTGTGCTAGAATCCGACCCCATCTCGGCACCCCCGAGTCATCGCAGCACCAGCACTGTGCTCTAGTGTTTGCATTTTTTGTCTTTACCATGGCATGGGTATGTCAGCTGCAAAACCAAGGACAGGAAGGTAAGAAGAAAGCCGGCCCAATCTTTAGTGTGGTTTCTCAAAAACAGGAGGGATCAAAGCTAGCTGTCTTGGATGTGACTTAAAGCTGCTGACAACAGAACGGGTTTATCCCCCTTCCAGTATAGAAGTTTAAAGTGCGCACAGCTGAAATATTTGTATTGCTGTAGTGTTTTTGAAAAGTGAATCTATAAGAACAGGTTGTGTGATGCTGGACAGGAATGCTCACAGGTTATCTCATTTTAGGAAAGTGTTCTTTTTGAGACCATCTGGGATTAATACAGGCCCTAACAAATGGACGATTAGTTCTAACTGTTTTACCTCCCATATTCTTTAGGGCCATCTTTGTGGATTGCCCAAATCCAACCCCCTTCCAAATTCATTTAGATCTTAACTTTCTTGCATCCAACTATCCTGTGCCATACATAACATGTTTTAAGGAGATTTCTTTCTGGGCAGAAACAAAAATGGGATGGGAGTCATTGCTGTTTGGAATTACCAGTTTGGCTTTGACCTTGGCCCACCCACTTTTCAAAAACAGGGAAGGGAGTGTCTCTTCTGTGCAGCTGTGATCAGGTGTGTAGGAGCCAGAAGCGACAACAGGTGGACATTTGATTTAAACCCATACAAGCCAGAGCATAAATCTCAGCATTAAGAGATGACTGTCCTGGATTTGGCTTCAGTTGCCTGGTATTTTTTTGCCAGGAATGTCAAGGTTCAAGTTGTTTCCACTGAAAACTAAATTATGCATACACACACCTATTATGGGCTGTTGAACTTTCAATTGACTTGACATGTAGAATTGAGTTTCAAGTGTCTCAGTCCTGTGAGCTGATCATAGGACCCGGGATTTTGAGGTCCTGCTGGCAGCACAGGTTAAGCTAAGGCACAGAGACCTGCAGGATCTCTGAAACACTGGGCAGTCGAATGCAAAGTAAATAGGCACACTTGCGTATTTGCATTGTGCCTCCCTGTTTATGGCAACATCTCATCCAGCTAATGGAATTTCAAACTGTGCTAGGACAGTTCAGAACTTCCTGCTTGACTAGAACCTCATATTCTAGAGCATGTGATTCCCACAGAAGTGCCAGCTGCACTCCCATATTTATGAGGATTCAAGGTCAGCAGGAGGCAGCCGCCTTTCTCGGATGCAGTGTAGTTTGAACCAATGGCAAAATATATTCCGTCTCTGACGTAATTGATCAATGTAGCCAATCAGAAATGACTTACAAAAGTTGTTCCACCTTCCTGATTGATTTGTACTTCCATGACCATAGAACTAGCTATTTCAGACTGGCTATTGTGAACGGGATTAAATTTGGAAAATGAATTGGCATTAAAAAAACGGGGATATTTGAATAGCCTCTTTGAACTTAGTGAGACATACTCCTCGGTATACATGCATCGGATTGCACTGTAAAACTGATAATGTGTCTAAATATGCTTAAATCAAGGTAATACTTCTATTCAGTAGGTTTCAAATTCTCAAGATGGCACTGTTGGTCTGTATCAGAATATAGGGCATTGTGTTACATGTACTACAACAGCTAAGCATTCTACAGCAAGGTTTAGAAAACGATAGAAATATCTAAATTAACAATCTGTACAAATATAGGATGGATGATAATGCCAGCATGTTACACCGTTGTGAACAGAAGTATTAATCTTGATTCAAGCGAATGTAGCATTTTGGTTATCATTTGATTTACAGCGCAATCCTAGCCATGTCTTCTCAGAAATAAGTCCCATTCAGTTCAAAGAGACTTACTTGCAGGCAAATTTGTACAGGTTTGCAATGTTACAGTGCAATCCTGTTTATGCTTACTCATATGTTAGGCCTATTGGGTTCAATGAGGCACACTCCCAAGAAAGTGGGTAGAGGATTGCAACTTTGCAATACCTATGTATGTCTACCTAGAAGTAGACCCTAGTGACTTCAATGGAACTTACTTCCAGGTAAGAGAATATAAAATTGCAACCTTAGAGTGCAATCCTCTACTTGTCTACTCAGAAGTAATTCCTGGTATTTGGGTATAGGATTGCAGTCTTAGTCTTTTTTTTCCTTTTGTATCTCCATAATCTCCCTCTGTATACCATGTTTCTATCTTAACTGCTTTGAATTGCATATGTTTCATTTTTATTTGATAAAAGGATCAAATGAAATGCTCTTTTTAAAGCAGGGAAGCCTCCCATCCCAAAGGCAGAGAAATGCCAAAAGGCAACCTCCCCTAAGAATAATTATTTCCAAGGGCAGGGATTCCGATGACACACTTTACTCTGTGTATGTGTCTTTTTCAAACCAATCATTTTTTAAAAATAATATTAGAAATGGGATTCCTATAAATCATCAGTGGTGAAAAAAACATTTTCAAATGAAACTTTTTAACAGTTTATTTGATAACTCCTTTTCTGGTTTGTTTCAAGCTTTGCCACTAGAGGGTATCAAAATATCATTCATTGACAAGAGAACCTCTTTAAAGTGGCAGTCTTTTAGGTGACTACTTGGGAGCAAGTCCCATTGAATTCAATGGGGTTTACTTTGAGTTGTTGTGTAGGATTGTTCTCCCTCCCACAAACCATACCATAAGGGACATGTTGAAGGTACTAGATTTACAGTGTGGTTGCAGGACTTAAATTGTTAATTTTATTCCAATTTTTGTGATTAAAAAGAGTTTCAAAGATCCTGTCCAGCAAGATTGCCCCCCCCCCCATGTTCAGTTTAATCATAAAGTGTACAAAGTTTCGCACTTTAACGTCGCATCAGTTTTCCTGAAAGAGGTTTAGAAACATAGTAATTTTACCATTGAAACCAGAGGGATTTAAAGCAATTGTCTGCATCATACATTTTGTGGGTAAACTTAAAGATTATGCTGCTGTGGCAAAATTAAGCTGTCTGGAAGTGAAAGAAAAGGACATGAGAATAGAAATTTGTTAAAATCTGGACACTTCCTTGAATTTCATAGGTTCAATCAATTGTATTTTAATATGAAACATCCACACTTAGAGAATGGTTTTCCTATTAGTATGTAACAGGTATTTACCCTCTTGATGTGCTGGAGTGCAATTTCCAGCATCCCTGGTCAGATAACAGGATGATGGGGATTGTAGTCCAACTCATAAGCACCAGGCTGGGGAAGGCTATATAAGAATACAGGCCTGCAAATCAGCAAAAGGTCTCAGCAGGACAACAGAGTAAAAAGCAAATCTAAAAGGCCTGGGACAATTAAAAAAAACCTGGATCTGGGTTGCAATCCCCCCGCCCCAGGAAAGCCAGATTTGGCCCTGGATTATTGCTATGTAGAGTGCTCCCATTCAGGGTGCCAGTCATGCCCCTTCCCAGGATACTGCATTCCATTTCCATCCCTCACTGCCAGTTTTCTGCCCCTTCTCCAGTCAGCATTCTATATCTACTGAGCACGCTCAGAGCTTTTCTACCCCAAGCATTTATTGCACACTTGTCATTCTTTACTCACGGTTGTTCATGAGTTCTTTAGATAATGATGTGACCCTCCAGTTTCACTGTCTTTAAACAGCACTTTCAGAGAGTTTTTGTTAGAGCAGGAAAATGTGGCGTTAATTGTGAAAGTGAAAGCTGTTTTCACTTATGTAAATATGTTATTCCACAATGCCAGCTAGAGGTTATATAGCAGAAAAGCAAGAAAGGAAACACTTCACATAGTGCTTGGATCTCAATTCTGCAAGAAAACTGAAAGTAAATAAAGTGGATTAACAGCCTTGGGTAGAAAAGCTCAGAGTCCTCATTGGGGTGTTTGTGGGTTCTGTTAAGGAAATGTTCCCTAACTCTCAAATTGAAGAATCACCAGGAACAGGCAAAGTCCAATCTAACAGGTTTATTCAAAACAATGTAGGAAGGAGAGAGACGTGGCACATGGGTAGTACCAATGCTCTCTGAATCACAAAGACAAAACTGTTTCATTTATCTCTGTTACAGGCTTTGACGTCACATACCACTCACCCCCTCCCTCCTGTGATGGATGCATGCCAATAAATGTTTCAACTAAACAATATCCTAAACCATAATAAAACAATATCCGGGGCATTTGACGCCTCAATGAAATTTATTGTTACCTGATAACCTTCGATCACTGTTACTTGGTGTTATTTGGTTTCATCTATTGGCCAGCTTTTCTTTGGAAGAATCTGAAAGTGTTTACATGATAGGTGCCATCATGTCTGTAAGATTGTGTTTGAGGGCCGTTGAGTCATGTTTTACTTACAACACCATTTGGGGGATGTGCTTGTGAGACTTGTTATTAGGAAAGGATGTTTTGGGTTACGGTGTTCTGTGTTCTTCTATTTAAATGCTAAAATGTGAGGTATGAACTTTAGCCTGGTATAGTGTTAAATGCCTCTGCTTCCTCTTGAACCATTTCTTTGAGGCTTGAGGGAAACCAGAGTTTCAGGTTTTTGATTTTATATCAATGCCCAGATCAAAAATCTTTATCAGTTCTCCCCACCCTTATGCCGGTTTTATTTTCCTTTAAAAAGGTTGGTACCATACCTGGCTGAGGATGATGGGAGTTGCAGTCCAATGCATCTGGAGGGCACCATGTTGAGGGAGGCTGGTGTATGGTGTGATTTGATTTATTTATTTATAATATTTATATACCCCATTCAAAATTTTGGAGTGATGTACAAGATAAAATAACATAAAAACAGAATAAAACCACATTAAAAATAGAGTTTTAAAAGCAAAATGCAAAATGAACTGTGGCTAGTCATTAAGGGAAGGCTTCTTGGAATAATGACGTTTACAATAGATGCTGAAAGGGAATACAAAGTTGGAGCCTGCCTGAGTTCTAGAGGCAGGGAATTCCATGGGAGGGGGACTACCATGCTGAAGGCTCTTCCCCTGGTGGCTATGAATTAATTTTCGATTAATCTATTGGGTTAGATTGAATTAGATAAAGCATTGTTGCTGTGCTATTAGGCAAGATTTCTTCAGAATAAAGTCATCTATTGACTTTTCACTCTGTTTTAGACAAATGTATCTGCTTTTCATATGTATATGAATGAATGCAAGCTTGCCATTTCTTCAGAAGTGTGCCATGGCTGCTGCATTATCTAATTATTATTATTATTATTTTATTTTGCAAATTATAGAATGTTTTTATTTAATCAATGTCACCCACAAGATCACTTAGAATTTAATTTGAGAAGGTGGGATATTTTCTTCCCAATGTACCAACGACGGATGCACCTTTGAAAGTTATTAGTTTGGCAAATTTCTCTATCATTGATCAATATGTTGAAATTGAAAAAAATTGTCTGCAAACATTATCCACACTTTCCTAGGAATAATCCGCATTGAGCTGCACAGGGTTTAATTCCGAGTAGACATGTTTAGGATTGAGCCGTAAATCTTGGGAGTCGTGTGGAACTATAATGCAAACCTTTTTACTCCTTTTAACCTTCACATAGGCCGGATCTACACGTCGTCCTCGATGCGCCCTCCCTGCGCCACAAGCTGCTTTGGAGCGCTGCACTTCGTCTAGTGTGGCTCAAGACTCGGAGGCTCTGCTCACGCTCTCGCCGCGGCCGCCGCCCTTTCATCCCGGCCGGTCCCAGGGAGGGAGGAGGGAGGGTTGTAAACAAAAGCTAGCAATTGGAAATCCCTCTCCCAATCGCTGGTTTTGTTTACAACCCTCCCCCTCCCTCCTCCCTCCCTGGGACCGGCCTGGATGAAAGGGCGGCGGCCGCGGGCAGAGCCTCCAAGGCTTGAGCCACACTAGACGAAGTGCAGCGCTCCAAAGCGGCTTGTGGCACAGGGAGGGCGCATTGAGGACAACGTGTAGATCCTACTATATTTTACTTTGCTTAGCAGCGTTGTGTGTTGTTGTTTGACTGAAGTGTGTGTGTGCGTGCGTGCGTGTGTGTGTGTGTGTGTTGATCTTTGAAGTATTTAGATCTTTTGAATTATTTTGGGAAGCTTTCTTGACTGCTTTATCTCCCATTTCATTTCCTTTAATACCCCCACAAGCTGAGATCTATACAAAAATGTCATTGTTGCTGTGACATATTACCATATTAGGGACATCAATAATTTCCAAAGCCAGGCCCTCTCTGGTGATTGAAATTTCCAGGATGTTATCAATGGCACTTAAAAGATCTGGAAAAGTGACAGATTGTAAAGGTTGCACTTTAGCAATCTCATTCAGTGCCATCAGAACGTCAAATAACTCAGCACTGTAACCTGATAAGTAATCTAGGAACCCAGCTGCCTTAGTGGAAATTTAGACATGTGGGTAACTGAATCTTTCCAAATCCAAGAAGCATACACACATGATTGGAATGTTTTACGCATAGGGATGGATGGATGGATTCAACCCTCTCGTTCTTGCAGGAATTGTCTGATTTTCAGAATAACGCTTGTTGTTCCATCCTGTTTCTGCATAACTGTGCTTGTTTTTTTTAAAAAGTCTGCACAGAAATGCTTGCTGATTTGTGCACACTTACCCATATTTGTGCATGTTTGGTTTCATTTTTTGAATGTGCACTTCCTTTTCAAATATGTTTCGTTGATACGTTATAGTTTTGCGTGCACTTCCCTGAAATATATTAATTATATTTCATCCTCCCAGGCGTTTAATGATATACGATGAGGCATCTATGTCTGTTGTTTTAGAACAGGTCTGTTAGGGCAAACATTGTTTATTTAAATTGTTTTTAGCTGTTTCGTTGTTTTAATTTTTCCATGTTAAATATTTTGCACTATTTTTATTACGTTGTATTTTTCTAATTTGTTGTAAACCACCGATCGAGCTTCAGCTATGGTACAGCATAGAAATGATGATGATTAATAATAATAATAATTTGTGCACACTTTTCACTAACGTGTGCATTTCGGAACACGTTTGTTTTCAACACCGTCATAGCTCGCGTATTGGTTTGGGAGATGCAAATTCGTTAAATTCACATTAGAAATTCGACACAAGAAAGTTCTTGCAGTATGCCTATGTACAGCAGTTACTGGGGAACATGGGCAGGAAGGTGCTGTTGCACTCATGTCCTGCTGGTGGGTTTCCCATGGGCAGCTGGTTGGCCACCATGTGAACAGACTGCTGGACTAGATAGTCTGATCCAGCATGGCTCATTTCCCCATAGTGATCATGCGAACCAGGCCATTGTTTCTTTATATCTATCAATTTGCATATGCAAAAGTCATCCAAATTGGTGTTTTCTTTTTTTGGTGATGGATTTCTTATTCTTTTGGCAATCCATAAACGCCATTGGCTAGAGGGTGACCACCATTGCAATGAACAGACACAAGAAACCCAAATCAGGCTATTTCCTTCTTGATTTCTATCTCTACTGAGTATTCAACATCATATTAGCATTTGTTAACCTCACTACAACTTCTGAATTTTGGTTTGCATACTCATGCTAAAAAAAAAAAAAAAAGCCCTACAATGTCGAAAAAATTCCAAGTCACAATGACCTGACTACTTCAAGCTTTATTTTCAGTGGCTATCAGTTAAAACTAAAGTATGTTAGAGTTTTTCACTGACTATAAATACAACACATAAAAAGTCCTTATTGCAGAATGCTTTATTAACATCAGCAGACAGTCTTACGGCATGATCTATGGTTGATCGATTTGCCTGAAAGCCACTTTAATATGGAGGAAGAAGATTGTTCTTCTCCAGGAAGAATGACAGCCAACAATAAATCATCACTTCCATCATCTTACATAGCAATGAAGTTGGGGGCCAACAGATCATAAGAACCTAAATCAGAATATGATCCTATTTTCTTTTTGAAATTGAAAAATGAAAAAAGATCTTTCAACCATTCTTGAGGCGACCAGAAACTACAAATATAATTATTACGAGAGCTGAGCCGAAACGTCACACGGTGGTTGTTGTTTTTGCAAGCATTTTACCCAACGTCAAAACATTTCTTGCTTTTTGATGATACTTGGCATGCCTTGTGAAAATGGTCACCTATTCTCTTTCCTTGCCCTCACTTGTTCTCACTCAGTTACGGCCATTTGCCCTCTGTTCTTGGCACTCTTTGTGATCAGCATTGCCTATTCATTTACATTGCCCTCACTTAACTTTACTCAATTACCTTCACAGCAATTTGGTGTCATCCCATTACTGCATATTCCCTGCTTGTGTAAGATCACCCTTCTGACTAATCCAGGAAGGAGGTGGATGTACCACTGAGTGGGTTGGGATGTGAAGGAGGGATATCACTAAAAATGTATCCAAAGAAAATGATCATAATTTCATCATTTAATTTAAATTCCACTTTTCCAAAGGGGCTATCAAAACATTAATGCAGTAACAAAAAGGTGTGTCAATACATCATTACAATAATAACTCAGTTCTCTAATACTAACATTAGTACATTTCAAATTAATTACAAAACAGGCAAAATCAAACATTACAATACAATATCAATTATTTTTAGTAGTGTGTTGCTCCAGATTAAGACCAAGTAATACAAAATTGACAACAATTTTAAGCTAATTTGAAAATAAGACCAACATAATTGAATATGCATAGTGATATAGTCTCCCTATGAATTTTTATCATTGCTGGCCTTAGACATTTCTGTTTTGAAATTAGAATGATACTACACAAGATTTTGACGGCATTCATAAAATCTAAGTGTTTTGAGAAAAAAAATCTACCCCACCAAGATTACTAGTTTCTGTCTGAAAATCAGGTTATTTGCCACTTCTCTAATTATTACTAATAGACTGAGCTAATGACAAATTGCCTAAAGAAGAGTAATGTTCAGGCCATGTTCCCATAATTCTCATAAGCTCCCAGTTCGGTTTAGGGAAGAGTTTCTTTTCAGCTGTTTTCCAAACCAGTGGTGGGGCACATGGTTTGTAGGCAGGAGATTCCAGATTCAATCCCTGAAAACAAAATTGAGTAGCAGAAGATGTGAAAGACTTCTGCCTGGGATTTTGGGGGACTACTGCCTGTCAGAATATTGGGCTGCATAGACAATAGTATGACCAGATAGAAAATAGCTTCTTAAGGAATGGGTCTTGTGTTGTATGCAAAAGGTCCAAAGTTCAGTTCCCTGCCATCTCCAGGAAGGCCTGGGAAAAACTATCAACTGAAACACTGGAAAGCCACTGCCCAAGATATATTGGGCCCATTCAGATAATATGCTAAGCCATGGTTAGGCTGCTACCCCTTTTGCAGCAAATGGTTAGTGAGCATGTTTAAATGTGGTTATGTAGCCACCATGGTTAGGAATGCTTCACATGACATGGTAAGCCATAATTTTTAGCTCAAAATGCTTAACCACCGTAGTTTAGTGTGTTGTCTGAACAGAGTCAATGTGGCCTGAAACATACAGAAGCCATCTGGACTGGTAGTTGAATCTTATTTAATCAATGGCAATCTGCTAGCATCTTTCAGCACATCAGGTTAGTTTAGAGGCACAAGACAGGTTGTTTGGTATACAGAGTTCTGACCCTCCAACAGAGGGGAACAGCTGGGGGGTAGGAGGAACAGCCGGGAGGCTGCCCCTCTACCTTTGCCACCTGAGGCAATAACTTCATTCTGCCTAATGGTAGGGCCCGCTCTGGCACTGCCAGTCAATGAAGACAAGGGATGGGAAAGGCATGACTGTCTAGATGTTGTTAGTCATTCCCCACTATTGGTTATGCAGGCTAGGGCTGATGGGAACTGTAGTCCAACAGCACCAGTGGTTGGTGTAAACAATATTGAGCTAGATGCACTGATTCATCATAGGGTATTTTCCTCTGTCCCTGGGGTATGTCGTAGAACATACTAGGTACAGAGGGCTCCGTCTTTTCTTTTTACAGCTCCGGCATGGAATACAAGGCATGGTTGCGAAGAAAGACCAGGCCTCTCTCTGATCTCTTGTTGAAGTTCTAGAATCAGCCACAGAGTTCGGCTGTGTTTGAAGGCTTAAAACAACAACAGCAATAAATCTTTACTAGATTTATCTCACTAAAAAGCTTTATTGAGGTTTTGATTTGCTCTTATCTTAATGCAATAAAGCCACTTAGCACTGCCTTATCAAGTGTAACTAATTAACAACAAAGCAGATATTGTTAGCGATAATCATTCTATGATCAGCTATATGAATGCTGAATTGGCTGTTCCAAGTCTCATTCAATACGCTTACTTTAAGTACCATATGGATTTTCTCTCTTCAATAGCATTGTGCAGTTATACAAGTTAATAATGCATACGCATTTGACTGGAAAATTACCTCTTCCTGGAGAACCATCAAACCTGTCTATTGACATTTTATAGAAATTAAAAGTAGCAAATACTTCTCAACTAAATGACGAGCTTGTCCAACCCTTTCCTTTACAGTCTAGTATATATATGGGTATATAAACTTTTATCCTGGTACCATTGCTATTTATTTATTTTTATTTTGAAATGTATACCGCACCTTTCTATGATAATCCGTATTCAGGCTTACAAAATAAAAAGTAACAAGCACACACCTACAACCAATAAACAACAGCATGGGGCCTAGAAACTTGGTTTGTTGGTTTTCTTTTCCAAAATGAAAGCTAAGATCCAGAGCTTTGAAAAGCATGCCACACCTTGCTTGGCGCTATGATAACTAAGACTGCAAGCATAGGTATCTGGGAGTAAATCCTGTTGAACTCTATGGGGGTTTGCAGGTAAGTAGACATGTATAGAATTGCTCTTAGAAACTTTTCCCTAGGGCCCTTGCTCCTCTGAAAACGTAATGTCACATTCCTACAGCTGTGCCACCTTGTGGGACAATGACATTCTTAGCACCGATTCTATATAGAATGCGTACGGTAGCAGAAACTAGCACCATCTACACTTAAAGCTGAAGTGTGACGATTTCTACTTTTAAAAACAGACCACCCACTGTATGTCACCGGTGTCAGTTTTGAAAGCACAGTAAAATAGAGCTACAATAAAAAAAAAGACCTGTCAATTAAGCAGAGAATGGCTTTGTCATCGATGTTCAAGTGTGCTGCTTCTTTAAGCACGTCAGGTACCTGGATTCTTTTTTTAAAAATCATTTTGCTACATCAGTTGTCTGTGTGTCCTCTTTTACAGTGGACAGTCTTCTATTTCACAGGCTGCCAGTGCTCCAACTTCCGTTTGAAGGTGTCCTCTGTTAGAAAGGGCTGTCCGATCCAGTCCAAGTCTGGCTTAAAGATAGACCATAAGAGCCCATCACCATTTAGCACCTGAACAGCAGATTGAACAGGGAGGCAGACAGGTAACCTGGTTGCAGTCTTCTTTTTCTGACTTGTTCGATTTCTGTTTAAGGGTGCAGGTTTAGACAGAAAGAAGTCCTACAACTCCCAGCATTCCCCAGTCAGGACTTTTTCCCCCTGTAGGATTGCATCTTAAATCATAATTCTTTTTAGATTTGCATCTATGCATATAGATTAGCACATGCAAATTTTATGCAAATTGGTGTGCTCTTCTATCATTTTGGGGGGTGATGCCTTTCCTCTTTTTTTGGAAATTCATAACTGACCTAGAGAGCACTCCTGAAATGCCCGAAGGGCTGCCGCTTAGACAAGGTGAAAGACTACTCTCCCAGAGGGCAGGGCACGATCTAGTGTGCTTAAGTTACATGAGGATAATGGTCAGTTGACTATTAAGAGAAATTTGTTGATGGCAAGTTCAGTTTGACATCTGAACTGGTTATATGTGGGGAGTGGGCTCTACTTAGTGTCACGCTTGTAGTCATACAGGAGGTTCCCATCCCACATCCGGTGGCTTCTGCCAAACAAGTGGTCCCTACATCACATCGCCATGCACTGCAGCATGAGGATTCCTCTCAAGGGCTGAAGAATCTTCCTCGGGATTTGGTCTCACCAATGTTCTGCCTTTGTAAAACTGGTGCTATAACTACTTCACGATACTTTATCTCGGTCTTCCGGAGCCACTATGTTCGGATTGTTACGTTAGACCTATTTACATTTTACTTTTTAGTTGAAATATAGGATTTGTGATTCTTACAGTTTTAGAGCAGATAAGGCTAAAATAGCCTTTTCTGGCTGTTCAAGTTCTCGGCCCATGGAAAACATCTCTGGAAGGAGGCAGGTCAATGGAGCTCCTGTATGTGAACTCCACCATCCTGTCTCCTACCAGAAATCGGCATTTCTGCTTGTTTTGGGTTGCCCCAGAAGTACAAAATTGCCATTGCGCAGGTAGTGGTCGCCATTTGTTCAACGAATTGGCAGGGCATTAGAGAATTGGCAGGGGCATAAGCTGCCCATTGGATTCTGCCCCCTATCTCTGGTCCTACAAGCTAGGATAGACGCCAGGAAACAACTGAGGAAGGGGGAACAGAGAGATGCGTAAGTAAGGGAAGACTATGAGATCAATTCAATGACATGTACTTTGGCTTAGTCACAACAAGGAATCTGGGCCAGAGAGAGAAATGGGGGTGACTTTTCAGGAAGTGATACATCCTCTGGGTCACTTTTGTGAGGCCATTACAGTTTTATGGCTCCTTTGGAGGTCCTCGGGAAAGGCACACACCTAAGGCCAGAACATCTGATAAGTTTTAATGTTTTGCATCAATTCTCAGCCATTAGACATTTTGGGAAAATAAAAAGGTCCATCTTGAAGCAACACAGAAAGGTCAGGATGTAAAGAAGAGACATTTCTCCAAAGAGGAAGAAAGGTCAGCATGATGGTTTGGTGTTCTTTGTTTTTTTAAAAAAAATTAAACTGCATTGAGATTTGAGTGTATATTCGGAGAGATGCCTATTCAACATACAACTAAGATAGCTTTGCAGGAATGATTAAAATAAAATAAAGTGGAGGTGCCAGAGACAGAATATTCATTCTTATTTCTTGTACAGTAAAAAAGAAAACAAAAAGTTGGACTCTGTGTACCAGGGATTGGGAATCGTAGATGGGCGGGTGGGAAAATGTATGCAATGAAAACTCCAGGGTCAGCCCTGCTATGCTGTAGGGTGATGGGACAAGCTTCAGGTGTCACTTTGGGTGGGGGGTACAGACAGATGAAGGCAGAAACGGGTGTCTGAATGGTACAGCAGGACTTTTCAAGGCATTGGCTCAAGCGGCAGGGAGAGTGCCATTTTGGATGTGCTTCAGGCAGCAAAATATCGTTGGCCATCATTGAAAAAATGGTTGGATAATATATGATTTTATTATGCACATGTTATTTATTTATTACAGTTCAAACAACTTTAATAAACATAACTTCTAAAAGTCTTCATAGTATTAACCCCCACCATTATTCATAACAAAGACAATGGCTCAATTCGGACAACACGATAAACAACTGGTGTGGGGGAAACAATCGTCAGTTGTTTTGACTTCGTGTCATCCGAACGCTGCCATAGTCAACTCAGCGCTGATCTTAATCCACACCACAGTTGGTTATTTATTACCATGTTGTGTGGGGAGTACCCCCTAGATGAACTACTGTAAAGTGGATTATTACCCCACCATTGACTATCATGTCGTCCGAATTGAGCCTATACATATATATATATATATATATATATGAAAGGTTGATTATAGTATCCTGCAAGTTATTATTCCAATATGCTACAAACAGAATCCAATTTCTCAGAAACCACTCAGTTCGACTCTGCCTTTGATTTCTCAAATAATCAGTGCTCTTAGACATGACAGCGATGTGCCATATCTTTAAATACTGTTCTGAAATAAGAGGACTATAACACCCCCACACACACCAGTTACTGGCTATATATAGCTGCTGTCACCAAATTAACAACTAACTCCAAGTCAGAATAAACCTGAGCTAAGGCCCCTGCTAATGGTGAGTCCTACCTGTGAGAAACAACAAAATGATGAAATTGTCCCCCCCCCCCAACCCCCATTTCTCTGCCCACAAACGATTTGGAGAATTTCAAGAGGCCATTTGTGCAGAGCTCTACTTTTTATATGTTCATATTGTTGATAATTAATTCAATATCACTTCCTGGATATTGTAACATTTTTATGTTTAATACTAATAGTATTTATTGTGATTTCATGAATACATTTTGACGTTTCTTATAAGCCACCTTCAAAGGATTTTGTGAGCTGAAAGGTGGGATAGAAATAATTGTAATCAATACCAAACAGTAAGTTGGGTCCAGATTTTGTCATGTTTAGAACAAACCTATGGAAATCAATGGGACTTAAGTTAGTCATCTTATGTCCCATTAGCTTCACTAGGTCTACTCTGACTAAATCTGGATCCAACCCATTAAATACTCTATAAACAGTTTAAAAAAACACAAACAAACCCAAAGCCCATCAGGTCTCTCCATCTCTCCTAAAAGAACAACCATTTGTAGAACTGATTTGCTAGACACTTTTTAAAAATTATTTTTACTACCGAATATTGGTATCCTATTAGGTTATTCATTCTGAATTCAATATAGCCTCCCGGCCAACCTGCCAGGGGAAGTAGAAGGTGAGATGTCCCTTTGCTTGTTCACAGCAACTAAAATATAGAAGTTGATGCCTTTAATAGTAAAGCCATCATGGTATTTAAAGATGAACTTGAGCTCAACTAATTCTATTAAACTGCCAGATGCCAATGAGTAATACAGTACAATTAATCATTTTGTCAGCTCAGCTTTCTGAAACAGGCGAGTGTACATTTGAATATATACAAAGCTGTTGACCATGGGACCTGCAAATGTTTCATATAGCTGAGGATATTTATCCCAATAAAGGTTGCAACATCTCTTAATTGTTTATTTCAATTTGTTTTATAAATTCGTGAGTTTTTTTTCAACTAAAAAGCCTTCCTAATGTGACTCACAGAAAATAT
This sequence comes from Anniella stebbinsi, assembly GCA_029215795.1. Classification (NCBI taxonomy): domain Eukaryota; kingdom Metazoa; phylum Chordata; class Lepidosauria; order Squamata; family Anniellidae; genus Anniella; species Anniella stebbinsi. The sequence continues at coordinate 18,043,632 of JARDYH010000001.1, forward strand.
CATTTCCAGTGTACACAAAAAAAGACCAAACTGTTCACCAGAAAGCACTCCAATTTTACCCCTATATTTATACAACAAACCCTCATATTCATTCTAAATTAAAGAAGCATATTCCACCAAGCCTGATCAAAAATTTGTTAAATAGAAATGCGTAGCTGGAAGAATTAAGATGAAAGTGTATTCCAAATGAAGTTAAAAACTATAATGTGTTGATTTAATTTTTGTTCTTGTTATTTTCATGTATGTGATTGTTTGAAATTGTTTTGTAGTACTCAGAAAGAAAAGCTAATAAAATATAGCTTTAGAAAATGTTCAATGTACAAAACACCCACGACTGAAACATACAGCAGCTAAGACTGAGGTCAAACAAAAACTAGGAAGAACAAGAAATTTAGGACCCTGATCTAACACCTTAATGGGTGCTGATGAAATGTTTCCCAGGGATGAAAAGACTGATCCAGGTCATTCTCTTGAATAATAGTAACCATCCGTTTTGGGAGAGACAAGGCAGATCAGAACTGGATCCAGTCGTTCTCCTTCCCCAAAAGAGATTGGGAGAAGTGGGAACTGCAACAGAATGTTGCAGTATGGAAATTTGTGTGTGTCAAACATATAACAGACATAGGCAAGGTCAGTCCTACCATTAGTCAGAGCGAGGTGGTTGCCTCAGGCAGCAGTTGGTGGGAGGTGGCAGCAATGGGTTACAGGATAGAGCTGTGTTTTAGGTGTGGTGGAGGATGCTCTCCTATCATTAGTATTGCAGAAAGTTTCAACTGCCAGTCCAATCAAGGTCTATATGTGGATTGTGGAGGGACACTATCTTATTCTTCACACCAGGCAGCAAAATGTCTTGGTCAGGCCGGCCCTTCCATAAGGTATTATGGACATGTCACTGATTTCTACAAGGGCTACCAGACATTGCTACTTGGGTTTAATTTATTTGGTAAAAAAGGTGAGAAGCGTGACCCCTTTAGATTAGTTACGGACGCACTACACCTGACAGGAAGGTGGTCGATTAATTTTCCCACAATGCCTTGAGACGATGCTATGCCCGGGGATTGTGGGAAATAAAAATGGCCAGCTGCCATTGCCCTCACCAGGTAAATCTTTGTCCTGGGTCACACTGGCACAAGTGAAGCCACCCCGGAGGGCCCCTTTTGCCAAGGGCACTCTAAAACCTGTAGCTGGCTCAGAACGAGGGGGGGAGGAAACCCCACTTCTTCTTTCTACATGCAATGGAAAGTCATATGGAGTAGCCAACGTTTGAGGAATTGGCCTTGACATGTCTAAAGAGAGTTGCGGTTGACCTCTGGTGAAATTTTAAACCTTCTTTCCTCAAGACCGGCAAAAACGTCATCACAGTTTCTTGAGGAAATCAAGCTCTTTAGTCAAAGTTTGCAGCTGACAGTGCGTTGAGTGTCTGTCAAGTGAGGTTGCATCAAAGCGCCAGGTGATGAAAAAGTAATGGGATGTGACTGATAGAACTTGGGGAAAAGGTTACGTAATCAGAAGGGAGCGTGTCAGCATTTTGTTTTGTTGGAGTCTGTCAAGAATGCTTGCTTGGTGGTGGTGGGGTGTGTGTGGAGAGAAGACGCCCTTGATATCGAAGCCCCTGCCACCGGCTACCTAATATAATCCTGTTTAACATGAAGTAGCAGTGGTGGGAGTTGGTTTCTTTTTAATAAAAAGCGTTGTCCATCGGTAGCGATAGATGAAGTTATAATAAGGCCCTTGAGCTGATGGGCTTGAAAAGGGGTGTAGAATTGGGCTGTGCACGAATCCGGATCCGGAATCCGGAATGGATTGGGCTGGTCCAGGCCTCTCAGATCCGAACCTGATCGGATCAAGCCCGGATCGGGCCTTATTGGATCCGTGATCTGGATCTAATTTGGATCTGGTCACAACACTCCCTCCCGCTCTCCCCCTCCCTCCCCCCACTCTCCCTGCTTGCCTGCTGCCTCCTCCGATTCATCCCCTGTCATCCTCTCTCCTCGCTGTGTGCCGCCGCATTTGTTGGCCGTGGCGGATGACATCATCACCCAATGAGAGTAGGAAATGCGGTGGCATACAACAAGGAGAGAGGATGATGGCAGGATGATGCGGAGGAGGCAGCAGGTAAACAGGGAGAGTGGGGAGAGGGAGGGCGAGAGCGGGAGGGAGTGCTGTGCACGGATCCAGACCGGATTGGATCGGGGGTCCATGCACAGCCCTAGTGTAGAACCTCGGCATGGGAGCTAAACGTGGACCACCTGAGGTACACATCTCTGATGCCCCTTTCCCCTGACCCCTCACTGTTTGGAGGTTTCCAGGCTTTTGTGTTTCCCTCCTTCCTCTAAACAGTTGAAAAGTCTTTCTCAAGGCTTAGCAACTAGCAGTAAGAGCTTTAAGCCAAAATAGACTGGTATTTCGGCCCGCTCCTTTTACCTTTGACTCTGCCCACCACTGGAAGGTTTTGCCAATATGGCTGCTTCGAGAACGGGCTCGATTCGCAACGCCTAAGGCCCTCCCTCCCTCTGTCCCTCCCTTTGCATTTTTCTCCCTGTACACTTATGCAGTGCGGAGCTACATGGGAGCTGTAGTTCCCCAACGGTCTCAGACTCCAGGCCAGGGCTTGGAAACATACTGTGTGGCTATTAAAGCTCTAGCTTTGAACTTTTTTTGAACATTCAAAATTTTCTGCACATCTACACTGCTCAATCTTCAGTTTCAAAAAAGAACATAGCAAAATCAACCCGGTAGATGTCTAGAAATAAGCGTTACACTAATGTATTCTTAGATAGATATTGCAGTTTGGCTTTTGAGCGCTGTGGGTATTATTCCATTTTTGTTCAACTCAGGGGTGGTGGCCTATCCCACAGCTGATTTCTGGGTGTGGGGCCAGATCACACGACCACCGCAGGTTGAAGCTGGCATGACAATGTAGGCAAGGAGGATTTTCTCCTCCAGAAGCTACCTACCATGTGTCCAATCAGCCTTCCATCCACCTGGTGCACTCCAGATTCTTTGGACTACAACTCCTAGCATTGGCCATGCTGGCAGGGGCTGATGGGAGCTGAAGTCCAAAATATCTGAAGGCCACCAGGTTGGGGAAGGCTATTCCAGAGGGGTGGCTCTTGGTTTTTGAGGACCTTTGGACAAGACACCTTCAATGGGATGCTCCTCGTCCTCTTTGTATCCTTGATCTCCCCTGTTCACTTGACAGTTAGAGATCCAGGGAGCAAGTAGGTCGTGTCATCTACTGCTTTGCTTTCTTACCACTGCCATTCTCTGGGCCTGGGCGAGAGGCAGGTGAATAAACAGGTTGCAATGGTGAAGAGGAGGAGGAAGTCCAGGAGGTTCTTATTAATGGGCCTCTGCTGGGGTGTGGGCCTTTGGCAGGTGCCCAACCCTGCTGGTCCAGATGGTCATGTGATGAGGCCCTCCTTGTCTGGAACATGAGCAGAGCAGTGCTATGTGAAGGATGAGAGATATTAAACCCCATTGCCACCCACGTCCTTCCTCAGCAGATGAAAGACAGTCAACTGTTGGTCTTGGGCAGATTAACAAGGATGGTTGTTTGTGTTTATCTGCCCGGTCAAGGACAATTTACAGTTCAGTTATTCTGAAGGAAGGACTTGTTGATCCGAGCACGCTCCTGTTATAGCCCCAGGTAGAGGGTGATAGATCTAGCCGTCATTGTGATAAAGTGCAGGCTATAGGCTGGCAATGCACCATATAAATAAAACACTCGTTGGGTTCAGCTATTTAACAATGAGCAGCAGTACGTAGGTGCAGGCATGCGTGGAGAAAGCATGGAGGCTTGAAAGTCCACAGACCCACAGGCTGTTTGGTTCACCAGTAAAGAGGAGTCTTTCAGGGTTTCACAGCCTTTATCCCAAGCTAGGGATGCACGGACAAGCCATGCTCATGTTCACTCACATTCTCCAAACTTCAGCTTGCTGCTCATCTCTCCTTGATGCGCGCTGCTGGGCGTGATCTCTGTTTGCTTTGCACAAATGGGGAAAATGCGCAAAATGAATGTGATCATGTGCAACCCCCCTCCCCCCCGAAGTTGCACAAATGAGCCCTATAGGCTAAAGCATGAAACGGCGCGTTTTTAAAATTGTGCAACTGCACTCTTTTTTTCTTGTTGGAATTTGCATATTTTCCCAGTGCGAGCGGATGCGAACATTTTCAGACCATGCATTCTCCTTCTCCTGCTTGCCTTCGGGGTTGTGTACAAGCCATGCTTGCAGGTTTTGTGAACAGAAATGGAATTCTTGTACATACTTACTCCAGCAAGTTTATGTAAAAAATCTAGTCCCCCTGAGTTCAAGGGGACTTGACATGTAGCAAGTATGCCAATGATTATAGTCTTGCCTAACCTTAGGTATGTCATAGAATTGTAGAATTTTTGTTATTCTGCATAAAAGGTCTTTTATGCAAATGGCAGCTGTAAAGCTGCCATTTACACAAGATTACAGATGTGAATGGACCATGATGTCCACCAATTTGGATGGCTTTAAAAGGGGATTCAACAAATTCCTGAAGGAGAAGGCTATCAATGGCTATTAGTCTTGATGGCTAGGTGCCACCTCCAGTACTAGGGGCAGAAAGCCTGTGTACACCTGTGGGTCTCTGGTTGACAGCTGGTTGGCCACTGTGTTCTTCCTATCTTTCAAGCTGCAATCCTCTACCTCAGAAGTTGACATCTTGGTGTACTTCAGGTCTTTTGGACTACAAATCCCATCAGATGCCATCATCAATGGTTAGGGATTATGGGAGTTGTAGTCCAAAACATCATGGGGGGGGCAACAGGTAGCCTATCACTCATCTTCTCACATATCTGGGAATAAATTGAAAGTGGGATTTACTTCTGAGTAGACATACCTGGGATTGCACTGTCAGGAGAGGTATATTTCTGGAAGTGGCTCTCAACATTTCAGCCATCCTTCGAGAAGAAAGTTCAAATATCTGGGATGAATATTTTGACTGCAAAAGCCTGAATGAGCTGCTACCAAAACTGAGATTTTTTTTTAAAAAAGAAACACACACAGATTAATTCCTTAACAGATGAATGAAGTAAAACTGCAAATATTGTACGTGTTGGCTGTACAGGCAGTGCACAGTCCTCCGTGATATATGGCTTCTTTTCCATATGATTGGGGGTTGGGAAGGGAAAAGCAAGCACAAACAAGTCCATGTTTGCACTCAAGAAAATTAGGGAATCAATTTTACTGAAAGGAGAACAAATAAATGGATGATCCAAAAGGGCAGATATTCATACTTACAAATTTATGCAGATGTAGCTAACAAACAAGCAAGCTTCTTAAGCATCTTCTGTTGTAGAGGATATTTTTTATGCATCAGTATACACTTTTGAAGTTCTTGGGTTGGATTAGGACTTTGTTCCACTTAGAGTAGACCCACTGAAATCAATGGGGCTTAAGCTAGACATGGCCATTTTATATCTCATTGATTTCAGTGAGTCCTCTGTGTGACTAATGGTGCCCTAAGTTGTAAGCCCGCACAGTATCTGAAACTCAGGGTCTGATTGGATCAACTCCCCTTCTAGTCACCAGCAGACTACGGTCCAATTCATAAGAACCCATAGGGACATTTATTATGCTACCATTGCAACATTTTTGTCCCCACCCTTTTTCCAAGTAGGTAGATAGCATAGATAGTAACATTGTGCATGGATCCGGATCTGGATCCCGAATCTGGATCGGATTGGGCTGATCTGGGCCTCCCAGATCTGGATCCAAATTGGATTGGATCGAGCCCACGATCTGGATCTGATCTGGATCCGGATCTGGTCACAGCACTCCCTCCTGCTCTCCTCCTCCCTCCCCCCACTCTCCCTGCTTACCTGTTGCCTCCTCAGTGTCGTCCCCTGTTGGCCTCTCTTCTCTCTGTGTGCCACTGCATTTCCCACTCACATCAGGTGATGACATCACCCAACGTGAGCAGGAAATGTGGCGGCACACAGGACGACGTGAGGTGGCAGTGGGCAAGCAGGGAAAGTGGGGGGAGGGAGGGGGAGAATGGGATGGAGTATTGTGCATGGATCCCGATCAGATCCTGATCGGGATCCAAGTCAAATCGGGCCCGATCCGGACCTGACAGATCGGAATCTGGATCGGATCAGGGGGTCCGTGCAGAGTTCTAATAGATAGCATAGATAGCTATCTCTCTCTCTGCCTATTTTATCCTGACAACACTGTGAGGTAGGTTAGGTTGGGAGAATAGAGGCTGGGTCAAAAGTCACCTGGTGAGTTTCATGGCTAAGTGGGGATTTGAACCTGGGCTTCAGTTGCTGGCTCAGATGGTAATGTGTATTCCTTCACTTACTTCCAAAAGTGGTATATCAACCCTTGTGCATTTGGGGGACCTCTTGCTCATTCTGTTGAGTGGGGCTCTGGACTTCTGCCCCAGATGATCCTACTATGATGATCATCACTGTTGAGTAGTTAGATGTTTCCTCCAGGAAATTGTTTAATCCCCTTCTAAAGCTATCTAAACTAGTGGCCATCACCTGCAGCGGTTGCTACAAACTTCAGCATCCCCATCCCCTAGTTCCTGTTAAATGTTGTTAAAGCAGTGGTCTTCAACTGGTGGGCCCAAAAGAGGCTCACGAGATCCATTTGGATGGGTTGCGGCAAAGCTGTTGCCGTCATGTTGGGCAATTGTGAAAGTAGGTTCCATGTTGCAGGTTGGGAGTCCAGGTGGGTCTCGGGTCTGGACCAATTGAAGACCACTGTTATAACCATTTCTCAGGGTGGTTCAAAGAGTGGGTGGCCATCTTTCTGCCTGCAGGGGCTTCGTAGAGAGAAAGAAAATATTATCTTCATTATAATTCTAAGGGAGAAGCAAGGAACTCATGGCTCTCCAAATGTTGTTGGACTACTACCCCCCACCCTGCTTTACCATTGGCAATGCTGGTTGGGGCTAATGGGATTTGTAGTCCAACATCATCTGGAGAGCTACAGCTTTCATGTCCCTGTACTAAGGTGAGCTAACAGAAAAGTTGAGCGGAAGAGAGATCTTTCAGATGTCCTGAGAATTCCAGCCAGCTACTCTCGGATACTTTCCTCATATTTTTGTGGACGGTTGCAGGGTGGGGTAGGAGACAGAGTGGAATTTCTCCTAAGGGAACCCACACGTGGCTGCAATTGCCATGTGGCCAGAATCTGACGAGAATTTCATTTTCCAGGCCAGTTGCCAGAAGAGGAGGATGGAGAGCCAGAAAACATTTTGTGCTAATTGTTTTCGTTTTATTTCCACACTTTATAGAAAGTGTGTTGTTGTTTTTAAAAATGAAATATGGCGCCCTTTGAAAAGGACAGCACATTGTTTAAAGCTGCTTTCTATCAGAAGGTGAAAGTATTTTCTGCATATTCTAGAGTATTTTGTTATTAAGGGCGCAATCCTATGCATATTTAGACAGAAAAGAGTCCTACATTTCCCAACATGCCCCAGCCTACCATGCTTTAGGAGTCTTTTACTGTCTAAATTACATAAAATTGCACCCCAATTCCCCTCTTTTTTCTTTTTTTTTAAAGGAAAGGAAAAAGCTTTTCTGTTCAGAGGAAAGGCACCCTTCACATGCTTAGGCACTCCACCCGAGGTCCCAACATTTTTTAAAAAACTATATTGTTATTAAAGTATTTTTCAGATTTCACAAATGGACAAAAGCAAAGCAGTTACTCATGAAACAATGAAGAAGTGCAGCAAGAATATAGCATTGGGTACATGAATGGCATTTGCTAGTATAAATAGCAGCAGAATAGGAACATGGAATCAGACCCTTCCGGAATGACGTATGTCACATTCAGTGAAATCACACCGAGGGATTGTGATTAACGTGAGAAACTAAATCATTGTTTGACTGAAGGATCGCAGAGGGGCGAAGTACAAAGTGTTGGTCATTACCTTTAAAGCCCTAATGGTTTGGGTCCAGGTTACCTGCGGGATCGCCTTCTCCCATACAATCCGCCCCGCACGCTTAGGTCCTCTGGGAAGAATTTATTACAGTCAACAAAAACTAGACTGACAACTGTTACCCAGAGGACCTTCTCTTCTGCCGCTCCCAGGTTGTGGAATGACCTGCCGGGAGAGATCCGTCAACTCACCAGTCTTCAGGAATTTAAAAGATCTACAAAGACTGAGCTCTTCCGGCAGGCCTACTCAGATGAATTTTAAGTGTTTTATTGGTGTTTTATTGGTATTTTAATTAGGGATGTGCACTGGATCGGACCCGATCCACGATCCGAGTCCGGTCCAGTGGGAAATCGGATAAATTATCCGATTTCCGATCCCGCAGCTGGATCGGCCGATCCAATCCGAACCGGTCCGAAAAGGCTCCGAACCGGTTCGGCGGATCGGTGGATCGGCAGGCGCCCACTGGCGCCCACCGCCGCTTCCATTGGCGGGCGCCAGCGGGCGCCCGCCGATGAAAGTGGACAGCGGGGGGGGGAGGAGGGGGGCGCTTACCTTCTCGGCCCGTCCGCTCCCGTCCGGCACTAGCAGCTACTACCAGCAGGCTCCGCGGCCTACTCCAGGGTGGCGCGCCGGGTGATGTCATCACCCGGCGCGCTACTCGAGAGTAGGCCGCGGAGCCCGCTGGTAGTAGCCGCCGGCGCCGGACGGGAGCGGACGGGCCGAGAAGGTAAGCAGTGGCGGGGAAGGGGGCTTACCCCCCCCCGGAGCCGTCCGCTTCTATCCGCTGGCGCCCGCGGGCGCCAGCGGATGGAAGCGGGCGGCCCCAGGGGGGGTAGGGAGCGCGGGGGAGGGGGCTTACCTGCCGGGGCCATCCACAGCGGACGGCCCCGGGGGGGAGGGAGTTAGGCCCCCCCTCAGCCACCCGCCGCCATTTTTTCCTCATAGACTTGCATTGCAATGCAAGTCTATGGGGAAAAAAATGGCGGCCGATCCAAAAATTTACGATTTTTGGGTCGGGATCGGACTCGATCCGGTCCGGGGGGCCTCCGATTTTGTCCGAACCGGTCCGGGACAAAATTGGAGGTCCCGATCCGGGTCCTGATCCAATCCGGGGGGTCCGTGCACACCCCTAATTTTAATGATATACTGGTTTTATGTATTTTTAATCAGTTTTGTGTGTTTTATGATGATGATGTTCCCCGCCTCGATCCAGAGGGAGAGGCGGGTAATAAATAAATATATTATTATTATTATTATTATTATTATCATTATTATTATTATGGGCCGTGCAAATCTGTGGTGACCATTTTTCCATTTGAGTTTAAATCCCCAAACTATCCAAAGGACCAACGTTTTGGGGAACGGGAACCATCAACGAGAATGGTCCATTCACCCAATGCCATTCATAAGGAAGCCTGTCTGTTCCCAACTGACTTTGGGAATATTTTGAAGCGTTCCGACTGGAAAAGTATTCCTTTTGCCCATCTGTGTCCAGTAGGGGGCAGCAAATGACATGGAAAGAGTCCTCCTAACACACACACGTTACAACTACACAATGCCTTTGCTCCTCTAAGCCATTAGAAATTAACCACACAGGTTGGATGCAGAAAACAAAGTTGAATGAAGGTTATTTTAATTAAAGAAACTGGCAAAGCTAGCAGAATTCCATCCACTTCCCTTCCACCCCCTAACCCTCCATTTCATAACGCTCTTAAAAATTCACAGCAGCTTCTCTTTAGCAAAATCAACTCACCGGCGTACCGTGCTTATCTGTTTTTGAATGTGAGTGGTTTCTTTTGGTTTTCGTTTTTATTTCTAAACTTGGCATTTTCTTGTTCCACGGTAGTTCAAGGAGATGATTTATGGATGAATGGCAAGAAAAAAGGGGTCCGTTAATACGACCCCCCCAAGTCTAGGAAACTTTGAAAATAACCTGAACGTATTGAAATTCAGTGTTATGGGAATAGGCTGGGTTTCAGAGACAGGGGAAACCCAGGCGGGTTCTACACGACTGCTTTAAAATGGTTTAGAACAGCAGTGACAACTGTTGGGGCTCAGGGCACATGCCATACCCAGTTTTCAAACCGTTGTGTCATATCATGCTTGGTGTGGGTCTGGCCCCAGTGAAATTGGCAAGAAGTCACTAGTCTAATGGGACTGAAAGGCAGGGAGTATTATATCTTGACAGGCGGTGCTGTCAAGAAGCTGGGGTTGGGTGAGGAAGAATGCAGGGGGAGGGGGAGGACAGTCCTGCCTCCTCCTCCTCCTCCTCCTCCTCCTCCTCCTCTTCTTCTTCTTCTCCCCACATGACTTTGACCAACCAATTATTTATTCCAACTTTTATAGGGTTGATTCCAGACTGTTAAGTCACAATTAGGAATCGAGAGTAAAACTGCCAATATCATACTGCCAATATAGAAATGTGTGGTGCAACCGCACAAGGGCTACATCGACCCTAAGTGCTTTTTTTTTTAATCAATATTGAACAGCTCGGGTGACTAGGGGGGCACATTATGCATCCCACATGCTGCTTTTCTAGCGCCATTTCCCACTCTTCATCCTGTATTATCCAAACTACCTCTGCAGATGTCCTTGTGCGCACTACGAGGTAGAAATGCACAAGGGGGATATGGCGTCACCAGGATGGGATCGCATCGATAGGACACGAGGGGTAGATTTGGCATAGTACTATTTACAGATCTGGTGACCGAACTTCCAAAAAGAACCTTGTTGAATTGAAAATGCAAAAAGGGGAACGGAAATGATTGAGGGTTGGAGCAACTCCCCTACAAAGAAAGATTCAGGGGTGGCCCAAGACACCTGAGGCAAAGGACAAGAAGGGGCCCTTTCCTGTTCCATGTATAAAAATTGACTGGACTGACAGGTGATTCTGTCTTAACACTGAGGCTAAGGCAGCATCCTCTACTGTACCTGAAGGCAGCAAGGTAACTTAGTAGGTGCAGTGCAGGTCACATGGCACAGAGCTCTGCCCTCCAACATCTTGCTGTCATCTCCCAGCATCTGCCACCTTAGGTGGCTGCTGCACTCTGCCTAACAGTAGGGCCAGACCTGGAAAGCTTAAAACATTTGAGGCTCTTTAGCTTAGAAAACAAGGAAAGGAAAGGGAGGCGGAAAGTGTGGGGAAAGTGTTTAGTGAGACATTTTCTCTCCTCTCTCATAATACTGGAACCCAGTGGGGTCATCCCATGATGCTGATCGGTGGGAGATTCAGGACAAACGAAAGGAAGTACTATAGTTAAACTATGGAATTCACTGCCACAAGATGTAGAGATTGTCCAGGAATTTAGTGATCCCGGTTCACTTTCCACAGAGTAAGCGTGCTCCAGAAATCCATGCAAGGAAAAAATACTCACACACCAGCGGTTCTCTTCAGTAAAAGCTTTACTGAGATTCAGTATTTCCTTCAATATATTTACAGCAGTTTTGGTCATCAATATAATACAGGTTACCAGGAAAATCCACATCACGTAACATCATCACCGTCAACCCTCTAACACCAGCATCAAATAACTATGAGACATGTACAGATATATATACATATTTGAATGACTATGCACAAAATATAGAAAAAAACTCCAGGAGAAAAAACCCACTATCTCTTTGACCTTTAAAAGAAGTAGATAGAAAAACCACTCCCCTGCTAATTGACAACCAGGGGCAATAATCAGTCCTCTGGACACTCTGCAACTGTCCAGTACATTTTTATTCATCTGTTGAGAAATTTTACCTCAACAGAGATGGCCATCAATTTGGTTGGCTTTAAAAGTGGATTGGACAAATGCATGGCAAAGGCTCTCAATGGCTACAAGTCCTTATGTCTACATGCTACCACCAATATCTGAGGCAGCATGCCAATGTACACCAGTTGTGGGGAACATGGGTGGGAGGGATGCTGTTGCATTCATGTCCTGCTTGCAGGTTTCCCATCGACATCTGGTTGGCTGCTGTGTGAACAGAGTGCAGGACTAGATGAACCCTCAGTCTGATCCAGCAGGGCTCTTCTTGCGTTCTCATGTTCTCATAGGCAGGAAAATGGTGGTGCAGTACCCACCCAACAAGTCACATTCCTAGCCGTTGTTTCAGATCTCCAGTAAGATAGTACTAAGAATTATTTCAAACTTCTAAGTCCTAGTACATCAAAATTCCACCAGACAAAGCAATTCCATGGCTGTACTTATGGGAAAGCTGAGATTTAAGGGATTATCACAAGCATTTCTAACAAGCAGGTGGAATTTGAACAATAATGAAGGCATGAGGAGAGTAATTCCCAAACAGCAGGCTCATACATACCAGTGTGTCATGAAAGAACTAGAGATTATTTCACATTGAAGATCTCCTCTGTGTTTAGTCTTATTTGGATGTATTGATATGTTCTGTGAAATGCATTTCCCCCTCCCCCAATATGATTTATTTTGATGAGTTGATGCTGTGAGCGGCTTTGGCGACAGTCAATCTTGAAAAGAGGCATTTAGCTAAGCTGAGCTAAACTTTCCCCTTCCATTGCTGGACCCCAGTGGTTACTCGAAGAAAAAAACGTTTCCCACATACGAATCCTGAGTGCCAAAAGACGTGGATCCCGAAGAAATCCTTAGGGATGCTTCAGAAATTCATTTTCTCTGAATTTCTTCCCAAGGGGTTCTGAATTACTTTGCCATAGTTTTTGAAATTGAATCAATACAGTGGGAATCCCCTCCATTGATTTCTGTACTATGCATATGGATTTCATCATACCTTGCAGTTCTTTCATGTCTTCCCCCTTTTTTTGCATATGCAAAAAACAAAAGAAAAAAAACAAGCAGTAAAACACTCCACAAAAAGAATCTCAATGCAGTGATTACAACTGATAGGTAGCTGGTGCATTTGCTTCAATACCGGTGTAATGTGCACTTTGTCAGGTTTCCCACTCAGCATCCTAACTTTCCCTAATGTATGCTTTTCCTTATGCAACGTTTGAGCCAAGAAGTGCATTGCAAATTTTGGAGAAGGGCAAAATCTGAAAAAATAACTGTGTTCCCATCTGCATATTTGTCAAGGAATTATGAATGAGGTCAGTTTGCTTAAAGAGACAGCATGGTGTAGTAGTTAGGGCGTTGGACTGGGACTTGGGAGATCTGGGTTCTAGTTCCCACTCGGGTCATGAAGCTCACTGGGTGACTTTGGCCTAGTCACTGACTCTCAGCCTAAGCTGCCTCACAGGGTTGTTGTGAGGGTAAAATGGAGAGGAAGAGGACCATGTAAGCTGCCTTGGATTCCTTGTAAGAGGGAAAAAGTGGGTAGGGATGGGCGGATTCCCCTGAGTCCTGTTCATGCTCTGCTTGCTGGACTCATGCCATTTGCTCAACCCTGGTATGCATGCAAGGTGAGCAGCCAGGTGGTATGTGGGTACCCAACAAGAGCTCCATTCACAGCTGGGAATATTTACAGAAATTGCGATTTGTGCAAAATTGCAGCCATAAATAGCACAATTTGCGTAAAATGCAGCCGTAAAGGACCAGTTATGCCTGAAATTTTGCACAAATTGCACTAAATATTGCCACGAATTTGTGCAAATAGCAGTTTCTATGAATTTTCCCAGTTGTAAATTTGCGCAAATCTGCATTTTCACAAAAATAAACAAGTAGGAAAATGTGAGCTTCCCCAATATGTCATGCACCAAATCAAGCCAGCTCAGGGATCCTGGCAAAAACTTGCCGAGCGCCACCTCCAAACTGGATTTCTCTGACATCCCTAATAATATATAAAAATGTGGACCAATTGATTTTCTCTAGAATCCCTACACAGCACTAGCTGAGCATGCCTGAAACCACCAGCAGATTGGATCCATTTCTACTTGTGCAGATCCCCCAAATGCACCCTAGGACTGCGGAGCATGGAGCACAGAGATCAAAATGTGTCCCGCTGTTCAAATGAACTCCCTTTTGTGTACCTGGGTGTGTGCATTTCTGTTTGTTTCAGGGCTTCTTTAAATGGAGGAGGCAGTGCCTTTGGCAGAAAAAAATTGCTGATGCTTACAGCCGGCCTTGAGAGTTTGGAAGGATTTATGTTCATCATTCTTAAGTAGTAATCAGTTTTCTTACAACTGTTCCCTCCGATTTCCAAGATTATTTAGTGTCAGCAGCCTTCCATTCTCATGATTTGCTTTCCTTAGTAAAACCTCGGCTCGAAATAAATTACTCCGTAACCAATACAGCTTGAATATTTTAGCATTGCTCCTTCAGCCGTTCGTTGGCTTGGAACTGTAATTTTTCCTCGTTAGCAGCTCACACAGCATGGCCGGTTAACAATCTGTTTATTGAGAAGTCTTTCCACCCATCATATGGACACCTCTCTCTCTCTCTCTCTCTCTCTCTCTCTCTCTCTCTTTCTCTCTCAATTTATAAAGCAAGGACACGGAACATGGCTTGTTACGAAATGGACATATTGAAATGATCAAGTACCATTTGGTGATGCCAAAAGGTGATGCTGAAAGGGCAGTGACCAGTTGGGGGACACACGGCTATGTTTGGGAACAGTGGTTTGGAGTGGAGAGGGGAATGGGGTGGCATTTCTTTCATTGATTACAAAATGGTGGGAAGAAGATAGCTTATAAGATGCTGAGGAGTTCTCTGGGCTTCCAACAGGAAACCTTTGGGCAGTGGAGGCTGGTTGCTCTGATGTCCATGGGGCAGTGAATCCACTCAGGGTTTCAGTCAGAGCCAATCGGAACGCTAAAGGGGCTATCCGAGGTGCAGAAGCTGTGTGGCAAGCCACTGAACTATGTGTTGTAACATTTTCCAAGGTAGATTAGTATCCTCAAGCCCTGGACTCACTCTGCCCAACCAGACTAGTCATTGAATCCTCCTTGTCCTATTCTGTGCTCCCTTGAGCCTCCCAGAAGAACCTGGTAGCAGGACTGAGGCAGGCTGTAGGTCAGGCCAGGAAGAAAGTAGGACCTCGGCCAGTTCTAAGTGGATCTTGCTGGCTAGAACTCTCTCCTGCCACGGCAATAGGAGGATGTTGTCTCAGCAGGAAGCTAAAGCCAACTCAAGCCTTATGTAGGTGAACAAGACCTGTAATGAGGTTAGCTCTACCCCTCCTGGACGAGTTGACTGGATTGTTAAAGGGCCCTTACTTGATTTTGTAGCCTGAGATTTCTATGATGCTAGGGAAACAGAGGTTCTGCCAGGGACTCAAGCCCATATCCTCTGGTCAGGAAGGCCCTGAATAAGGCAATAACTGTCCTGGTCCCAGGATGGAGCCTGTGCCTCGTCCTCATCAGAATCTTCTGCTACACAATAGAAGGCCTGTGAGCTGGGGCTCACAACCCTTCTGGACAGGAAGGACTATAAGAAAACTTCCTGGTACAGTTAACACTTACTTGAGCAACAAGGTCTTTTGGAGTTCTGATTTGTTCTGGTATCGGTTGTCCTTCGATCCTGATTTCTGGCTTTCTCCTCAACCCAGCCTCCTGATTCATCCTTCAGTCATTAATTGGTCTTCTGTCCTGACTCCCCTGGATCCATCCCACAGTTCCTGGCTCCTGCCTTGCCTCAGACTGCTGCTCATGGCCTAGCACTGACAGGAGGGATAGGATACAACCATATCAAACCCTATGGTGAGAAATAAGGTAGTGGGAATTGGAGTGAGAGAGATTGAAAGAAAGAGGAGGAGGAGGAGGAGGAGGAGGAGGAGGAGGAGGAGGAGGAGGAGAAGAAGAAGAAGAAGAAGAAGAAGAAGAAGAAGAAGAAGAAGAAGAAGAAGAAAGATCATACTTTAAAATGTTATAAACTGCTTTGGGGATGGCTGAAAAGCATGGTAAATAAACCTAATAAATGCATGAATAAATATTTCCTTGTAATTGTAAGTGTCCCATATGTGGCAGGAGGGCACCGGTAGATTGGGGTGAGAGTCATTGCCCGTGTCTTGCATACCGTACAACAGATCTATTAATGCATCAGATACTCAAGAATGTGGGAGAAACTGAAATCGAAAGATCCATCCATCCCTACCAACAGACTATCTTTAGGACAGCAGCTGAAACAGTGTTGGCCTTTTTTGCAACAGCATCACCTCAGAGGCTTGCGTTCCATTTTGAAATTCACAAGGGCCACCTGGACCTGGACCTCTGATTGGAGGAAGGACCATAGCTCCACGACAGAGCACACACTTTGCATGCCGAACATCCCAGGTTCACTTTTTGGCATCTCCAGAAAAAAAAAAGAAAAAAGGTAAGGTAGCAATACTGGATATGGCAGTCAAAGACTGGTAAAAGAGAGATGTCTATGATGCCTTTTCATCGCTGCTACTGTCTGTCCAGTTCTTTCCAATCTTTCCTTTCTGCCTTTGGCCCTTGCTTCCAACACAGAGAACTTTTTAATAACTATTATATACACGGCCATGGAATTTCCCCTGCAGTAAAGCACAATCATGCTGTGAGCAAATCACTGTATGAGAAGAACATATAAGTATATATATATATGTGCACATACACACACCGATAATGAACATCCAGTGGCAAAATGACTTTTAGTGCCAACTTGGGGGGAAAAATCTAGACATGTAATTATGAGGGTTTGGAGTGGAGGTGGCAATAAAATCTGTTTTGTCAGCTCGTTACTTTTTTAACTTTAAAATAGTTTTCCTTCCCAATCAATACATTCAGGGGAAAGTTTTCAAACAATCTTTTCTATTTATTTATTTCAACAAGGAGAAACACACACACACACACACACAGAGAGTCTAAACTGCTCCTAAATACTGGATGTATTAATTGTGAAGCTTAATGGAACATTTTATGTGTCTGAACAACTAGCTTACAAAATTTAAAATCTCCTTTGATCTGTGAGTGAATGATATAATCATGATGCTCATTAGGCTAAACGGGTCTTCCGTTTGATTGTATCAAGATGGCACGGAAAATTCTCAGACCTTTTAGAGGTTATTTGTGTTGCTGTTAAATAAGCATGGAAGCCCCTATTTGCAAGCAGAGAGCTTCTCCTTTATTCTTATGAATGTAATTGATTCTGAAAATCGTTCAGATTAAAGCATTGTTTTTCCTTTATCTGATTTTGTTTGTGTTTTGTTTTCTCACACACAAAAAAAGCTTTTCGCCGGAGTAAGTAGTTTCTCGGTCAATTTATGTTCCTTAAACAGTTTGCTACAGAAATGACACATTGATAAAGCAATCTGATCACTCTCCTGATGAGATAGAGAGAGAGAGAGAGCAGTTTTATTTCCCCATTAAGAAAAATACGATTATTTACCTCTGAAGCAAGAAAAGTGATGCATCAAATAGATGACCTAGATTGTTAAATACTAGGGGTGTGCACGGACCCCCCGGATCGGATCGGGACCCGGATCGGGACCTCCAATTTTGTCACGGACCGGTTCGGACAAAATCGGAGGCCCCCTGGACCGGATTGAGTCCGATCCCGACCCAAAAATCGTAAATTTTTGGATCGGCCGCCATTTTTTTCCCCATAGACTTGCATTGCAATGCAAGTCTATGAGGAAAAAATGGCGTCGGGTGGGTGAGGGGGGGCCTAACTCCCTCCCCCCCCGGGGCCGTCCGCTGTGGACGGCCCCGGCAGGTAAGCCCCCTCCCCCGCGCTCCCTACCCCCCCTGGGGCCGTCCGCTTCCATCCGCTGGCGCCCGCGGGCGCCAGCGGATAGAAGCGGACGGCTCCGGGGGGGGGTAAGCCCCCTTCCCCGCCACTGCTTACCTTCTCGGCCCGTCCGCTCCCGTCCGGCGCCGGCGGCTACTACCAGCGGGCTCCGCGGCATACTCTCGAGTAGCGCGCCGGGTGATGACATCACCCGGCGCGCCACCCTGGAGTAGGCCGCGGAGCCTGCTGGTAGTAGTCGCCGGCGCCGGACGGGAGCGGCCGGGCCGGCAAGGTAAGGCCCCCCCCCCTCCGCGCGCCCCCTCCTCCCCTCCACGCACGCCCTGCTTACCTTCTCGGCCCGTCCGCTCCCGTCCGGGGCCGGCGGCTACTACCAGCAGGCTCCGCGGCCTGCTCTAGAGTAGCGCGCCGGGTGATGACATCACCCAGCGCGCCACCCTAGAGCAGGCCGCGGAGCCTGCTGGTAGTTGTAGTCGCCGGCGCCGGACGGGAGCGGCTGGGCCGGGAAGGTAAGGGCCCCCCTCCCCCCCTCCGCGCGCCCCCTCCTACCCTCCACGCACCCCCTGCTTACCTTCTCGGCCCGTCCGCTCCCATCCGGGGCCGGCGGCTACTACCAGCAGGCTCCGCGGCCTGCTCTAGAGTAGCGCGCCGGGTGATGACATCACCCGGCGCGCCACCCTAGAGCAGGCCGCGGAGCCTGCTGGTAGTAGTAGTCGCCGGCGCCGGACGGGAGCGGCCGGGCCGGGAAGGTAAGGGCCCCCCTCCGCACGCCCCCTCCTCCCCTCCACGCAGCCCCTGCTTACCTTCTCGGCCCGTCCGCTCCCATCCGGCGCCGGCGGCTACTACCAGCGGGCTCCACGGCCTGCTCTAGAGTAGCGCGCCGGGTGATGACATCACCCGGCACGCCACCCTGGAGCAGGCCGCGGAGCCCGCTGGTAGTAGCTGCTAGTGCCGGACGGGAGCGGACGGGCCGAGAAGGTAAGCGCCCCCCTCCTCCCCCCCCGCTGTCCACTTTCATCGGCGGGCGCCCGCTGGCGCCCGCCAATGGAAGCGGCGGTGGGCGCCAGTGGGCGCCCGACAATCCGCCGATCCGCCGAACCGGTTCGGAGCCTTTTCGGACCGGTTCGGATTGGATCGGCCGATCCAGCTGCCAGATCGGAAATCGGATAATTTATCCGATTTCCCACTGGACCGGACTCGGATCGTGGATCGGGTCCGATCCAGTGCACATCCCTATTAAATACGCAACACTGGGGGTGGTGTGTGTGTGTGTGAGAGAGAGATCAGTTTCATTTTTTGTTTTCATAATGAGATTACAACCCTGATCATAAGATCCCTAAACCTAATAGCAACTAAACTAGAGAGCCAGTGTGGTGTAGTGGTTAGAAAGTTGGAGATCCAGGTTCTACTCCCCATTTGGTCATGAAGCTCACTGGGTGACTTTGGGCCAGCCACTGACTCTCAGGGTAAGCCACCTCACAGGGCTGTTGTAAGGATGAAAAGGAGAGGAGGAGGGTCACATAAGCCACCATGGGTTCTTTGAAAAGAAAAAAAAGTGGGATATAATAATAATAATAATAATAATAATAATAATAGGGTACTTTTTTCTGTTGAGGGATGCATCCCCTTGGAGGTAATCTATCCTTGGCAGCATGGGGGACTCCCTTCCTCCTAGGGTGGCCAGGTGTCCTATTTTACAGAGGACAGGCCTCTATTTGAAGGCATCCTCAATTTGATAGGCTGTCCTGCCCAAGTCCAGTTTACAAATAAGGAACCAAACGGAGGAAGAAAAAGGGGCTTGGAGTTGCCCATCCACAGTTTGCACCTGGACAGCAGGCTGAGCAAAGGCGCACAGGGTCACCCTGGCCTCATGTACACCAAGCAGGATATTGCACTATGAAAGTGGCATATGGTATGTGTCTTATGAGCCCCAACAGTTGTCAGTGCACTTTAATACCACTATAAAGCAGTAGTGTGGCTCCTGCCTTTTATATACCACTTTCATACCACTTTCATTGTGCTATATCCCGCTTGGTGTAGATGAGGCCCTGTTACTCTTCCTCATTATGGTGAAATCATCGTTATTTTTTCTAAATGTGCACATATACATTTAAATATGCAATTATTATTATTATTATTATTATTATTATTATTATTTACATTTAGATACGGCTTCATAGCCGAAGCTCTCTGGGAGGCTTACAAAAACTAAAGGATTGAACATTAAAAGACAATATATAAAATTTAAAAACATAAAACATAAAAACAGCTAACATTTAAACATTTTAAACTTTAAGCCAGGCCAAAAATTCAGTTTAAAACCTCAACTTAAGCTGTCAAATATGCCTGGGAGAAAAGAAACATTTTGACCTGGCGCTGAAAAGATGACAATGTTGGCGCCAGGCGGGCCTTATTGGGGAGATCATATTATGCAAATAGGTAGGACAGGGCTCATGTAACTTGAGGGCCCTGCCTTCTTTTGTATCTGGTCACTCTAGTATAGCTCCTGCACCTTTAACTGTTGTGATGAAGAGGGAATTTCACCAGGAACTAATTGCATACAAATGACTCTGGCTGAAATTCCCTTTTCTCTGCAACTGTTAAAGTTACATGAGCCCTGTCCTCCTTTTCATATGGTCAGCCTACAAATAGGTGGCCTCTTTAGTTCTCTCTTAGGGTAATGCAGTTCCTCTTTTTGGGCAATGCCTACATGGCCACCCTGCCCCACTCCCTCTGTGTGTCTACTTGCCATTGTGAACAAGCAGTTTTCAGAGTCACTTGTCCTCAGTAGGTGCCCGGGAATGCTGACCCTGGATGCCAGCCCTGTTGCCCACCCCTGAACTAGACAGTAGCCTGGTTCAGATGTAACACTGAACTATGGTTTGGCATGGCATGCTGAAGCCTGATGGGCTTAGGTGCTCCCTGTTCCGCCTTTGGCGCAGCCGGATCTGCTTCTGCTTTTAAGCTAAGTTGAGTTCCCCTTGAGTCTTAACCTGGGTAGAGTGGGGAAGGGAGGGGGGGAGAGAATAAATAAACAGGTATGCCCTGGCTTTTCTTATATGTTGCTAGGCTTAATTAAAAGTACTGATTTAACTTTTAAAACCACATCACATTTCTGGCTGTACATATTTCTGAGCATGGTTTCAGACTTTACTTCTTTGTAACTCTAAAGACTATTAGGAGTTAAAATCCAAGACAGCCCAGAAAATAATTTTAGCACTTCTCCGTCATGTGTCCTCTCTCCCTCCCTCTTTTACAGTAGCTTTGATAAGCATTCTTTCCAGTTCATTTCTCCTGCTAATGAGGAATGACAGTGACACACACAGAAAAGAGAAAACAATGACTAACATTGCCAAAAGACCCTCTCTCTTCTCTCACTCGGGACTCAGTGGTGGGAGCATCTCACATTTTAGCATTAGATTTTTTTTGCAAAAAGCTGGGACCAAGTCACACGCTCTTTTAGATGAAGCATTGGTGTTGGAACGGAGAGCCAGTCCTACAGTCGCATAGTATAAGGTGCCTTAACTGGCAGATCCTGGGTCATTTTAATGGTAAATCCTTTAATTGACATTACTGTTCAACACTACTCTGCAGCTGCTGGATCTCCAAATCTCAAGTTTTGATCTTGGGAAACCTGTGATGGGCTCTCCTGCTTCCCCCCCCCCACAATGGCAAATGCAGCTACTGCCTCCCACCTCGATTTGGACTGGGCCCCGGAAATTAGAGAGAGGGGTTAATCCCCCCCTCCCCTGCACCTGGAGATGCTATTTGCCACATGGGGGAGTTTGCAAGTACCATATGGGATCTGTCACGTTTGGTTTGGCCTACAGAGACCTTCTTAGCAGCAAGAGGTCACACACTCAGATGAAAGCGAAAGGGATGAGCAAAAGGCTAAGTTGCTGGTGTACCTGTCGCACCCTCTGGCTAGGAAGAACCAAACGGAGAAAAACAAAAGGAAGAAGTATAGAATCCCAACCATTTCTTCCACATGCCTTACAACACCCTTCTTCAAATTGGTGCCCTCCAGATATGTTGGACTACAACTACCATTATTACCTGCCAGCGTGGTGATGGGACTTGTAGTCAAACACATCTGAGGAAGGAGGGGCAGGTTGGGGAAGGTTGCCTTAACAAAAATTCTCGGATGAAAACTGTGATGTTGCAACTCAGACCTGCAAGTAAATGTTGCAGTGTGAAATGCTCCTGTGAAGAGTTCCAGCCAGCCAAGCCCTTCTCGAAGATGCTCCCTTCCATTTCCTCTCTCTCTGTAGTTTTCTGTCCTCCTACCTTCAACCAACAGCTTGCATTGTGTGCCCACAGAGTGTTCTCATTGGGCTGTTTGGGGAGATTTCCTCTCCCTGTAGATTTTTTGTACTTCTTCAAACTTCAGGGTTTGTGCGTGGATGGTGTCATTT
Organism: Anniella stebbinsi; assembly: GCA_029215795.1. Taxonomy (NCBI): domain Eukaryota; kingdom Metazoa; phylum Chordata; class Lepidosauria; order Squamata; family Anniellidae; genus Anniella; species Anniella stebbinsi. The sequence continues at coordinate 18,065,593 of JARDYH010000001.1, forward strand.
TGCCTACATAAAGATCAGCACTTGGAGAACAGAGGTTGCAATCATTATGTAAGATTGTACGAACATCCTGAGGATCGCGGTTTGACCTGCCTCCCCCTCCACCCACACTACACATGGCTGAAATCTCTCCTCTACCTGCTGAACGCTAAACTGACACACAAACTCTGTACTTAAAACAACAAGAAGAAAAAGCTTGATATTTTAATAGATGTTCAATCTCACAATGTGTCTGGTTACAAAATAGCTGCAACTCTCGCAAACTTTCAACAATGTTTACTATATGTTAGGAGGAAAGGAATGGAAGTAGGGATCTCAGAGGAATCTGGTTTGGGGTGGAGCTTGGTGAGTTTTCGACTGTTTGGCCCCTCGGATGCCAGGTCTCAGTTCCCTGGGCTGGCTTGACTTGGTGAGTGCTGAATCGTGTAAGTTCACAGTTTCCTCCTCCTCCTTCTTTTTCTTTTTGTGTGGTTCAAATCCCAATTTGTGCAAATTCGTGATTTCCATAAATATCTGCGGCTTGGAATACTTCTAGAATCGCGATTTGTGCAAACTTGTGGCTGGAAATACGCCTGCCTTTTTACCCAAATTGTGCTATATATGGCTGTGCTTGTAATAATAATAATAATAATAATAATAATAATAATAAATTTATTTATTACCCACCTCTCCCTCTGGATCGAAGCGGGGAACAACATTAAATACAAAACAGCATAAAATACATAAAACTGATTAAAAACCTATAAAACTAATGAATTATTAAAAGCATATAAAACTAATACATTATTAAAAGGCATCTTAAAATGTGACTGGGTAGGCCTGCCGGAAGAGATCAGTCTTTATGGCTTTCTTAAATTCCAGAAGACTGTTAAGTTCAAGAATCTATTCTGGCAGGCCATTCCACAGTCTGGGAGCGGCAGAAGAGAAAGTCCTCTGATTTCTGTAAATATTCCTGGCTGCAAATTTGTGCAAAACGCATTTTGTGGACAATTTTTTTTAAAAAAAAAAAATTGAAAAAAATGTGAGCGCTCACCGTGTGTCTGCAGACCATGCCCTGAGTAACACCAGGCGTTTATTTTGGAAAAATATCGATGTTGTCCCTAATGGGCCACATGACATTCACCTACTGCCATGGTGATCTCAGGACAAGCCCTCCATTACTCAGGAATATCAGTGACTGGATTTTCCATGGCTTTTTCAGCTCTCTCGCTATAATCCTGACATCCACGGCTGGTGTGCCCCCACTTCCCAAAGCTGTTGCTGTTCAGCGTGAGTTTCCGGCTTGGTAAGCAGCCAACCCGCTGTCAGGGGCGTCTCCAGTGGTTTCGAGCATGTGTGGGAGTGGGCGTCTACCATTTCTGGCACATTTTTTATTGGTTATAGGCGTGTTTTGGCGCTGACCGTGTGTGTGTGTGTGTGTGTGTGTGTGTGTGTATTTTTAACACAAACATATTGATGTGCAGCATCACATATTTGACACAGTACCCATCCCCCTGTGTTGCTGTGTGTTTGTGCTGGTGCACATCTCTGAGTAGATATTAAAAAAAAATCCATGCCCCGTACCCATCTGCCAAACCCAGCCCACTACATATCTCTATCTCTATCTCATCTCATCTCATCTCTATCTATCTATCTATCTATCTATCTATCTATCTATCTATCATCTATCTATCTTTCTTACCCACCTCTCCCTCTGGATCAAAGCGGGGAGCAACATTAAATACAAAAATACCATAAAATGCACAAACCTGATTAAAAGCATATAAAACTGATACAATATTAAAACAACAATCAGACATCTTAAAATTCATCTGGGTAGGCCTGCCGGAAGAGATCTGTCTTGATGGCTTTCTTAAATTCAGAGAAATTGTTAAATTGATGAATCTCTCCCGGCAGGTCATTCCACAATCTGGGAGTGGCAGAAGAGGAGGTCCTCTGGGCAATAGTTGTCAGCCTAATGTTGGCTGATGGGAGTAAATTCTCCCCAGAGGACCTGATTGTGTGGGGCAGATTGTATGGGGGAAGGTGGTCCTGCAGGTGAACTGGACCCAAACCATGTAGGGCTTTAAAGGTAATAACTAACACTTTATACTTCACCCAGAAACAAATTGGCAGCCAGTGAAGTGATTTTAAAGATGGTGTAATATGGTCACCCCGAGGTGTATCGGTGATCAGCTTTTGCCAACGCACATTCAGAACTGCCCTCATGAGGCACATGTCCTCCTGCAACGGCTCTCCTTTACTTGCGGGAAACTTCCCCCTCATGTTCCCCATGAGTGACGATTGCGGAAGCAGGAAGCCTCACAATCACCCCTCCCTCTCAAAAGTAGGCTGACCATATGAAAAGGAGGACAGGGGTCATGTAACTTTAACTGTTGTAGAGACAAGGGAATTTCAGCCAGCGTCATTGGTATGCAATTAGTTCCGGGTGAAATGCCCTCTTCATCACAACAGTTAAAGTTGCAGGCACTATACTAGAGTGACCATATACAAAAGAAGGCAGGGACCCTGCAACTTTAACTGTTGTGATGAAGAGGGAATTTCACCAGGAACTAATTGCATACAACTGACACTGGCTGAAATTCCCTTTTCTCTACAACTGTTAAAGTTACATGAGCCCTGTCCTCCTTTTCATATGGTCAGCCTACTCAAAAAGGGCTCCAGGTTTAGATGAGCCCAATGTGGCGGCTCATGCTACATGCACACCGGGGCAAACAGGACTCAGGATAGTTCATCCATCCCTATGGAAGGGATGTTGTATGCTAGCATTTCCTATCCACGTGTGTTTCTGTGCATTTACATCAGGGATGGCGACCCTCATACCTGAGGGCCAAATATGGTGAGCTCAGCCTCTCAATCCAGCCCTTGGGGCTCCCCAGGTGGCCACACCAGTAGTCCATGGAAGCATGCCCTGTTTGAAGCCCCGAACATGAACAAGCATACCCCACCAAAAATATTCGCAAATTGCCAAAAGTGCACTTGTGTTCATCTTGTTCCCGATTCCATTTGATTTGTGCAAATTTCCTCATTTGAACAAATTTCCCTAGTAAAGTAAAATCATCCCCATTTTAGTCTATGGAAGGAAGCTGCACAGATTTTAGGAGATTTGTGCACGTTTTGGGAGATTTGCATATTTTGGGAGATTTGCGCAAATCTCCCATTTGCTCGCACTCACTTTGCGTGCCGTTCCCATTTGCACAGAGCAAGCAGCGATCGCAAACACAAATGAGAATCAGGTATGAGGTGAGCCGAGATCCTAAATATCACTCGCATAGGCATGCACAGCACATTCCATTAGGGTGTGTACCCAGGATTGTGTTTTTTAAAAAGGCGAACATTTATTGAATACTCAGTCATAAAGGACATTATTTTTATTCATTGATTTATTAAACACTGTAGACACTCCACATTTGGCTTGCCTGACCACAGGAGGGCCATTGGTGTGGGGTGGGGGAATGAGGAGACTCTCCTCAAGCCCCAGTATTGGTCGGAGGAGGCTTATGAGGCAATATTAGCCTTCGGGGTCCCTCTTCCTGCCCTGGACTCTTTGAAGCATGGCTCCTGGCAGAGAGGCTCCCAGCAGAGTGATTCCTTTTTGCTCCTGCTGCTGGGAATAACGGTGTGCTTTTGGGGGTGGGTGGGGGTGGCAGCAGAGCGGCCGGAGGACCTTCTCACAGTGTCTGGATCCCCCTCTGGAGCCCTATTCAATGGCCCCTCAATTCGGCACTTATGGCTTGAGACATTAGGGTGTGCCTGGGCACACCTGGAACACCCCTTGTGCATGTCTATGATCATTCGTTCGCCCACCCTAGCTGGACTTAACAGAAAAGTGGAATATGAAGAGGGATTGTGAAAGAGAAGAGGTAAGCTTCTGCTTTGAGCTCCACTTCCCCTAAAAAAGGAGTCCGAATGATTGCTGATACTTTTTTCCCCATGCTCTTTTCCCCTAATGCCTTTTTAGAAGTCTTTTTTTTAATGTGCCCTACCAATTTTGCCCTTTCCCCATTTAATTCAAATTGATTTGTTATCCTGTTCCTAATGGAGCTTGAAATTAACATAACTCTCTTTATTTACTCCCTTGTTTGTATACCCAACATCACTGGTAAAAACAAAACAAAACAAAAAACAGAAAAACCCATCACAGTACATATATATATATATATATATATATATGCATTACTTCTACTATCCTTGGGCAATGCTTTGCTGCTACTTTGTAAGTTGTGCGAATTAGTCTATTAATACTCCAGCGCTAAAAGAGGGAGAATTTAGAGGACTAGGAATAGCCTATAGTCCTGCTGGATTAAAACACACATGCACACGTACCAAAAACTAACCTAGAAAGTCCCATACCCCTTGAAGCTTTGCCTCCATTGTTACAGGAGCCAAGATTCAGATGAAAGGCTTTAACTTTGCAATAAGGGCTACATTTTATGGGAGCCCATCTCTGTGCTCACAGAAACACGGGAGTGCATGCCTCCGTCCCCACCATGACCTCTACATCTGTGCTTTATTTATTCTCATGAAATAGTTTATCATCCAAAATGTAAGCACACTGTGAAAAACTAATTCAATTTAGTATTAATTTTGAGATTGCGCCCTTTCGGTTTACAAGAAGGACTGAAACGGGTTTGAGTTCATTGGATGTATTTGTTTTAAGACCACAAAAGGAGCAGCTGCTAGAATTGGCAGCCACGGAGCTGGCAATGGAATACTGCACCTCTCCGTTCAATTAACAAAACAGGTTTCCTCTGTTAAATGCAACATTTACGGCTTTTATTTGGTGCAATAATATTGCCGCAAGGAAGAACGCTGTTGTGCTCAGCAACATGGAGGAGAGATGGCATTCGCTCTAAGGTTGCAAAAAACAAAGTTATCCATGTCGACTGTAAGAGAAATGCCCAAGTCCATATTAGAGTAATACCTTTATTTGGTGATCCAAAAACTCACAGAGAGGGAAAAAAATGTGCCTAGATAAAAAGACCTGGAGATCTTGAAAGCTTGCTCAATTTTTTTTGTGAACTGAAGTTGGTTGGTGGAGTCAGATGAAGAGATGTTGAATGAAATTCACACCATGGCGATTTTGCATGATCAAAAATGAATGCTAGGGTGGACCTAAGTGAGAGCAGACATTAGGACTGGGAGGGTCCCCATCCATTCCAGTTTTTAGAAGGCTTTTGGGCAAGAGTCTTTCAGTGCATCTCCTTTCTCCTCCTCACCAACATTGCTGATGCCCATTTGCTTAGGGTGACTATATGGAAAGGAGGACAGGGCTCTTGTATCTTTAATAGTTGTATAGAAAAGGAAATTTCTGCGGGTGTTATTTGTATGCATGCAGGACCTGGTGAAATTCCCTCTTCAGCACAAGAGTTAAAGCTGCAAGAGCCCTGCTTTCTTGACCAGATACAAAAGAGGGCAGGGCTCCTGCAGCATTAACTGTTGTGAAGAAGAGGGAATTTCACCAGGTGTTGCATGCATGCAAATGACACCTGCTGAAATTCCCTTTTCAATACAACTGTTAAAGATACAGGAGCCCTGTCATCCTTTTCATATGGTCACCCTACAGTCACCCTACATTTGCTTGCTGTTCGTTCTAGACCAAATCTGGGCCATCCCCCAGAGAGAGAGAGAGAGAGAGAGAGAGGGAAAAGGAGGAACAGGAGGGCCAGATGTTTCCATGAATTGATAATGGGGGCCAGCTGAAGCTGACTCCAGTTGGGCCAAATTATGAGTGTCCTCCTCCCCAACCTGAGAGTTTGCTTCTCCTGTCTTGGCTCCGTGTTATACCTCCATGAACCAAATCCTGAAAATAGACTGCTTTCAAAATATATTTAAAAATATACAGTCGATTCCTTGAATTCTTGACATTAGAGTGATTTATGAGAAGTATCTGTGTGTCACGTGAATAGACCATGGAGGGATATAATAACAAAGTGCTGTATATTTGCCTAAAAGAGTGCTCTGATGAAAAATACAATGGATTGTGGAATGTTTTGTTATTAGCCGATGGAAAGAATAGCACGAAGTGGCTCAGTCCTTCTCATGAAAACCAGTGCGATGACCTCTATTTATTTATATTTATTTATTTTGGTATGTCCTTGTAATTCAAAAGATGTTTTTAATCTCAGGATTGCTCAGGCATAATAAACTATTTTAAACTGGGAGGATTTGGCACAAATCCTCACCCTTAGCGACTTTCCAAATCCTTATGCTGTTGAGCACATATTAAAATAAAGTCCTCGTTCCTCAAGCGATCATGTGGGGAATCTAGTCAAGAGCCTGGGAAATATTTTGAAACCTAAAAGGCAGCAACAAGAACAATGATCTCCTTTCTATTGTGTTGTCTTCCCCCCCCCCAATTAAGGAGGTTTACAAACGCAAACGATGCAATATTCACTGCATGTTTGATCCCTGTAACACTTGTTCAGCTTTTCCTAACCCAGTGCCCTCCAGATGTGTTGGACTACAAATCCCATCAACCCCTGCCAGAATGCCAATTCTAGCAGGGATTGTGGGAACCATAGTCCAACATGGAGGGCACAAGATTGAGCAAGGCGGTTCCTGATTAGCTTTCTTTCCTGACCCCCTTTCTGTTGTCTCCTCTTCTGCCAAAATTGTAAGTTCTTTGAAGCAAGGACCTGTCTTACCTCTTTAATATATATTTTTTAAAAAGAAGAGTTATTTGGTATAGTTCTATGAACACTGATGGTGCTAAATTAATGAAATGAAAAGAAAATGATTGTACTTGAGAGAGCGTCTTCTCCCTTTTCAACCTGCCCGGTCACCGACGTTGTTTGATGGCATATTCCTACTGGTTCTGCATGGAACTATGGACCAAATAATGTCCACCCAGAGCAGAGCCTTCAATGTGGTGGCCCCCTTCCTACGGAACTCCCTGCCATAGGATGACAAGCAAGCATCAACATTGACCCTGTTCAGACGACACACTAAACCAGAGTTGTGCTTCAATTTGAGGGATTAAACAGAAAGGAGGAACAGCTGAGCCTGGGAGTGTTTGGGGAGTGGCCCTTCACAGAACAGGCAGATGCTAGCTGAAGGCCAATGCAGCTGACAACAATTCCCAATCACCACCAAACCCATAAAAGACAAGCCAGAACTCAGAAGCGACGCTGAAAGCAACTATAGTTCTTGGTGTCTTGTCTTCTTTGCTTGCATACCAGCTCCTTGATCTTGCCTGGACATATCCTGACCTTGGACCGGACCCTGACTAGTCTTTGACGCTTTCCTGAACCCAGTATTGTTTGACCCGGCTTCTGATGGATACTTCGGCTTTCGACCATGGACTGTTTATTGACATTTCTCTCCTGCTTATCAAGGTTAACACCGGTGATTTATGACAGCCATAGTGGTTAAGCATTTTGCGCTAAACATTATGGCTCAGTGTGTCATGTGAACCATGACTTAGCGTGTTGTGTGAACCATTCCTAATCATGGTGGCAACATAACCATTGTTTAAACACGTTCCCTAACCACTTGCTGCAAAAGAGTTAGGTTTTCCTGCACGTTGCAGAGAGTTGGACTAGATGATTCCTATGATCCCTTCTAACTCCATGTTTCTATGATTCTATGAATTACATTGAATTTATATGCAATACAATATACCTGTGCATTCTGCAGAAAGTTCCCTGATTTTTTTTAAAAAATGAAAAGGCCAGAGTATCTGTGACATTAAAATAAAGAATGTATACTTGCTTCTACTTGAAAGCAGCAACAACCCAGCAATCAATTAATCCTCACCTTCCTATTTGAAACAGATTATAATTTTGACATTTCATAATGTACTGCAGCAGCCACACTTTTTATTATTATTATTATTATTATTATTATTATTATTATTTGTGTTTTTATGTGTGCAGTCACCATTTCCCCTTACCCCCCTTACCTGTAAATGGAATAATTGTACTTTTATGCTTTATCAGCAAAAATGTAAACCCCCAAAGCCTAGATTAATTTTACACCAAGTTCTGAAAGTTCATTCTCTTTCGACATCAGTCATCATTTTTCTTTTTATTACAAAATTATAGTAAAAATTACCTCATTTCAGAATAGTGATATATAAAACACGGTCTGGCAATTTCATGTGATTGTTGCAGGTTTGCAAAGTAAATAAATATTGCTTGGGAAGTTCTCTTGGCTCACTGATCCACTGAGTTATAAAAAGGAGTCAAGCTGGCAGCATGAAGACATAACTATTAAGCCTTCCCAGCTAGTGGACTTTTCATACATGGTCATGGCTGGCATCGAGGGTGGGCATGGCTGGGCACCTGCCGGTGAACCACATCCCAGTGGGGGTCCTCTGGAAAGAGCCCCCTGGCAGTTGTTCCTCCTTTTCACCATTGCAGCCTGCTTGTTCACCTGCCTCTTGCTCTGGCCCAGACAGTGGTGGTGGTGAGAAGGAGGAGCAGCAGACGCCACGGCCTACCTGCTCAGTAGCATCATCATAATCATCGTCATTATTAAATTATCTAACACAGATTCCAGAGCAGTGAACATAGGTATAAACAGTAAAAGGAAGAAGATTAAAAAAGCAAATTGAGATTGTTCAATTTAAAAGCACAAGGACCAGAAAAACAGTGGCTAGTCAGCTGAGGAAGGCTTCTCGAAACAGAGTTGTTTTCAGGAGGCACCAGAAGCAGCCTAGTGTTGGTGCCTGGCTGACCTCCAGGGGCAAAGAGTTCCACAGAGAAGGGGCCACTACACTAAAGGCCCTTCTCCTGGTGGGCTCCAATTGGGCCAAAGGTCCATGGGGAACCACCAGGAGCCTGCTTTCCGATGACCAAAGTGCTCAATTCCTATTTGGGCTCAGTCTTCTCCCAAAAGCGAGTCTTTGACCCCCCTCCCCCTGGAAAAAGTGAACTACAAGCTGAAGGGGCAGGATTACAGTTTGAGATTGATAAACAGATGATCATGGAACACCTACTTTCTTTGAACGAGTTCAAATCTCCAGGGCCTGACGAACTGCATCATACAGTATTAAAGGAGCTGGCAGAAGAACTCTCAGAACCACTGTCTATTATCTTTATGAAATCATGGAAGACGGGTGAAGTGCTGGATAACTTGAGGAGGGCTAATGTTGTCCCTATCTTCAAAAAGGGCAAAAAAGAGAAACCTGGGAAGTACAGACCAGTCAGTCTGACATCCATCCCTGGGAAAATTTTGGAGCAGGTTATAAAGAAGTCGATTTGTAAGCACCTTGAAAACAATGCAGTGATTACTAGAAGCCAGCATGGATTTGTTACGAACAAATCCTGTCAGACTAATCTGGTCTCATTCTTTGATCGGGTAACCTTCCTTGTGGACTGTGGGAACGCTGTGGACATAGTATATCTTGACTTCAGCAAAGCTTTTGACAAAGTGCCCCATGACATTCTGATTCACAAACTAGTGAAAAGTGGGCTAGATGGAACAACTATTAGGTGGATCCACAGTTGGCTACAGAATCAGACTCAAAGAGTGCTTATCAATGGTACCTTTCACACTGGGGGAAGGTAACGAGTGGGGTACCACAGGGCTCAGTCTTGGGCCCATTGCTCTTCAACATTTTTATTAATGATTTGAATGAAGAAATGCAGGGAATGCTTATCAAATTTGCAGATGACACAAAATTGGGTGGGATCGCTAATACCTGGAAGACAGAAACAAACTTCATAGTGATCTTGATAGACTGGAGTGCTGGGCTGAAAACAATGGGATGAAATTTAATAGGGATAAATGCCAAGTTCTACACCTAGGAAAAAGAAACCAAATGCACAGTTACAAGATGGGGGATACTTGGCTCAGCAATACGACAAGCGAGAAGGATCTTGGAATTGTTGTAGAGCATAAACTAAATATGAGCCAACACTGTGATGAGGCAGCAAAAAAAGCAAATGCTATTTTGGGCTGCATTAATAGTAGGCTGACCATATGAAAAGGAAGACAGGGCTCATTTAACTTTAACAGTTGCAGAGAAAAGGGAATTGCAGCCGGCATCATTTGTATGCAATTAGTACCTGGTGAAATCCCATCTTCATCACAACAAATAAAGTTGCAGGCACTATACTAGAGTGACCAGATACACAAGAGGGCAGGGCCCCTGCAGCTTTAACTGTTGTAATGAAGAGGGAATTTCACCAGGAACTAATTGCATACAAATGACGTCAGCTGAAATTGCCTTTTCTCTACAACTGTTAAAGTTACATGAGCCCTGTCCTCCTTTTCATATGGTCAGCCTAATTAATAGAAGCATAGCTTCCAAATCGTGCAAGGTACTGGTTCCCCTCTGTTCAGCACTGGTTAAGCCCCATCTTGAATATTGTGTGCATTTCTGGGCACCACACTTCAAGAAGGATGCAGACAAGCTGGAGTGTGTTAAGAGGAGGGTAACAAGGATGATCAGGAGTCTGGAAACAAAGCTCTTTGAGGAGAGACTGAAAGAACCGGGCATGTTTAGCCTGGGGAAGAGAAGTTGAGGGGCGATATGATAGCACTCTTCAAATGCTTGAAAGGTTGTCATATGGAGGAAGGCCAGAATCTCTTCTTGATCAACCCAGAGTGCAGGACATGGAATAATGGGCTCAAGTTGCAGGAAGCAAGATTCCAGCTGGATATCAAGAAAACCTTCCTGACTGTTAAAGCAATATAACAATGGAAACAATGACCTAGGGAGGTCATGGGCTCTCCCACCCTAGAGGCCTTCAAGAGGCAGCTGGACAGCCATCTTTCAGGCATACTTTAAGGTGGATTCCTGCACTGAGCAAGGGGTTGGACTCTATAACCTTATAGGCCCCTTCCAACTCTACTATTCTATGATTCTATGACCTCAGTGACCAGGAAGGTTGGTAAGAGAGAAGGAGTTCTCCTAGGTTTCCTGGTCCTAAGTTGTTTAGGGCTTTGTGCATGAGCACCAAGACCTTAAACCTGGCCCAGTAGCCACTAGGTAGCCAGTGCAATTCCCTCAGCAAAGGAATTACATGTTGAAAAGAGGAAGCTCCTGACAACAGCTAAGCTGCTTTGTTCTGCACTAGCTCCAGTTTCTGGAGCAGTCAAGGGCAGCCCTATATAGAGCACATTGCAGTAATCCAGTCTTGAAGTTACTAATGCCCGTACCACTGTGGCCAAGCTATTCTTGTCCAGAAGAGGCCATAGCTGGTGAGCCAGCCAAAACTTTAAAAGGCACTCTGAGCTGCTGCGACCACTTGGGCCTCTAGTGACAATGATGGAGGAGTACCCCCAACAATGAACCTGATCTTTCAGAGGGAGTGCAACTCCATCCAAAATAGGCAATGAGTCTATTTCCTGGACTCGGGAACCATTCACCCACAGGGCTTCCGTCTTTCCAGGATTCGGCATCAGGTTATTGGCTCTCATCCAGCCCATTACTGAGTTTAGGCACTGATCTAGGACTTGCACAGCCTCTCCTGATTCAGTTGTCACAGGGAGATAGAGCTGTTTGTCATCAGCATACTGATGGCATTTTGCTAGAAATCCCCTAATGACCACCCTCAAGGCTTATTGTAGATGTTAAACAACATTGGGGACATGATTGTGCCCTGCGGTACCCCATAGCTTAATTGCCAAGGGGCCAAGAAATAATCACCCAATGTTACTCTCTGAAATTGACCCTGGAGCTAGGACCAGAACCATCGTCACAAAGTGCCTCGAGCACCCATCCCACAGAGTCAATTGAGGAGGAAACCATGGTCGATGGTATCAAAAGCCAATGAGAGATCGAGCAGAATTAAAAGGGTTGCACTCTCTCTCTGTTTCTCTCTCTCTCTCTCTCTCTCTCTCTCGGTCATCCCCAAAGGGAGAGGCAGGTAAGAAATAAATTTATTGTTATTATTATTGCATCTCTTTCTCACTCATGGCGGTTTTTCTAGACGGATATGACGGGCTTTGCCAAGTCATGCTGTCTTTTACAGTTTCAGGAATTTCCTGACAATTAAGCATGTTTTAATTATGACTGCTGTCTGGATGTTGGTGTGGATGTATTATTATTATTATTGTTATTATTATCATCCATCAGGGTGACCAAGGCCGATTCAGTCCTGTAACCAGGTTGAAACCCAGACTGAAATGAGTCTAGATAATCAGTGTCCTCCAAGAGAGCCTGCAGTTGTTCCGCCGCAACCCTCTCCAATACCTTCCCTAAGAAAGGGGTATTTGCAACTGGGTGATAGTTGTCTAATTCCATTGGGTCCAGAGTGGGCTTCTTCAGGAATGGTCACACTACTGCCTCTTTAAGGATGGCCGGGGCCACCCCTTCCTGTAGAGAAGCATTCACCACCACCCTGGACCCACCCAGTCAACCCCCTTCAGCTAGCTTTTATTAGATGGAGGGGCAATGATTGAGAGGGCACATGGTCGGTTGCATTGCTGCAAGTTCCTTGTCCACATTATCAGGCTGCAGCAGCTGAAACTGGTACCACAAAATTGGGCAGATGGTGGTATCAGACACCTTGAATGGAATTGCGTTAATAACAGTGCCAAGTTTGCTGCAGAGACAAGCATTTTTCTCCTCAAAGTGAGATACAAAAAGGTCGCAGTGGGTCCTTGGGGAACCAGGGCCGCATTTGCTGTGGAGAGTGTTAACAGCCCCCAGACCACACGAAAGAGCTCTGCTGGATGGCTACTTGAGGATGCTACTTTCACGGCTGCACAATAGGCATGAATATGTGCTCTGGAGCTGCTCAGTCATCTTTGCTTCGAGCCATGCGCCATTTGTGCTCTAGCCAACATCCAGCCTGTTTCATTGTCCACAGCTCCCCAGTATACTAGGGAGGGAGCAGAGCGGGCTCCACAGTGCCAGAGAGGGCACTCAGGTGCAATCAAGTCAACAGCCCTCCGCATCTCACTGCTCCATAGTGATTCTAGGGCCTCAGCTAGATCGCCAGCTCTCTCCATTGGAAAGCCCCCAAGAGCATTCAGAAATCATTAGATTTCATCAGTCTCCTGGGGCGGACCATCCAAATGGATCCCCCACCCCTGCAGGAGGGAAGTAATGCTGAGACTTTAAATTTCACCAGGAAGTGATCTGACCATGACAATGGGGTTACTTGGAACCCCCCCCCCCCATTGTCAGATTACGCAACTCACCACTTGGAGCAAAAATCAAATCAAAAGTATGCCCTGCTTTCATGTGTTGGGCCGATGACAAATTGCGACAGCCCCATGGTTGTCACGGAGGCCATGGAGGCCTGAGCTGGAGCTCCGGAGACAGCCTCAGCATGAAAGTTGAAGTCACCCAGAACCCTCGTTCTGGGTTCTTCCAACACCACACTCGAGACCACCTCCACCAGCTCAGTCAGGGAGGATGCTGGGTATTCTGCCTGTCAAGGAGGCAAGTGGGAGCCATGATGAGAAAGAGGACCCATTGAGGAGGTCTTGTCCAAGGGCCATCAAAACTCTAGAGCCAGCACTATTTGGTCTAATCCTGCAAGGTGCTTCTTATGTTCTGGAAAGGAGAGTGAAATTCCACTCTTGCACTCACCCCTTCCACGCAATTAGCATAACTTGGCTGGAAATTAGGAGAAACATCTTGACACCTAGGACAGTTTGACCATTGAACCAATTACCTAGAGGGGTGGTGGGATCTCACTGGGGTCTACAAGCAAGCAGATCCTTTGGGAGGGCCCATGAGGAGGGCATGAAGGCAACATCCCGGCTCTCACCTCCCAGCAACTGGCATTTTTAGTGGCATATATTGCCTCTGAACATGGAGGTGCCATTTAGCTATTGTCCTCCATGCATTAATCTAATCTCTTTTTCAGGGCATCTGAACTGGTGGGCATTGCCACATGGACATCAGAACCAGTGAATTCCATATGGTATCCTTCCCCAATTTAGTGCCCTCCAGATGTGTTGGACTATAACGCCCATCATTCCCAGCCAGCATGGCCATGCTGACTGGAAACGATGGAGGTTATAGTCCAACACATCTGGAGAGCACCAAATTGGGGAAGGCTACCATAAGATAATGGTGTGTGAAGACATCCTTCCTTTGTCCTGAAGCTGCTGGCAATCAGTTTCATTGGGTGATACAGAGGGAGAAAGCAATTGTTTTTATCCATGCATGATGCATGATCTAAATCTAAGTCGGGCCCTACCAACAGGTTTATGATATAATAACTCAGTATTATTTTGTATCATATGCAATACTCAAAACTTGGATTTTGAGTATTACATATGATGATGAATGCAATGCATAGCGGCCATGGGACAAAAATGTTAGAGACGTACAGATTGTGTAAAATCTGTTCTGTGTTTTGTGGATTGTCAAGTTTGTGAGTTTATTGTTTTCTTGGTTTCATGACACTTGTGGCTGGCTATGTTCCCCGGAGAAATCAGGAGCTTTGGTATCAAACTAGTGAGTTTTAGAGAGAGATTTTATTGGGGTGAGAATTTTCATAAACACAGGAAACTGTTTGAATTTACACGGTGTACAATTTCTTGTAAGTTCAGGAATTGGTCTGCTTTCAATGAAACCCCAATTCAAAGGCAGAGATGTTCTGTAACAAACTAGATCACAGACATATCTGATTCCCGCCCCCCATCTCCCACTGCAAGAGAATACAGGAGCAAAAGGAATGACAGATCTCAATCAGGATGGGATGTCAATGCTTCTCCCTCCTTCCCCGTAGGGTTGTAGCTTATGCATTACCCCCCCCCCAAAAAAAAGAGGAAATGCAGCACCCAAAAAAGAAGGTGTCAATGTGGATGGCATTTGCACAGGCACATTTATATGTTTAGATGCCAATTTAGAAATAATCAGCACAAACTAAATAGGAATACAAGACATCTCACCAGCATGGAGGAGACTGACTAGGTGACCTGTGTCACTGCTCAGTCGGCTATCCAGATGCTCCAAGGCCTTTTTTATGGTTCTTTGACTTCAAAGTTGCCTTGGACTGGACAGCCCATCAAATAGAGGACACCTTCACATACAGGACTGTCCTCTTTCAGCTCTTCAAAATAGAGGACTATCCTCTGTAAAACAGGGCACCTGGCCACCCTACACTCCCATGAAAAATGATGTGGCTGTAAAAGAGAAATCCTTGTTTCGCTGAGTCACCAAAGGATCAATGTTCTCACTGACATTAGGAAAACAATAGGGAAGACAAGGCCCAGGAACACTGAGCTCCAGTGGCTGCAATTCAATACATAGACAGTATTTCCCCCCTCCCAATTCTCCAGGTGTTCCGTTGGTCTCAGGCATTGTGGCATAACCAAAATGGCGGACACGGCGAGGCTATTGCTTAGAGGAGGTTTTCAGATCCTTCCACTGGAATGAGGAAAAGGAAAAAAAAAACATTTGCCACTCTGCTGAGCTATAAGGTAAGCAGTAGGGGTGTGCAATGGATCGGGTCTGATTCACGATCCGGACCCGATCCAGGGGAAATTGGATAAAATTATCTGATCTGATCCCAAGCACCTGGATTGGCCAATCCAATCCGATCCAATCTGAAAAGGATCCGATCCAGATCGTGTTGGATTGGAGGATTGGCCCCCCTCCCCCCTCGCGCCCCTCACCTGCCGAGGCCGTCCATGGACGGCCCCGGCAGGTAAAGAGCACTAATGCAGGGAGGGGGCTTACCAGCTGGGGCCGTCTGCAGCAGACGGCCCTTGCATGTAAGGAGTGCGAAGGGGAGGAGGGGGCTTACCTGCCGGGGTTGTCTGCTGCCGTCCGCTGGTGCCCGTGGTCGCCAGCGGATGGGAGCAGAAGGCCCCTGCAGGTAAGAAGCGCATGGGGGGACGGACAGGGAGGGGGGAGTTAGGCCCCCACTCACCCCTCTGCTGCCATTTTCCCCATAGACTTGCATTGCGGGAAAGCTTTCTTTCCCCCAATGCAAGTCTATGGGGAAAAATGACGGCCGATCCAAAAGTCGGACCTCCGATTTTCGGATTGGGATCAGGTCCGATCCAATCCGGGGGACCTCTGATTTTGTTCCGATCTGATCCGGAACAAAATTGGAGGTCCCAGTCCGGTTCCGATCCAATTCGGGGGGTCCGTGCACGCCCCTAGTAAGCAGCCCCCAAGTAGGAGTTCCCCCGTGTAGGATAGGGTGGCCACATGTCCTCTTTTACAAAGGATGGTCCTCTATTTGAAAGAATGCCAAGGGATCATCCTCTATTTGAACGGCCATCCAGTCCAGTTCTGGTTTAGGAATAAAGAAGCATAAGGACTGTCATTCATCAACAGTTTGAACCAGTACACAATATATCTCACCATAGTGTAGGTAGACACAGAGATCACCTCTTCACAGTCTTCTGCACTATGGTGAGATATATTGCGTTTCTATTTAAATTATAAGGACTATTTCTACATTGATGACCATATGTATAACTTATCAGGTTGCAACTTTGATGCATGCTGGTGCCCTCTTTTGCCCTCTTCTTTTTGTGATGCGTTCTCTCTTTCGTAACTGGCCGCCCCAATGCTTGTGTGGGCCTCCAGGGACACTTTTCCAAGGGATCTTTCAAACCTATGTCAAAGTCTATATAAGGAGGGTACACACAGCAATAGAGTATTGTAAGTGTGTGTGTGTGTGTGGGGGGGGGGGTTATAATAGACTGAGCTCACTTGCATTTCCCATGAAGTCAGCTTTTGTACCACCGAGGTTTTTTAAGGATGCACCTGTTTTGTGCATCCTTAAAAATTTCCTCCTTCCGTCTTTACATTGTAATACAAGAAACCAGCTTTTACTCTTTTGATGATTATGACTGCATAATGTTCTTTGGACAGGTTGCTGCAGGAATAAGTTGACATGGAGTTAATTCTGTCATCATTAAAATGAAATACTTATTTTGATGCGTTCTCTTTTGGGCTATCCGCTGATGCCCTGGGAAAGTTGATATCTCATACCCTTTATTCTTCCATCTAACAATGGTGAAAAATGACACAGGTAATTTTGCATTTTTCTCCTTATTTACAAGGATTGTATAAAATTCTATTCATCTGTATAAAGATAAACCACATATGCTGACCCTGTCACACTAAGCCATGGCGGTAAAGCATTTTGAGCTAAACATTATGGCCTAGCATGTCATGTGAACCATTCCTAACAATGGTGGCTACATAAACACGATTTAAAAAGGCTCACTAACTAGGCTGACCATATGAAAAGGAGGACAGGGCTCATGTAACTTTAACAGTTGTTGAGAAAAGGGAATTTCAGCCAGTGTCATTTGTATGCAGTTAGTTCCTGGTGAAATTCCCTCTTCATCACAATTGTTAAAGTTGCAGGGGCCCTGCCTTCTTTTGTATATGGTCACTCTAGTATAGTGCCTGCAACTTTAACTGTTGTGATGAAGAGGGAATTTCACCAGGAACTAATTGCATACAAATGACACTGGCTGAAATTCCCTTTTCTCTATAACTGTTAAAGTTACATGAGCCCTGTCCTCCTTTTCATATGGTCAGCCTATCCCTAACCATTTACTGCAAAAGGGTTAGCAGCCTAACCATGGGCCAATATTTTCAGATTACAAGTCAGGGTCTTCTGTTCAGATAGCTAAAATTTGTTTATTAAGAGGGTATAGGACTTTTGTTTTGAGGCTGGTTGTAGGACTTTTTTTCTGTCTGAACATGCGTAGGTTTGCACACTTCTTTTTAGACTTCTAGGCAAATGATAGCTAGCTAGTGGAATTCCGGGTTCCAGCCAGCCAGCCAGCCAGCTGTGCCCTTTCCAATATACTCCATTACACCCTAACTTCCTTTCCTCTCCGCCCTTTCTTTCTACAGTCAGCCAACATTCCATGGCCCCTGACAATGTTTAATATTTTTGGAAAGCTTTTACCCTCTCAAGGTTATTTTTCCCCTAATTGTTTAAGCCTTCTAAGCTTTCTGATGCCTTCTTCTTGTGTGTAGATGGTGCTATTTGGCTACATAAGATTCCACGCTCATCCCTGTGCTTTGAAAAGAGAGCAAATGCATGAATTGCTACTTGTTAAATCCTTTAGAACTAAGCTTCATGTATGATACCTTCCTGTTGCCAACGCTGTGCTTATATCCAGGCCATTGCTTCCCCACCCCTTATTTGAAAATTACTTTTAAATTTAAGTCCAAAAGGGACAGTAATAAAAATGCTTGAGTTTCTCAAGGAAAAAAAAATACGAAATTGTAATTGGTCTGGCTAATGTGCAAGCACATCTAACATAAAACAGTCTAGGGGAGGCAGGCTTTCAAATCCTGTCCCAGTGGGACGATTAGCCACCCACACAAGTAGCAAGATGACTTCAGAATGTGAGCTGAACCACCCACCCACCCAACGTCTGCTTCTTTACCCTGTTGTTTGCGAATTTGGCATATCATGATATATGTCATGGTAGCCCCCACATTTGGCTGATCTAGGGCTGGTTTTGCGATGTTGGACAGTAATCCTTAAATGTAGTGCAGAAAATTGCATTGCCAATTAGCCTAAACAGGTGTACCCGTGGCATTACTGGGATTATATTTCTCCTCCTTCTTTGCAGTGTGTGTGTGTGTGTGTGTGTGTGCGTGTGTGTACAAGCAAATAAATTAGGGTGACCCTATGGAAAGGAGGACAGGGCTCCTGTATTTTTAATGGTTTAATAGAAAAGGGAATTTCAGCAGGTGTCTTTTGTATGCATGCGGCACCTCCTGAAATTCCCTCTTCATCGCAACTGTTAAAGCTGCAGGAGCCCTGCCCTCTTTTGTATCTAGGATAGCTCCTGCAGATTTAAATGTTGTGTTGAAGAGGGGATTTCACCAGGTGCTGCATGCACACAAATGACACCGGCTGAAATTTCTATACAACTGTTAAAGATACAGGAGCCCTGTTCTCCTTTCCATATGGTCACCCGGAAGTAAGCAATTTCTTCATACCCCACTCTTCTGTCTATAGGGCATTCAGAGAGACTTCCCAAGGAAACAAATATGAAACAGAGAATATATTGATATCAAAGTACTACCATAAATGATCTTTAAGAATAGACAACTCATGTAGACTACAAGAACTGGCAGCATTAAAACTGTAACAATTAAAAGCCCATTGAGAGAGAAAAGTGTTCAGCTTGTAGTAAACGCAAAAACGCCAGGGAGGGAGCCTGAAAGATCTCCCCAGGGAAGGGCGTTGACACCACCACTGAATAGGCCCTTCCTCTCCCGCTCATGCCACTAAAGGCATCCGATAATGGGCCAAAGAGCAAAAGCTCTAGAGCCTTTCATAAGGCCTGGGCAGTTCTCAGTATGAGGTGGTTGCCTTTAAGGTAAGAGTAGCGACCCTGTCACCCTCCTGAAGTGGTTGGACTCCAATTCCCATCATCCATGACTCATGGCTAGGCTGGCCGGGGCTAAGGGGAGCTGGAGCCCAACAACACTTGGACAACGGCTGACTGAGTAGGCGCAATGGTGTTCCGTTCACAATCCTCCCCACTCCGGTCAGATGTCCTGCATTTCTATTTAAGTTATAATCTGGTTTCCCTGCCCCCTCTTCTAAATTTGGCATTAACAGTACATGCATAAATTATGCAAATCTGCATCGGCTTATCTTGATGCCTACATGTCCACCCTAACAGACCATTATGTGTGTGTGTGTGTGTGTGTGAATGTGTGTGCCCCCCCCCAAGGCTGGATTTCAACAGCTGCCTGCCTGAAAGCAATCAGTTTGGACCTGTGGTAGAAGCAGTGCAATCTGTACCTTCCCCAACAGTCCACTGGGTGAGGAGGAAGATGGAGACAGAGGGGACTGTCTATACACAGCCAAATCCCTGTGGTGGCTGAGAATCTGCACTACGTCAGTTCTATGATGCAGCCACAGATTTGCAGCCCCCACGGGGCTTTTACACAAAGCTGTGCATTGAAAAAGTTAGGGACCTATCCCGACGTTTTCAGTGGGAGCAAGGTCACCCCAGCTCTTCCACCATCTGACCTCGCTCTGGGGATGATCCGGGGGGTGGTCCTGGCAGAAGGCGGTCGGTGATTGGTTGCCAGAAGTCAGGAAGGGGGCATGGGGGTGTCTCCAGTACCCAGATGACTGCCAGAAACCCCTCACGCTTCCTCCTTGGCCAGGGATTACCCAATGCCACCCTGGGTAAGTGAAACTGCGGGGTTTGGGGGAAACAACACCAGCTCAGTGCCATGAAGAAGACCCCAGAGAAGGGGAGAAAGAGAGGAAGAGAAGGGGCAGGAGAGAGAGAGAGAGAGAGAGAGAGAGAGAGAGAGAGAGAGAAGGGGTAGCCCCATACATAGGGTGACCATGTGAAAAGGAGGGCAGGGCTCCTGTACCTTTAACAGTTGCACAGAAAAGGGAATTTCAGCAGGTGTCATTTGTATGCATGCAGCAATGCAGCACCTGGTGAAATTCCCTCTTCATCACAACAGTTAATGCTGCAGGAGACACATTTTTGCCTCTAACACTCCCCACCCCATACATACTGGCTTTAGACCACCACCACCACTAATAGGTGCCTCCGACAGATTGTCCCTGAGAGAAGGTGGCCCTCAACAGAATGAAAAGTAGCACGCCCGTTTGGGTGACTAAAAGGAGAAATTGACCTCTTCTGTGAAGCTAGAAGCAAATTCCAAAGCACTTTGCCAGGTTTATAGGTGCCCACATTTCCCAGGAATTAGCTGCATCTTCATTCATCTTGGAAGTGTTTTCATCACTGCAGTGGGTGTTCTTGTGTTAGCTTTAACCTCACAATATTAGCTTTTTGGCATACGCAAAGGACTGTCTGTTTATGCGGAGCCGCTAAAGAGACTACAAAAGCTGTAATGCTGTGCAACTGTGAGTGAAATGTTGTTTAAAACAACAACACCCCAGACCTTTCCTTGAAGTGAATAATGCCTATAGCGAAGGCATTGCAGCATCAAGAGAACCAGTCTGAATCCTGCTTGGGTCCAGAGGAACCTTTTCAAAATAATGCACAAGTTTATATGGGACATTTTACCCACGAGTGTTGCAAACACTAGAAAAGCATTACTGTTTAGGGTGACCAGATAAAATCCAGGTCAGGGCTCATGTAACTTTAACAGTTGTAGAGAAAAGGGAATTTCAGACAGTGTCATTTGTATGCAATTAGTTCCTGGTGAAATTCCCTCTTCATCACAACAGTTAAAGGTGCAGGGTTCCTGCCTTCTTTTGTATATGGTCACTCTAGTATAGTGCCTGGTCACCCTATTACTGTTATACCTAGGGCTGCGACGCTGGATGATAGCCATTATTCAGATATTTTCTACATTGTTCCCCCCTCCCCGTCACTCTCTTGGGGATTCTTGGATAAGAAATCACTCTCAGAACGTGTTGTCAGAAAACCGCCCTTGCTGCAATGAAAACGTTTCAGATATGTGCCCGGTGTCGTTCGAGATGTGTTGATCGGTGTTGGCTCATCCGTTGCAATCTGTTTACAAAAGGAAGGGACAGGAACTGAGCAGAATGGGTTGTTTTGAAAGGTGCTCTTTGGAATGCTTAATTGCCTGTGCAGAAGAATCCTAGGAAGAGACATTGTGCTGTGTTTTGATTCTAAGGTGCAATCAGAGGAGACAGAGGCTGAATTCGGACAACACAATAAGCAACTGGGGGTGGGGAAACAATTGTCAGATGTATGGACTATTGTGTCATCCGAATGCTGTCATAGTCAACTCAGCGCTGATCCTAATCCACATCACAGTTGATTATTTATTACCATGTTGTGTGGGGAGTACCCCCTAGATGAACAACTGTAAAGTTGTTTATTACCCCACCATTGACTATCGTGTTGTCCAAATTCAGCCAGAGAGAGAGAGAAGGAAAGAATCTGCACCATCGGTGTGTGGTTATTTTTCTATGTCTTTGGGAAGGGACCTCTCTCTCTCTCTCTCTCTCTCCCCAAGTGCAGCCTCTTTCAGTGGGGTATGTTACAGCAGGGACATCGTGCTTCCTGTTTGGATCCAGAGCGACGATCCTGAAAGCAAGTACGTCCGGGATCGTCCCACCTGCCTCCTTCTACACCTGTAGATGTAGAAAGGACCAATGGCAGCTCAGGCATTTCTAGGAAGGGAACATTGTGTAAATGACAGCTGCAAAAGGACCCATTTACACAACATTACAGGTGTGAATGGAGCATTCACACCTGTAATGTTGAAAAGTGGCCCCTTTACAGATGCCACTTACACAACACTCCCTCCCCCAAAATGTGTGAGCCCCTATTGTTGTGCAAAATGGTAGCTCGGTAAGACGGTGAGTGGCCCCAAGGCTTCATCAGGCCCCATGGCTTCATGCAACCAGGGGCGGACACACCAGCAGCTCAGTGAGCAGGCAATGAAGCCAAGCACAGTGGAGTCTGTCTTTCTGTAGCTAAAGCTACCACGTTTTCCCTTCTTTCCCTTCTCCTTCTGCTTTCGGATCATACTGCCTAGGGCCTAATCCCCACCAAGCAGGATATTGCACTATAAAAGTGGTATGAAAGCGGTATATAAAAGGCAGGAGCCACACTGCTGCTTTATAGTGGTATTGAAGCGCACTGAGAACTGATGGGGCCCATTGGCACATACCATATGTCGCTTTCATACTGTTTTCATAGTGCTATATCCTGCTTGGTGTGGATTAGGCCTGTGTCTACGAAGGGTACATGAGAACCCATCTTGGATCTGCAGTGGTCCCTTGAACAGTCCACAAAGTGCGACGCAGGAACAGAGGTGTTACTGTGAACAGCGGAGCTACACAAAATGCCCACCCCACTTGGCATGTTATTTTTCTTCTTGCATGCTAAGGCTCTGAACCAATCACAGAGCAAGAGTGTGTACTGTTCTTAAACGATCTATTCTAAAAGGTGCGTGCCATTGTGTATGAAATAGATTCTGCCCCCCCCCGGCCCCCATCCTGAGAAATGACAGAGAGAAGTCTGAATTCCAGCACTAGGTCATATGGAGATCAGAAGCAGAAGCAATATACATGTTAAATCTCCGTCTTGACTGAATGCCACAGGAGTCATGAGAAACAAAATATTCGGGATAAGTATTTTGTGCTGAGCAGTAGCCAAAATATACTCCTTCACGCTTATCAATGCTTTTGTTCTAAATGCGGCGCTGAAATGGATACCCAGTGGAAAGTGAGGATTCTCCTCCCTATATCCCAAAATTGAAGGACCACACAGCCTTCTGAGAGCATGCATATTTGTGCATACAATCACAGAATTATACAGTTAGAAGGGACCCTGGAGGCCATCAAATCTAACCCCCTGCTCAATGCATGAGACTTATCACTGAAGCATCTTTGACCGATGGCCATCCATTCTCTGCTTGAAATTCCTCTTGGGAAGGACAGCCCTCTACTTCCGCAAGCAGACTATGCCTGGAGCTTTTGCATGTAAAATACATCAGGGAAGAGCTGCATGCCCTTCACACAGCTGCTAGCAATGTCCGAGAAATGTGCAACAGATTCGAATAAGTTCAAATTTCTATGGATCTGACCTGTGGATTCCACAGCAGACCGGCTTTCTCCAAATCATGCAGATTCTAGAGATGTACAGACCAAAGGTTTTCACTATTTTGGCGGGGGAGATTTGCATTAATGTACATCAACACTAATGCAAATTGACACATGCGCATCAGTGCTAATTCACAGTAGCGCAAGTGGAATGAAATTCTGGTTTCCAAAAAATCCAATTCTGTCAATGAGCAGGTGATGAAACAAAAGACATTTGATGGTCTGCAAAACACAGAACAGATTTAACAAAACCCATGCATCCATGAAGGCTACTGAGGTTTCATAGCAGGTCATTTTGCTTGTGCGGTGAATAAACATGCAGGGAACGGATGGAGAAATGAGCAGGCCAGATACTCGGCATGGCATGGGGGGATGTATTTCCCACTGGGTGGTGGTGGAGGGACATGGCTGTTGCAGGTAGGTGGGCTTCCAGTCCTTTTGATATATTAATAGTGGTGGCAGCTGAAGGCAGTACACCCAAGGGCTCTGCCCCTTGCCGCAGCCCAGGGACTGTGGCCGGACAGGACAGAACTCCAGATTATTAACAGTCATAACAGTGAGGATGGAAGATAATTTAAGAGCTCTGTGGACTTGTTTGTTTCATGGGGGCATCTGAAATTGTCTTCGGTAAGGCTGGCATTCACAAGATCGAAAAAAGATCATTTCTCCTACAGGGACTTAATCTGGAAAAAGAAACTAGTTTTGCAAGGGTGAAGAGCTTGAGTTGTAGCTTTGTCAGTTGCTAGTAATTGTCCGATGTGGCATGGAAGCACTTGAATAGACCAGTTTTTAAGAAAGGGGGCCCTTGCTCATTCAGTGTCCAAACCCAAGGACTCTTGATGACTGACTTTGCCTCCTCCTCCTCCTCCTCCTCCTCCTCCTCCTCCTCCTCCTCCTTCTAATCCTAGACTTAGGTTTTAAAATATTAAAATTTGATAGCTGCAGGCCATTGCCCACATTGGGCACAGGAGCATTTTTTTGAGGGGTGGATTAGGTTGTGGTGAGTTGTGAACTTCTGTTCACATTTTTATGATGTATAAAAACTTAATTGGGGGATAATTTGTTTTATATATAATTATTCCTATCTTTGTTCAGGCAGCACTGACCAAAAAAAAAAAAAGCCACTTTATTTATTTTTGTCCTTGACTATCCTGGCCAGATCCCATTCTGAAAATTATATTTATATCCACAGCTGAAATTGCTGGTTCAGTAAGAAATGGTCTCTGGGCTGCTGCATCAAAGTACTTATTTCTCTGTTTGCATACTGGAGCTTCCTAAATATATACTTACTCATCAGGTTAATTTTTCATGTAAAAGTGGCCAACCGTCACCTGATCTGAGCTTTTGATTCTTAGATATTAATATAAGTCACACTTACAGAAATAGCATTATAATGGTTGGCATTCAATAAGGCTATCCCCTTTGCAATTGGCCAAACCGCTGTGATGTCACAGAACACCCACAAATTACCGCTTAAAATGGCTGAGTCAAATCATGGCTCAGCTATTCTAAGGGAAGAGAAAGGTCAGTTTGTCTGAGCAAAAATTCACAGGCAGGATGGGGCATTGGAAGACACTGAAAAGTTTCAGGGCCCAATATTTCCATGGGACTAAAAGCAACGTTTTTTTTCCCCTGACCTTCATTTTCCAGCAGAGGAAAGATTTTGGGAGGACAAGTGCACAGGGAGGGGAGCAGTGGAAGCTGGTGACTCCAATGTCGGCGGGACTGTGAATTCCTTCTGGGTTTTAGTCAGAACTACCCAAAACTCTAAAGAAGCTATCCAAGGTGCTGAACCCTAGCCTCAAAATAGGTCCACCACCTTGGATAGCTCCTTTAGAGTTCTGCTTGTGACTAAAATCCAGAATGGATTCACAGCTCCACTGAAATCAGAGCCACCAGCCTCGACTGGAAGGGAGGGTTTCCTCCCCAGCCATGCTCCCCCTGAAAATCACCCTCCATGCACACTTGGCGGCTCAGCCTTTTTTTTTTCTTTTTTTTTAAACACTTCTCATTGGTATCAACAACATTTTTTCCCCTCAGCTAAATTGTCGAGTGTGGGGGGGAGTTTGGGCTCATTGCATCATGTGGAGATGGGGTTTAATTCTCCCCTCTCCAGATGCAATCCCCCTTGAAAATTGCCCCCTAGGGGGCAATTAATCTGAGAAAAAACCCTTCCATCGGCACCAGTGCACACTTAGGGCTCTGGGAAATAAGACGGGGCCATGAGAAATGCATTTGGGGCCAAGGCCCTATGGACCCACACCTAACAATGGCCCCTGTATATAGGAAACTACAGGGTCTCCATCTTCTTTTAAAATGGCAGCTGTGATCGAGGATGTGTGGCTGCAGGATGGCTCAGGTAAGGTTGTGGTTCAGGCCCAGCCCAATCTTCTCTGGAGAGCCTTGGGCTGATTTGGTGCCAATCCAGATTTGGATTGAAGTGGGCCAAATAGGTCTGCTTCAGTTCAGATTCAGGGTTCGGCTTTGAGGCGGTACGCGGCCCTAAGCGTGAACCAGTTTCTGAAAGCTACAGTGGAAGAAGAAAGAAACTTGCCAACATTTTACTACCAAACCCTACTTAATCTTCCCCAGCCTGGTGTTCCCACCACAACTCCTAGCATCTCCATCCCACTGGCGAATGCTGTGAGTTGTGTTATCACACACCTGGAGTGTGCCATGCTGAGGAAAGCTGTCCTAAAATGTTCCCATGATCTTCCAAAGTATGATATTTCTAAAGAGAAAGAAATTTATTAGAGGTGTTTATTTTCACATTCTTTCAACATAAATCTCAGGGTATTTTCTTCATGCTTGTTTCCAGCCGAAAGCTTTCTTTTGTTTCACTTTGTCCTTTGAGCCTTTAAAACTCCTGCCTGCAGGGATTTTTTTGATTTTTTTAAAGAATTAGGCACATAGATTTTCTTGTTTTTGTGAAACATTAACAGGAAGAGGAAAATGCTGGCATCAAATTAAAAGACAAAAGCATAATTTCTTTGGCTACTGAATTATCTTCAAAGCTTTCACTAACAGCAGATTTCTTATCACTGAAGTCAAGTTTTAAATTGGAAGCTGGACAATTTTTTTCTTTTTATCAATATGGAATAGATTTCTGCTTTATCCCCCCCCCCTTCCCTCCATTTCCATTCATTTTGGGAGTTGAAGCCCTTTCTGTATGTAGCATTCACACTGAGTTTTTCTTTCTTTCTGATAGAACTAGGTCTTGTTTTCAAAATATCATCGGATTCATTGAGCGGAAACGTGTTACTGTTAAATTAGTTAGGGGATGGAAATATAGAAGCTAATTTGTAATAACGTTTTCCCTTTAAGGGACATGCACATAGTCCCAATAAAAATGTCTGATTTCCCTGCAGTCATACGGTAAAATGCTGAACTGGAATTTATCGGCAAGTTTGAATTGATATGTTTAGGGCTTAATCAGGACTATGTATTTCTCTCCCAATACAGGTGTTAAGCAGCACAGCAAATCTCCTGGCACTGGCCAGCTGGGGCACCTGGCACCACTGCTGGGTCGTTACCCCTCCCAATTTTTGGACAGGCTGGTAGGCTCACCTGTGGTTGCCCAGAAGCAGTAGTGGTCTCTCCTAGGGGATGGCTCCAACCCCCAATGTCATGCATGCCTTTGGCCCCACCTCCTCAATATCCACCCATCTAGCATGGTGCCTGCAAAGGAACACCTGTGCATATACTGATGCACTCAGGGCTCTCAATTGCACATGGGTCCTGATTGTTGGGAGAGGGCATAACTCAGAGGTAGATCACATGTTTGCACGTAGAAGGTCCCAGTTCAATTCCTGGTGGAAATAGAGTAAGATACAGGAATAGATGCACAAGCTATCTGGCCACCTTGTACAAGGCAGGATCCTAAGAGCCCAAACTGATATCATACTATAAAACTCCACCTAGCAGCAACGTCTTTTTTTTTTTGCATCCCTACTCTAGAGTAGGTGCAGGGGCCATGGTCCAGACATTAAAAGTCCCTCCTCCACACTATGGTCCTAATGGCAGTACTTTTAGATTATGTGTTAGAGGTGTGTGCTCTGCTCCAAAAATTCAAGGCTTCGTTGAAGCTTAGTATTTTCAGAGTAGAGAGATTGATTAAAAACCCATCAAATACCCCCGGAGCGGAGAGGAGACCCATCAAAGAACCACTTTGTTTTCAGATAAGCGTTCCATTATAGTCTATGGAAATTAACAAGAATGCTTACAGCTCCATTATTTTTAAAGTTAAAGAGCTGAAATCACTATATAAGATAGATCTTATGTAGGGATTTAGCCATGCCAAGTTTGAAGCAGATCCGTTCATCCCTTGAGCTTTAGGAATTCTTTAAAGTTCAAACTCTGTTGTGAAACCTCTTTAAGGTCTTGCACCTTGAGCAGTTTGATTCCTAAAAACCAAGGCATTAACAGATCTGCTTCAAACTTGGCACGGCTAAATTCCTACTTAAGAGCTATCGTGGTGCCAAGTTTCATCTCTTTATCTTTAAAGATGACGGCACCGTAAGCATTTCTGTTAATTTCCATAGACTACAATGAGCTGTTTAGTCCAAGTTTTTTAAAAAATCCTAAATTTCCATAGACTATAATGGAATGGTTATCCAAAAACGGAGCGGTTCTTCGATGGATAATCCAATGAAGTGGACCAAGTGGGCCGCTTCAAAAATTGAAGCCGAGAAGCCGGTCGATGGAGCTCCGCTGCGATTTCATAGTGGAGCAGACCCACTCTGCACACCCCTATTACGTGTATGTATTGTTATGTTATTTTGTTGATGATGGTTTATATTGATTTTGTCTTCTCATTGTATTGAGTTTGGATATTTTGGGTATCCTTTCCTGTATGAGACTTCTTTTGTGGTGGGATGTGACACAAACATTTAAGAAAAGACATTGAGATGGCGATGAGGATGAGGAGGCATGATTTGTAGAGTGTGACTACACTTAGGATACTGTGCACAATTCTTGACACCACACCTAACACAAAATGCAGAAAAGGGGAGCTGAAATGATCAAGGGGCTGGAGTATCTCCCTTATGAGAGAAGGTCGGAAGAAAGGAGGCTAAGGGTTGCTGTGATTGTTTAGCTTGGAAAAAACAAGGCTAAAGGGAGACATGATAGAGGTGTACAAAATTATGCAGGGTGTGGAAAATGTGGATCGTGAGACATTTTCCTCCCTTCCCCATAATACTAGAACCCAATGGGATCATCTCATGAAGCTGATTGTGGGAGATTCAGGACAGATAAAAGGTTGGCTTTAAAAGGGGGTTGGATAAATTCCTGAAGGAGAAGGCTATCAAATGGCTATTAGTCCTGATGACTATGTGCTACCTCCAGAATCAGAGGCAGTAAACCTATATGTACCAGTCACTGGGGAACATGGGTGGGAGGGCGCTGTTGCATCGTGTCCTGCTTGTGGGTCCCTGGTCGACTGTGAGAACAGAGTGCTGGACTAGATGGACCCTTGGTGTGATCCAGCATGGCTCTTCTGATGTTCTTATTGTCTTATGAATCATCCCAATGCCGATAATCTCTCTGTACAAAGCCTCCATTCAATTCTCCTCCAAATGTCCCTCGCTGCGATAATGCTTTCAAGCCCTTGTTTATAAAAAGCATCGGAAATGGATTTTTTCCAATTAATAAATTCCAGTCCCTGATTTATTGCATTAGAAATGGGAGGAAGTTTTGTTCTTCATAAATTGACTTTTATGCGAACGGTTTGAATCATTAGCCATGGCACTGTATTTGATGTCACAACTTGAAAGGCTAGTTGCCATGTAAACCAGGTGTTCCAAGTTAATATTTACACATGGTACAGTGTAAAAAAAAAAAAATTACACAAAGCTAACAAATAGTTGAATCCTTTAATTAAAAAATGAAAAGGAAAGCCATGGGAATCAAAGCCTTTACTCTTACCTTCGCTCTGGCATGATGTCCAGACGGTCATCTCTGGAAGGCCTGATGGTGTCTTTCATCACTTTTAGACTTCTGGGAATTATTATGGGTAAGCGGAATGGTCATTTTACTCAATAAATGGCTTTATATCTGAAGTAAGTAATAGAGGTAAAATGAAGTTCTCCCTGTTGGGACCATTGCGCTATACAGAGTAACTTGAAAAGTCAACTGATAGATAGTTTGAGGTTGCTATTTCCCGTTTAAATGGCCAACAGGGAGACAGTTGGCATCTTTCTACGAACAAAGCTCTCTCTCTGCTTAAGTCTTTAGTGCCGCTAATGAGAAATATGCTTGGTCCTGAATGGGATGTGAAGCAAAAACTCCAAACAGCAAAATTGCCCTCTCCCACCTGTCTACCCACTGCAGAGAAGATGGGATAGGTCCCAGGTGCGATTTGGACTGTGACTAGCAATTATGGGCGACGTTAGAGGACATTACAAAAATCAATGGAAGATGTGGCTAGCGCTGGCTACCAGAGACGATAGCTCTATGCTACCTCCAGATTCAGGGGCACATGCCTCTCAGTACCAGATGTCCAGGATCAACAGCAGAAGAGGGCTATTGCTTGTAGCCTTCCAATGGGTGTCTGGTTGGATCCTGTATGGAACAAAATACTGGACTAGAGAGGTCTTTGGTCTGACCCAACATAACTCTTCTTATACTAGTGTAAAGCCCCCATCATCATGGCTGCTAGTAGTCCTGCTTCTTCCTCGCTTTTTTGCCCCTCAACCCTCACCACAGAGTAGCTCATGAATATTACACCTGTGGCTCATGCATAGCAAATCCCTCCTCTGAAATTTGCATGCAGCACAGCCCCTCCCCCTCCCTCACATGCCCCGATTGGCCTCCTCCGTCCCTTTCCCCCTCCCTGCTGGTGGTGATAGCCTAACCACACGGCTGCACCCAGGGCCCACCTTTGTGCCACACCGATTGGCTGAGCAGGACTGTCTGTCATCCCCTGTTGGCAGAGGGGCTGCCCTGCCTGTTTGGCATGGAGGAAATTAATTGCAATTAAGGCTCGAGATCTGAACTATTTTGAACTTTCAAAATTTTCTGCATATCTACACTGCTCTAGCTTCAGTTTAAAACTAAAATGAACAAAAATAAGTGTGGTAGATCTGTATCACTAAGTCTTACACAACCATATCCTAATATAAGACTCTTAGGTCGGGGAGTGGACCACCACACACTCAGATCTCAGTTTGATCACAGTTCTTCCCCTGCTGTTGTCACCCCCAATCTTCTCATTTGGTGGCCATGACAGCTGCTACAGCAACAGGAGAAGGAAAGTTGTCAGTCTGTCTATGTCTGTTTCTCTCACCCCCTTCCTTCTTCTTCTTGGTGGTGGACAGCTGCTGCGGTTGTGATAGCAGAATCTCCCTCTTCCTGACCAGCCCTGGTGACTGGAGTGGTGTTTCCCAGGGCTCCTGATTTCCATAATAATGTTGGGCACCCTGGGAAAATGGCCAGTCCCATGTCTCTGATGGACAACCTCTCTCCATGATCTGAGGCTGAGGTCTTCCACATGATTTGTCACCTGCTCCTTTTAACTGGCGATGCTAGGAAATCGAACCCAGGACCTTCTGTGTGTCAATTTTAAAGTCAACCACTAACCTGTGCCCTCTTCCCGTACATTCCCCATACATTACTCAGACACTCCATTCTAACGGTTTCCTATAACAGGAATGGGAACCCTGCAGCCAGTGATGGCTGGTGACTCCTGTGTCAGTGGGGCGGTGAATCCACTCTGGGGTTCAGTCAGAACCAGTCAGAACCCTAAAGGCATCATCCAAGGGGCTGAACCCAATCCCCAAAATAGGCTCAGCACCATGGATGGCATATTTAGAGTTCTGACTGAAACCTGGAGTGGATTCACCACCCCACTGACGCCAGAGTCACCAGCTTCCACTGCCTGTAGACTTCTATTGTTGGACTTCAATTCCCATCAGCCCCAGACAGCATGACCAATGGTCAGGGGTGGTGGGGGTTGTAGTCCAACAAGAGGGTCACCCATTCCCCACCCTTGCCATATAGAATGCATGCGGCTCTTGCCACAAATGTCACTCAACCTTCTGAAGCTACGTTCCTTTCTTCTTTCTTTTTACTTCCCTCTACATACTTCAGATGTTTTACCTATGGAAGAAGCACCACAATCATTTCAAATTCTGCCTTCGGAGAAACTTTGATAGCCATTCTAATGGCGTTAGGTTCTAAAGATCCTGTATCTTAAACACATCACTCCTATGAGCCATAGAACTCATGCAGGGATTTGGGTATTGCATGCCTCTTCTGCCTCCCTAATGAGATGATATTTGCTTACAAGTTTTGCAAGAGAGACAAGTGATAACTAAAAATATCCTCGCACCATGGTGGGGGAAGGACAAGGCTTTCTGCATTCAGTTTCCTAATTCATTTGGGAACAGTCTGTCAGCCTGCGCTTTTCACCTTCATAGCAAATCTCAAATGGGATAAGTGCACCCTGCCAAAAATGCATTTTCTCATCAGCAAAGTTCATATTCTCCAAACCATTTTGCCTAGGTTTGAGCTCTGACTGAAAAGGCTCCCAAACCAATGATGCATAGATTTAAAGCTCTCATTTCAGAGAACACGGAGGCCTAACGTTCCATATTCTTG
This sequence comes from Anniella stebbinsi, assembly GCA_029215795.1. Lineage (NCBI taxonomy): Eukaryota > Metazoa > Chordata > Lepidosauria > Squamata > Anniellidae > Anniella > Anniella stebbinsi. Next base: position 18,097,617 of record JARDYH010000001.1, read on the forward strand.
CATGCTGATCTGTGTTGTTGTTTTCCCTGTAAGCAAACAAAAATAGCTTAAATGTTGGGTGTGACACACGGGAGGAAGTGATTCATTTTGATGGAACAGATTCGAAGCATTGGTACTCATTAATTACTTTAGCAGAAGTGTTCTGTTCCTTTTGTTCCTCTGGAGACTTGCAGCATATAACATATGCTGGATATTTTTTTTGGCAGCCTTGTGTTTACAGAAGTTTCAGAAAATATTTTGAGCAGTTGCACATGAAATTATTTAATTTCCCTCCAGAGAGGAAACGTTCACCGTGTTCAACCCAAAGACGACTGCTTTCAATGAACGTTTTTGTCATCTCTGATGACAATCTAGGAAACGTGCTCTGAATTTTCCACCCCAGTGCTATTTTGGGGGAGAAAACAAGTTCCAGTGACACCTGGTGTATATGTGACATGAACGATAGTGCTGTGTCAAGATTCGGGGGAGGTTTCATTTCACTACGAAAGTTGCAATTTAGGGATGGGCAGCAATGGTCATGGGGAAAAAAAATACATCTGCATGTGTGTGTTTTGGGTGCTTCTTTGCAGTAAGGGATGCATCAACATCCCTGTATTCACCTCAAAAGGGACTCAGTCCTTTAGGTACATAGGGATGTGCAAATGACCAAAACCCGAGCTCCGGTTTTCCAAATTTCCACTTCAAACTTTTTTCTGACTACCGAAGTTGGAGAAATCTGCAATGGAATTAAATGAATTTGGATTTTTAGGAATCTGACCTGTAGATTCTGCAGCAGATCAGCTTTCCCCTAGTTGGGGGCATTCCATGGACTTGCAGACTGTTTTTCTAACTTCCCCAAATTTTGCCCAAATGTGCATATTCCCCCATAAGCTAAAGCATGAAATTCACATTTGGGGAAATTGTGCACTTTGAGGGGATCAGCACATTTTGTAAGTGCAAATTTGCACATATTTGGAAACCCTAAAATAATCCTATTCCATTGATGAGTGGATGACAGAGCAAAAGGCATCTGGGAACCTGCAAAACACAGATGGAATGGATTTTATACAATCCAGCTATTGGCCGTAACAGATAACAAGCTGTTTTTTTTTCTTTTTGCATGAAAATCCACGCACATTTCCCCAAATGTATGCATCAGTTGTATGCATTTTGAAATATGTTGATTTTTCCCATTGAGCGAAGCGCTTGTGTGAGTTTTTCAAAAGTATGTAGTTTTTTAATGTACGCAGTTTTTGAAACACTTTCATTTTGTAAGCTGGGAGGGCCCTGGGGAGAAGAGGTAGAGGGAAGTGACAGATACAGAGGTAATGATGGGTACTCAAGTACCCCTGAATGTTTTGCGCAACCTCGCTTAGAGTGCATACAAAACATCCTTGGAATCCACGTGCAGGGATGTATGAGATCTGCTGAGGCCCAAGAATTCTGTCTGTTCTGGCTCAAGCAATAGCATCCTTTTCTTCCTCTGCTCTTTCCCATGCTGACTCAGTACTAGAAAGCCAGAATGGAATGAAGTATCTGCAAAGAGGGCATGGTAGCTTGCTGGAATCCTGAACAGCAGGGACGCTCCACACTGCACCTTTTTGTTGCAGGTTCCACTAGTTTTTCATGAAAGTGTTCGGATTCTTGGTTCCATTCCCTATTTTTATTGTAACCATTCCCTGTTGTAACTTTGTAAGCTTACAAAGAATCTATCTCTTGATGATGAAACAGGTGTTATTTCCTTTGAAACGGCAGCAATTCTATTTCCACATTATACCTCTCCCCTTATTTATATATGATTTCTCTTTTTCTTGCTTCACTTGCCTCTTTCTTCTCTATGTAAGAGGTATATTACTGGTATTGCCTAAGCTTTATGCCGGTTTAGATTTCATCTGTAGGTTTTCTCTGAACCGATAATGAGGGACTTGCACATTTGGGGCGGGGTGGGGCTCAGCCCTCACTTTGAACGTGTATACAGTTTGTGGCAGTAGGCAATTCACATGTCTTTCAGTGCCCCTTCCTAGAGTTGGAAGACTTAAAGACGGTAGTGCATGTGCAGGTAACTTTGAGGCTCAACTTCTGCAATGTGCTACCTTTGTGCCTAGTCTGGAAACTTCAACTAGTTCAAAATATTGCAGCCAGGTCATCACCAATACACCTAGAGGTGACTATATTACACCAATTTTAAAATCACTGGCTGCCAATTCGTTTCCGGGAGAAGTATAAAATGTTGGTTATTACCTTTAAATCGCTACATGGTTTGGTCCAGGTTACCTGCAGGATCGCCTTCCCCTGTACAATCCATCCCGCACACTCAGGTCCTCTGGGGAGAACATACAGTCAGCCAAAACTAGGCTGGCAACCGTTACCCAGAGGACCTTCTCTTCTGCCGCTCCCAAACTGTGGACTGGCCTGCTGGAATAGATTCATCAACTTAACAGTCTTCCTGACAGAAAGCCATAAAGACTGATCTCTTCCGGCAGGCCTACCTAGTTGAATTTTAAGATGTTTCATTGTTATTTTAATAATGTATTAGTTTTATATGTTTTAATCAGTTTTATGTATATTATTTTATACTATTTTGTATTTAATGTTGTTCCCCGCCTTGATCCAGAGGGAGAGGCAGGTAAGAATTATTATTATTATTATTATTATTATTATTATTAGTATTAGTATTAGTATTGACTTTGCCTCCAGTAAAATAGATGTTCCAGGAGCTAATGTGGGGATAAAAGGAGCACTTTGGTGTTTTGAGCTCAGTTTCTGGTTTGGGGCAAGCCATTTGTTTCCACCAAGCCCAGTATTCTGTTTCCATCAGTGCCCAGCCAATTGCCTTGGAAAAACTTACAAGCAGGTAATAAGGGCAGTGGTGCATAGTGGTAAACTTTTAAAGTGCAGGCACTCATCATGACACTTTCCATAACCAGGCCCACAAGGAGAGATTTTTAAAAATGCCAGCAGTTATGGTGATCCACATCAACATATCAATTCTAGCAGTTATCATCTTCACCAGTAGCAGGTCTTTGGTAAAGCTAATGGGTCTTAATTGCCCATTGAAGACCAAGTCACACAAAATACTTGGCATTACAACAGCGATAGCTCACAATCATATATTAATGGAGGGGAAATTAATTTCTTCCCCGCTGTTGTGAGGATTGCACCGAAGTTCAGAGGGATGTCTGGAAGGGAGGAGTAAGAGATGATCTCATCATCCCTGCTAATAAAAAAGTCCTGATACTTTGACCCTGAAAATCCTGGTTCCACTACACCACTGCATGATGGGTTTAACACCTCTCCCCTGAACACAGACGTTCCAAGTAGCCAGGCCTTCTGTTGTCAGAAGAGCCCCAGTAGGCTTGCTTGGCTGTGGTGGTAGTACTTCAAGCAACACTAGGCGCTGAGTCTAGCCACTCTTTTAATTTCCCAGAATGCTCTGGAGTGACATTAGGTTGATGGCATTATGGGAAGTTAAAAAGTTGGCTCAGATTGCTAGGCAAGGTGGGTCTTGCCAGGGGACTGGTAGCTGCCCAAAGTACTACTGCTATCAACAAGAGTGCTGAAATGGTAGTGATCTGAGGGCTACAGCCTTACTAGCTTCACTTCCCTTTTATTTATTGAGGCCTCCTTTGGCCACCATGACAGCTTGAAACTATTTAATGTGTCTGTCATTGTCACATGTTTGAGAAGCAGGGGTGGGGAAATAAAGGAATAGAGATTCATAATTGAGGTGCCACACCCAAGAAGGTCCTGTTCCTTTTTGATATCTACTCACTTCAAAAGAAAGGGGCACCCAGGGATCTTAACACCTGGGCAGGTTCAGATTTCCTCTCTCTCTCTCTCTCTCTCTCTCTCTCTCTCTCTGTCTCTCATGTGTGTGTGTGTATGTGTATGTATGTGTATGTATGTATGTGTATGTATGTGTACAAATGTAAGAATGACAAGCTGCAATGTTGCTGGTGTACTGTTATAATTTGAAAACTCCTTTTCCAGGAAGATTTTGATTTTTCTGGCTGTTTACTCCTTTTATTTTAATCTGGCTCTCTTGTTGGTTATTAAGTTTTTCATTATTATTATTTTACTCATTCTGTGTGTGTGTGTGTGTGTGTGTGTGTGTGTGTGTTTTATATTGTTTTAGGATTGTTAACTTTTCCTGGCATCTCTGTTTGGAGGGGAAAGGCAAGGTCTAAATGTCATCTATAAAAAATAAACGAGGATATGTGACTGTCTGTCAGAGCCATAGCTCTGGGACTAAAACTTAGATAGCTGAAACATGGCACACATACTCAGAGGATGCTAGGGGTGTGCACCTCTTTTTAATTGATTTAATTAACTTAAATGTGCCCATGTGATTGAAGCCTGCAGTAACATCTTCAGCCACTGGAGGCAGACATCCATAACCAAGAAATAGTTTTGCAGTCCATACAATTTGAAGATTAGGAGGGATTCATAGGCCAAGGGACAGAGTTATATGTCTCCTCCCTCCCTCCTGCTCTGGGGCAGGTCCCCCTCAGCGAAATGGAGAGGTCGGACCTCTTCCCTCAGGGGCTATAGGCATGCACCATGTCAGGGATTGTGTCTAGGGGTGCCAGCAGGCATAGCTTCACTCAGACGGGGCAAACAAATGTGTCCAACTCTGAGAGCTGTGTGCATTTGATCAAAGGGTTTGCTCAATCAAATTTATTTATTATGTATTGACTTACAATATTTAGATACTGCTCCACATCCAAAGGATTTTGGAGCATTGATCAACAGATAGAATAAAAGAAGGGCTATTCCAACCCATATAATGCCGGATCCACTCACTAGTCTTGAATAAATAAACCATGAGTTCATTGGGGATACTGGAGATGGTAGAAAAGAAGTGAATCCCTAAATAAGATCGTTTGGTATCAAATGGATTTATCATAAAGCTTTTAAAGGTTGTTCCTTTGTTTTAAAGATCACTAGCCATTATAGTGCACACAAAGCCAGTTTTTAACAACTTGCAAGACACATTTAAAGTTCTCCTTCATTGAAGGACTCTTGAGTTCTGGCTGGCGGGTTGTCAACTCGAAATGTTGTGTTTGTCATTTCTTTTCCCAGTGTCTGTAAAGCTGAGATGCTGATCCCTTGAACATTTCTGTTGATCTCTGCATCCAACGGAAGGTCAAGGCTGAAGACGCCAAAATGAAAGATATATAAAGTTTGGTTTCTTGCCAGCCATTGTGACTGCTTTTATTTTACAACAATAATTGGCTTGAAGAAGGAACTCCTTTCAAAAGCGAGGTTTGATTTAATGTTGAAAACAGGCGAGAAGGTTTCTAGGATGGAGCTGGAAGCAGTGGAAGTTCATCAGTTTTTAAGTTTGGGCTTGTAGGTGGTTGATTTGAACAGATTTTTAAACAATGTCCTGAATTTTCAACATAACTCCTCAGATAAGATTTATGCAAGGTAGGCATAGTTGTCCACCTGCCAAGGGCCCACACCCCAGTAGGGTTCCGCTAACAAGACACCTCTGGACTTCCTCCTCCTTTTCACCTACTTGCTCACCTGCCTCTCATTCTGGCCCAGTCAATGGTGGTAGTGTCTAGCATAGCCATTGGTGAGGGGTAAGAGAAGTTGTAGCCCAAAACATCTGGAAGATACCAGATTGATAAGGCTTATACAGACATTGGACCTGTTCAGACGACATGCTAAGCCATGGTTAGGCCACTAACCCCTTTGCAGCAAATGGTTAGTGAGCATGTTTAAACCATGATTATGTAGCCACCATGGTTAGGAATGGTTCACATGACACGTTAAGTCATAATGTTTAGCTTAAAATGCTTAACTACCATGGTTTAGTGTGTCATCTGAACAGAGTCATTGGGCCTGTTCAGACAACATGCTAAGCCATGGTTAGCCCACTAACCCTTTTACACCAAACGTGTTTAAACCTTGGTTAGATAGCCACCATGGTTAGGAATGGTTCGCATTACACACTAAATTGTGGTTCACATGACATGCTAAGCCATAATGTTTAGCTGAAAATATTTGATCACTGTGGCTTAGCGTGTTACCTGAACAGGTTCAAAGTTAGCTAAACTTAGCTCCCAATGGGATCTCCCTTAGTCATGACTGAATTTTTCACACTGATTTTAGTGGGTCCTTAAGTGCAACTACTTTTGCTGGATCTGACCTGAATAAATTGTACATTTTTCTTTAGAACAACTTGTGTGTGTGCGTTAAACTCATATGCAAACCTGTGGACATTTCATCAATTCGTGGGCTAAACACATGGGGTATCTTAAATCGGGCAACCAACCAGACAGACAGATAGATAGATTAAATAATCTACAGGTTCACCATTTGACTGTTCAGGGCTTTCATTATTTCCACACAACTGCCCACCTGCCCAGCCATAGAAAGTATTCATTTTCCTATAAAGGAAAAAAAAAAGACTTTATTAGAAGTTTCACATTATTAGAAGTTTCACAAAGGTATGCCATATATATATATATATATATATATATATATATATATGAAAAAAAACCAAGGATGAAAAAAATGCCCATATTGGTGTGTGATTATTTGTTTTGGTTCCGTGCTGCCTTGCAATGAGCAGTTTATTCTTCCAACCATCTGACTCCTCGATAATACTTTAGAAAACATTTAAATTGTTGTTTTAGATGCTGGATCTAAAAAAACAAGACCGCCTCTTCCCTTCCCTTCTTTTTTCCCTCCCTCTCCCTTTCTCTCTGTTATCATATCCCCAGTTTCCCAGCAGGTTCAAACGCAGATGGCTGCCGTATTGCGACAGAAGCAAAAATACTACATTAATGTTTAAAGGGATTAAAAAATTCCTCTCGGCAGCAGTGGCATATGTTACCAGTTAATTGTAGCACTGGAAGCTTCCCTGCTGTTTTAAAACATGGACTCATTTTACATGCTTTTCTGCAGAGCAGTATGAAATGTCAAATGTGTTGGTATAAGTCTGGAATCTAGTCTGACAAAAAGAGAGAGAGAGAAGTCATAAAGACGATGTTGTTTTTGCTACCTAACAGCTTTTGTATCCAAATAATGTTTTGCAACGGTGCCAACACTGGCGGTGTGGTGATCAAACAGTGCAGATTGCATTTGTGCACAGAGCTCAGTGTTTGGAACATTCCCATGAGCTTTTTCGAGGGTGTCGTTTCATGTCGTCGTCATTAGGTTTGGCGCTTAAAAACGCTTTGCAGCCTGAACCGCGAAAGGTTCATTTCTCAGCTCAAGATGAACAAATCGGTCAGTTTTACTTTGTCCCACATTGAGATTTATTTATTTATTTATTTATTTATTTTTGTACAAAATCTCAAATTCTTTTTATTCCTTTATGGATTACATTTAGATCCCACCTTTTTTCCCTCTTTAAGGAAGCCAAAGCAACGTACATAATCCTCCTCTTCTCCATTTTATCCTCACAACCACCACCCTGTGAGGTAGGTTGGTCTGAGAGTCTGTGACTGGCCCAAAGTCACCCAGTGTGCTGCCATGGCTGAGCGGGGACTAGAACCCAGATCTCGTGACTCCCGGTCCAACACTCTAGCCACTATAACACACTGGCTCCCATCCTGTTTGTGAAGAAATCTGTGAATTTTGGAAATGTTTTAGTTTTTAAAACAAACAAACAACTTTCTCACCTATCTGCACTGGCCAAATCCAAGAGGTACATCTGTTCCCAGTATGGAGAGGGTCATGTTGTACCTGCCAGCCTGGCTTTTCATGTAGCCTGACAGAAAAAAAGAGGTGGCTCAACCGATTCCTCACTGCTAACATGACCAAACACATGGGGATTCCAAGCAGGGATCTCGGAGGAATCCATTTGTGGGGTGAAAGTCTACAAACTTCCTTCGGATCACCCCTCCACAAGACTTCGGTCTGTCTTCCACTCAGTCTGCACCACGTCTGGCCAATTAGCAGTTTTTTCCATGTTGATGTTGTTGTTGTTGTTGTTAATTTACACAAATTACAGCCAGAAAAAAATACATTAAAATCCCCCAGAATTTAGAGGAAACCCACGGCTTGGCTCACAAATGCACTATTGGGCAGGCAGCGGAAGTCCCTTGAGCCACAAAAGGCTCTGATTTCCAAATGATGGTCATCCCTAATTCAAAGTCAGACTGTTCACCTAAGCATCAAAGCCTGGAGGAACAAATATGTCAGTTTCTCTTTACCCACACTCACCCCCCCCCCAATCTCACCTTCTTTCTGTCCTGTTTATGAAGAAATTTGTGAAAGTTGGTAAATTTCTTAGGGGGGGGGGAATTGAACTGAACACAGTTCTGAGCCACACCTATACTCAGCTTGATTGATAGATTGGAGGAGCCCAGGAGGGAACCCTACAATCTTTCAACGGCCAAGTTTTGCAAGCTTTCTACTTTCAGGGATCTTCCCATCTTGACTGGGTTGCAATGGAGCCCTTTCAATTCATAGGCTGTTCAGACATGGTCTAGAATTGTCCTTCAGCTCACAGAGGGTTCCAGCCAGGTCTGTCAGGCTTCAGTGGTGCCTCATATGAAGTGAGAGGCAGGGCCGGCTCTACTGTGTGGCATTCTGCTTCAAGTGGGTGGGATTTAGACAGATTGATGAAGGCAGGAATAGGTGGTTTAAATGTTGGGCCCTAGAATGTATAGGGGCTTGGAGTGCCATTTGGTGCTCTGCTTTAGGCACTAAAAGGCCAGCATGTTCTAAAACATATCCAACCCTTCCCTGCAGCTCCACATTCCAGGGAAAGATTTCCTCCACCACCAGGGACAGTGCCCACAGCCAGCACTGCAGCATTTTCTGGCACTGGTGCAAACCATCTTGGATAGCTCCTTTAGAGTTCCAACTAATTCTGAAAGGAAACCTAGCGCAGATTCACTAATTCACTGACATCAGAGCCACCAGCCTCCATTGGGTTTGTGCTGTCTCCAGGGGACATCTGCTCTAGCTTGAGGAATATCTCAGGAGGCTTTTTCCATTTTGCCTCTCCTGGTGCTCTCCTGCCAAGAGATCACCAAGACCATGTCCCAGGGCATGGTCTGAAGGCACATGAGGCAGCCACCTTGCTGAAGCTAAGCAGGTCTGGGCCTGGTCAGTGCTTGAAGGGGAGAACAACTGGGAATCCCATGTAATCACCTTGAGTTTCATGATGGAAGAATGGTGGGATATAAATGTAATAATAAATAAAGGCAAATGAGGGTGTCCTTCCTTTGCTCAGGATGTGAGATCCTGGTGAAAAGAGGGTCTCTTTTTGCTGCTTGAGGGTGGGCTGCTTGAAGTGCCATGTGTGTGTGTGTGTTTTCTCCCCCCCCCCTTTTTTTTTTGCTATGAGTTGGATGTGGATAAGGGATCTTATTGTTACACGAAGGGTATCATGCATTGTTTAATGGGAATATATGTTATGACTGGCACTGGATGTTGTTAAGTGACCTACTGATCTGTCTTGTGGTGACTTAAATTTGAAGACATTCGAAGTGAACTGTAATTGGGTTGATGTTAATTTGTAATGTATTGCAATTATGGTTATTGTATTTGTTTGTTTTCCAGAAAATGCGGTATCGAAATAAATCGACCATGACGAGTTATTGCAGTCCAGCAACCTGATCCAAAGCCTTGCATATGTTCCAATGTGCATTCAGAGACGGTCCACAAGCTGCCACCGTTCATTTCACACTTGTGTGCACAAGGTCCGGTGCAAGCACTGGCGCCCCCCATTGGAATAGATCTGCTGATGTATGTTTCCAAGAGAGCTTCCTTATTTATACAAATACCATAGGATCAGGCTGTTTCATCTTTTCGCCATTCTCCACCTGTCCACATTGCTGAGAAAGACAATGCATTTTGGGGTGGGGGCAGGACCATCGCTCAGTGGGAGAGCATCTGTTTCGCATGCACAGGTCGCAGCTTTAATTCCTGGTATCTCCACTTAGAGGAAAGAGAATAGCTGATGGAAATTGCCTTTCTCTGTGCGAGACCCTGGAGAGCTCCTATCAGTCACAGGAGACAAGACCAGGGTAGGTCAGGGATGGGAGGCAAATCTCTAGATGTTTGGGAAGTCAATGTGATGTCTCGCCTTTGGTCTTCCTTTGATTCCTCTCTTATAATAAAAGGATCCCAACTATGGGACAGTCATCAGAATGCTGCTTACTGATTCCGTGACTCATCAACTCTTTTTGGCACCACAGCAACCAGCCCACTGCTCTCTAACCCCCCCCCCCCTTTTTCCTTTACCGCTGCTACCATATCACACTGTACCTTACCTCAGGTACTTCAAGAATCCAATCTGCTTTGTTAAACAAAATATTTTTTATTTAACAATGAGTAAGGTTATGCAGTTCACAAAGCTTGTGGTTTCATTAGTCGCAATGCTTGTTTGTTTCAATACAGTTTCATACGTAATCCTGTCTACTCTACCCGCTAGACTACACTATCTCCTCCCATTCATTCTTTTTCCAAAATAGTAAAACATGTTGATCCTACTCTTGCTCTAAACCCTTTGGCAGACAAACCCAGACTCGTCCCCTCTCTCTTCACACACAAATCTCAACTGCTTCTCTCCTAACTCCTCCCTCTCACTGCTAACTGCCAACCCAAACCTTTGAATCACCAGCCAATCAACATTCACTTCACATTCTATTCACTCGCTCCCCCTCCCAACAGAATTAACGACTTACCATCCGACATCCAAACAGCACTTACATCCTAAACAGCAACAATCAGTAAAACATTGCAAACACATATAAAGGTAATTAAACAGTAAAACATCACAGTCAACTCCACAAATCCCTGCCACCAGGCCCAGTGGTCAGGAATGCTGGGAAATGAATTCCAAAACATACCGAGATCTACTCTCTGCCCACCCCTGGGGTAGATGAACAAATACTCTAACTTGACATAAGACAGATTCCTATGTGGCTACCAAGAAGTGTAAAGTCTGTCACTTTCTGTACTGAGCATAGGAATATCCCAAGAAAGAGTGGAGGCCGGCAGCTCCGGTTTCATGCTGTGAATCCATTCCTAGTTTTAGTCAGAACTAGCCAGAACTTCATAGGAACTATCTAAAGTGCTGAATCTATTTCGAGGCTGGGGTTCAGCACCTTGGATAGCTCCTTTAGAATTCTGGCTGGTTCTGACTAAATCCCAGGGTGGATTCACTGCCCCACCAAATCGGAGCCACCAGCCTCCAATGCCAAGAAATTCACAGAGGGGCAGGGCTGTGCAGAGTTGGTAATATGCCCAGGCCAGATGGGAAGTGTGTGCCCCCCCCATTTGAAACTGCTCATTAAGTATTTTTTAATCAGTGGCACTGATTCAGTGCTAAATACATACGTATATGAACTAGAATGATTTATAAAAAGGGTAACGGGAAGCACTTTTATTCAAGATGTAAGACATCACTTCTTCTTCACATTCAGAAATGCTTTACAGGCTTTTCTTTGGGCAAATTCATCAATAACAACAGAAAAATCAAGCAACTTTGCCTTGTCACTGTTAATGTTGAAAACTGCTAGTCCTAAAACGTATGACTTGATACGTTTTAGGACAACATAATTGAGAGTCATTAAGAAGATTGAGGAAAGAGATGCAGTAAGGACAACCATCACAATTTAGGCACATATATCCCTGCCCCGCATGTGGCATGGTCCTCTGGAGCTTGTAATCTGACCGTGGTATTCATTAGGGATGTGCACTGGATCGGACCCGATCCACGATCCGAGTCCGGTCCAGTGGGAAATCGGATAAATTATCCGATTTCCGATCTGACAGCTGGATCAGCCGATCCAATCTGAACCGGTCCGAAAAGGCTCCGAACCGGTTCGGCGGATCGGCGGATCGGCGGGCGCCCACTGGTGCCCACCGCCGCTTCCATTGGTGGGCGCCAGTGGGCGCCCGCCGATGAAAGTGGACAGCGGGGGGGGAGGAGGGGGGCGCTTACCTTCCCGGCCCGGCCGCTCCCATCCGGCGGCGGCAGCTACTACCAGCGGGCTCCGCGGCCTGTTCCAGGGTGGCGCGCCGGGTGATGTCATCACCCGGCGCGCTACTCGAGAGCAGGCCGCGGAGCCCGCTGGTAGTAGCCGCCGGCCCCGGACGGGAGCGGACGGGCTGAGAAGGTAAGCAGGGGGTGCGTGGAGGGGAGGAGGGGGGGCGCGGAGGGGGGAGGGGGGCCCTTACCTTCCCGGCCCGTTCGCTCCCGTCCGGGGCCGGCGGCTACTACCAGCAGGCTCCGCGGCCTACTCCAGGGTGGCGCGCCGGGTGATGTCATCACCCGGCGCGCTACTCTAGAGCAGGCCGCGGAGCCCGCTGGTAGTAGCCGCCGGCCCCGGACGGGAGCGGACGGGCCGAGAAGGTAAGCAGGGGGTGCGTGGAGGGGAGGAGGGGGCGCGCGGAGGGGGGGAGGGGGCCCTTACCTTGCCGGCCCGGCCGCTCCCGTCCGGCGGCGGCGACTACTACCAGCAGGCTCTGCGGCGTACTCCAGGGTGGCGCGCCGGGTGATGTCATCACCCGGCGCGCTACTCTAGAGCAGGCCGCGGAGCCCGCTGGTAGTAGCCGCCGGCCCCAGACGGGAGTGGACGGGCCGAGAAGGTAAGCAGGGGGTGCGTGGAGGGGAGGAGGGGGCGCGCGGAGGGGGGGAGGGGGCCCTTACCTTGCCGGCCCGGCCGCTACCGTCCGGCGGCGGCGACTACTACCAGCAGGCTCTGCGGCCTACTCCAGGGTGGCGCGCCGGGTGATGTCATCACCCGGCGCGCTACTCGAGAGTAGGCCGCGGAGCCCGCTGGTAGTAGCCGCCGGCCCCGGACGGGAGCGGACGGGCTGAGAAGGTAAGCAGGGGGTGCGTGGAGGGGAGGAGGGGGGGCGCGGAGGGGGGAGGGGGGCCCTTACCTTCCCGGCCCGTTCGCTCCCGTCCGGGGCCGGCGGCTACTACCAGCAGGCTCCGCGGCCTACTCCAGGGTGGCGCGCCGGGTGATGTCATCACCCGGCGCGCTACTCTAGAGCAGGCCGCGGAGCCCGCTGGTAGTAGCCGCCGGCCCCGGACGGGAGCGGACGGGCCGAGAAGGTAAGCAGGGGGTGCGTGGAGGGGAGGAGGGGGCGCGCGGAGGGGGGGAGGGGGCCCTTACCTTGCCGGCCCGGCCGCTCCCGTCCGGCGGCGGCGACTACTACCAGCAGGCTCTGCGGCGTACTCCAGGGTGGCGCGCCGGGTGATGTCATCACCCGGCGCGCTACTCTAGAGCAGGCCGCGGAGCCCGCTGGTAGTAGCCGCCGGCCCCAGACGGGAGTGGACGGGCCGAGAAGGTAAGCAGGGGGTGCGTGGAGGGGAGGAGGGGGCGCGCGGAGGGGGGGAGGGGGCCCTTACCTTGCCGGCCCGGCCGCTACCGTCCGGCGGCGGCGACTACTACCAGCAGGCTCTGCGGCCTACTCCAGGGTGGCGCGCCGGGTGATGTCATCACCCGGCGCGCTACTCGAGAGTAGGCCGCGGAGCCCGCTGGTAGTAGCCGCCGGCCCCGGACGGGAGCGGACGGGCCGAGAAGGTAAGCAGGGGGTGCGTGGAGGGGAGGAGGGGGCACGCGGAGGGGGGGAGGGGGCCCTTACCTTGCCGGCCCGGCCGCTCCCGTCCGGCGGCGGCGACTACTACCAGCAGGCTCTGCGGCCTACTCCAGGGTGGCGCGCCGGGTGATGTCATCACCCGGCGCGCTACTCGAGAGTAGGCCGCGGAGCCCGCTGGTAGTAGCTGCCGGCCCCGGACGGGAGCGGACGGGCCGAGAAGGTAAGCAGGGGGTGCGTGGAGGGGAGGAGGGGGCGCGCGGAGGGGGGGAGGGGGCCCTTACCTTGCCGGCCCGGCTGCTCCCGTCCAGCGCCGGCGACTACTACCAGCAGGCTCCGCGGCCTACTCCAGGGTGGTGCGCCGGGTGATGTCATCACCCGGCGCGCTACTCGATAGTAGGCCGCGGAGCCCGCTGGTAGTAGCCGCCGGCGCCGGACGGGAGCGGACGGGCCGAGAAGGTAAGCAGTGGCGGGGAAGGGGGCTTACCCCCCCCAGAGTCGTCCGCTTCTATCCGCTGGCGCCCGCGGGCGCCAGCGGATGGAAGTGGACGGCCCCAGGGGGGGTAGGGAGCGCGGGGGAGGGGGCTTACCTGCCGGGGCCGTCCACAGCGGACGGCCCCGGGGGGGGGAGGGAGTTAGGCCCCCCCTCACCCACCCGCCGCCATTTTTTCCTCATAGACTTGCATTGCAATGCAAGTCTATGGGGAAAAAAATGGCGGCCAATCCAAAAATTTACGATTTTTGGGTCGGGATCGGACTCGATCCGGTCCGGGGGGCCTCCGATTTTGTCCGAACCGGTCCGTGACAAAATTGGAGGTCCCGATCCGGGTCCCGATCCGATCCGGGGGGTCCGTGCACACCCCTAGTATTCATGATGGATGGCTTCTGCGCTGTTTCTGCAAGGTGGGCTCCTCGCCTCTCGATGGGCTGCTTACGCTACAGAAGCAGTGGCGTAAGTTGGGGGGACCTCCTCGTCAGAGTGCCCCCTCAAAATCACAGACCTCAGGCCAACTGGCCCCACGGGCCTCCCTTCTGCCCTGCCCTGCAGAGGGGTAAGTCAAGCAACTGCTTGGACAGTCCACAGCTAAACGATTCAAGGAAAACAATAATATGTAACATTTGCTTAGCACTTTCGAGCATGCAAAATATTTTCACATGCATGATCTACTTGTCACCTGGTCAGGTAAATCAGTATTATCATTAATCATATCCATATGAAAGAATGGGTATGTGGGAAAGAATGGATATGTGGGGAAATGTGGGAATTTGTTCTTATGGCTAAATCAATGCATTATATGAGAAAAAAAGGGGGGGAAGTCAGTGACAGGCAATATTATAACAACTTGGACCCCATTTAATAATCATTGTAAAAAGAAGTTCTTGGTTCCAAAAACACAATGGCTCAATTCGGACAACACAATAACAACTGGTGTAGGGGAATCAATCGTCAGTTGTTTTGACTATCGTGTTATCCGAATGCTGCCATAGTCAACTCAGCGCTGATCCTAATCCACACCACAGTTGATTATTTATTACCATGTTGTGTGGGGAGTACCCCCTAGATGAACAACTGTAAAGTTGATCATTACCCCACCATTGACTATCGTGTCGTCCGAATTCAGCCAATGTGTTTTTTCTACATTTTGAATCTAGTGGTTGTTGATTACCTGATTTGTTTTCAAAATTTACTTTTTATGGGTTTTAAAAGTTTTGATTGAATGGCGCTTAGATTAGGTATACTGTGTGCTATCATTATTCTTTAAAATTAGATGTGATTAATGTTTCTCAATTTCTGAAACAAATTAGATTGTAAATTGTCAGAAGCTAACTTTGCCATTAATATTATCTCTCTCTTCTCTCTTGGGGCATTCTTTCTAGATGGACATAATGGGGTTTGTCAAGTCATGTTGTCTTTTACTGATTCATAAATTTCCTGACTATTGAAAATGTTTTAAGTATGACTGCTTTCTGGATGTTAGTGTTGATATATTTTGGTAGGCCCAGTTTCTGAAAGTTTTCTATAAAATATTGGATATGGTGCCAGTGACTGAAATTGTTGTTGTTGTTGTTGTTGTTGTTGTTGTTATTATTATTATTATTATTATTATTATTGTATAATATTGAGTTTTATTTTATTTTGTTTGTTCATGCAATAAAACTTTTTTAAAAAACCACCCAGCATCACCCCCTGCCTTGCTGCTATATTGCAGATGGAAGAACTGAGGGAGGGAGGGAGGGAGGGAGGGAGAGAGAGAGAGAGAGAGAGAGAGAGAGAGAGAGAGAGGTTTGTCTAACAATACCTGAGAGACCAGGATACCTGAGAGAATGCCTTCTCCCCTATCAACCTGTCCGGTCACTGAGATCATCCGAGGGCATGCTCCTGGTGGTTCCACATGGACCTATCATCTGATTGCCGTCCACCAGAGAAAGAGTCTTCAGTGTGGTGGCCCCCATCCTTTGGAATTCCCTGCCTCTGGAGGTCAGGCAGGTGACAACTTTGTATTCCTTCTGACACCTCCTGAAAACATTATTGTTCTAGGAAGCCTTCCCTTAATGACCAGCCGTGGTTTATTTTCCACTCTGTTACTTTTAAATATGTACTTTTAATGTGTATTTATTCTGTTTCTATTCTATTTCATTTTGTCCACTGCTCTGAAATTCTGAATGGGGAGCAGTATATAAACTAACTAACTAACTAACTAACTAACTAACTAACTAACTAAGGCTACCTAGTGCATTCCTGGCATAGTTGAGATTCGAACCAGGGACTTCCAGATTTGGAGTTTAGTGTCTTAGCCACTCCTCCATGTAAGCTCTCTTAGCATCTCAGTGCTTGAGAGAATCATCATAGGATGGGCTCTCCCCATCATGCGGTGCATCATTCCTGGGGGCATCTGACCAGCCACTGTTGAAGACCAGAGTCTCAGACTAAATGGACCTTTGGCCTGATCCAGCAAAGGAGTTCTTCTGTTCCATGCCCTCCTTGCAATAAGCACTTACATTGTGCTGAGGACATTTTAAATGGCCATGGTCTGGTAATTAGCAAACTGCTGAGTAACATCATTCTTCCAGGGTCCCTATCCACAGATTAACATTTCTCATTAATGAGATTCATAGATTATGCAGCTATTATGCACATATTGTCTAGATCCCTCCCCCACCCGCCGTGTTCCCCCTCCCCCAGTTTTATAATTCAGAGCAAAGAAAATGAGAGACCTTCAAATGACCAAAATGGACCATGTGTCACTTCCAAGTCATGTTGGACTCTTCAGCAAAAATCCAACAGCACCCACAAATTTCCTTCTTTTACTTTGTCTCATCAGATGTGCATTACCCTAAATGAAAAGTGACTTCCCCATGAAACATCACACTCTGCCATCAAAAAGGATGGAGAAAAAGCCAGAAGGGATAGGACAACTAAGCAGGTGTCAGTTCAAAATAGAACAATGTCCATGTCTACCTCTTTTGCAATGCTGAACACTAGCAGAGTTGAAGAGGTATCTGTGGGCCCAATTGACCTTTCCCATTGGTCAACAGCAGGGCTGGCCAGAGATGAAGATGGGCATCCTGCCCATTCCATGGATAGGAACTAATCTGATTGACAGATAAAACTTATTTTGACATTGGTGATGGCATGGGGTTAAATTCTCCATGGTCACACATAGTTTTAATGGTTTTTATTGCTTTAAAGAAAATCTAGAGGTTTTAAGTCGTTACTGATTTAGCTGTGTCAGTAACTTGCGTTTATATTGTTCCAATTTTATTTGTACACCCAGCAATATAGGGTGGGATACAAATGTTTAAATAAATAAATAAATACATAAATAAATAAGGGCCTCCAGAGAGCAGCCAGCTAACCTAGGGGGAAAATGGCACAACACATGGAACATAGGGCTCTTTCCTCCAATACCTCACCACTGCCCCCCCTCCAGCTTCTGCCGCCTGAGGCAGGTGCCTCACAAAGCCTCACAGTAGGGCCGGCTCTGGTCAACGGCACCTCATAAGAAAAAAGATTAGCCCATGCTTTTGTTGCATCAGGCATCACAACAGACTGTGATGAACACCGAACTGAAAGTGAAGATGTGCAAGACAGGTGGCCTCCCCCCGCAAGCCTGCAACTGATTTCTGATGCTCCAAAACCCCATGTTTCTTTTGTCCAGCTTATGTCTCTGCTCAGAGTATACAAAAACAAACAGCTAGCGATAGCCCTAACCAAAAACAGTACAGTAGCAAACCAAGACGTTAACGATATAAACAATTTATAGAATTTATATACAATCATAAAGAACTGCTAACAGCAAGCGCTTATCATACAGGTTCAGTAAAGGTGATACATTAAAAAGAAGTGCTCCATCACCTGAAACAACTGTGGCCAAACGCGTTTCGACACCCGGTCTTCTTCAGTGGCCAGCTTGCTAGAAATATACATAAGAAAACAGTCATAGATGCCACAGATAGATATGAGAATTCTAGTCATTGCTTTTAAAATAGTATGAATACAAATTGACCCACCAAGGCTGATATGTACTCAAGAATTTTTTTATAAAAAGTAGGGGCTGACTTTAGAGTTCCCAAAGACAGGGAAATAAAAAAACGTCACTCCCATCAAAAGGTAATAAATCCCGGAATAAATTGAAAGATAAAACACTCTCAAATGGCTTGTTATTTCAAACAAATGGCAAAAATGTATCAAAATATTAACCCAAACTTAGATCAAAACATGTTTGGAGTATTTTACAGCATGTAAAATATGTGTATGCTCACGTAAATAGATAGGTTTTGCATGTTTTTGAAGACGTATTTAAAAGCCCTATAAAACACCCTTTTATTGCAAAGGCGATAACAGGCCACGTGCATACCAGGGTAGCAATGATGACTCTTACCACAGCACCTCTGGTTTTCTGGAGGAAAGACACTATTTCCGTCCTCCAGCCCCATTCCCCACAGGTCTAGATTTGTGAACGGTACATTATGTTGGCTTGTCACATTCTTCCATCCCATAGATAGCAGCATGATTCCTGCATATGCCAATTCACAAAGCTGGATGGAACTAGCTATGGGGGGAAATGAAATCAAGTCCAATAAAGGTACTTGATAGAAAAGGATGTAAAAGCCATGGTTTGGTTTTGCTTTGGAGATGGGCATGCGCACTCCCTGAGAGCTTCTCCGTACACACACACACACACACACAGCATAACCACATGTGACTTTTCACCTTCATGCTGGATACATTCATCTTATGCATCTTTTTCTTACATGTAACGGCATCTGGGTCATGATGGCATGAAAGAACTGTGTAGATCAAGAGTGCTCTGCAAACTTTAGGCTTGGAGGAGTGACAATGGCCCCGTTCAGAAGAAACCTTAAACCATGGCTTTAACCATGGTGGTTAAGCCAGAAAGCCGGCCCCTGTTCAGAAGACACCTAAACCATGGCTTCAACCACAGTGAATAAGTCTTTTTTGCCTTGGTCACCGTGGTTAAAGCCATGGTTAAAGGTGTCTTCTGAACGGGGTCTATGTTTTGCATAAGAATCCAAGCTCCCCCAGTGGTTCAGGAATCCCGACCATTATAGCAGTTTGATTTCTGGCTTTCCTGATCATTGAAGATCTGCATCTTGTTCTTTAAGACAGCTGGTGATCCGTGTCTTTCTCTGTCTTATTCTCTAGCTGCAGGCCTCCCAATCCTTTAAGGCCATTTCTGTCCCACGTCATTCTCTCTAAATCCAGTTCTTTTGCTGACCTACTCACCAACACAACACCCTCTTCATAGGTCCAGGCTTAACTCTTCCTTTTCTAAGTGCCTCTCAACTGTCTCCCCTGCCCATCCATCTCCTTCCCAACACCCCATTGTTGCAGTACTATTGTAGTCCTTGCCACAAGAGAAAGTGGAGTAGTACAGGGTGGGCAGGCAGCTGTGTTCCAAAGGGCAAGGGCCATAATTCAGTGGTAGAGGCATACAGAAGGCCTCAGATTCCACCCCCAGCATCTCCAGGTTGAGCAGGAAAAACCCCTGCCGAAACTTTGGAGAGGCATTGCTGCCAGTCAGTGTTGACAATACTGGGCTAGATAGACCAAGGGTCTGAGCCGGTAGGAGGCAGCTTCCTTTGTCCTGAAAGGAAAGACAGCATTAAAATGAAATACATTTTAAGCAATGAGCCAGGCAGTGTCCTCTCCAATGAAGCAAGCTGCTCAGACTGAAATCTAAACTCTGGGGCTGGGATTGTCTAAAGCCTGCTGGACAGGGAATGGTCACTGGGGTCAGCTGACCGAGTGCTCAGTCAGGTGGCCACTTGAAGAACGGCTCCCAAGTTTTGCGGTAGGAATGTGGCTCTGACTGTGGAGGAGGCAAGGTTTCCGCAAGCTCACTGCTGAGAAGCCTCTGGATCAAAACAGATGTCTCACAATGCTATACGACTTACAACAGGCCTTCTACAAGCTTTTTAACAGTTTACATTATTGAATGTCTTTTATTGTCAGCTGCAAAAAAACCAACAAACCAACAAACCTGAAGGGCTAGCTTATGATGCTCACTTTTTCTCCAAAGGGAACCGTTTGCTCGCTCCTGGAGGCAATGGCATTAACATACCGCCATGTGGCTTTTGAACTCTGCTTTGCTTTTTAGAGTGCCACTTTAAAAAGTAGAGCAAAACCATCCTTGTTGGGAAAGGCAGATGTGTTTTGCTAGGGCCATTGCAACTATTTAGCAAAAGAACCTGCTGGGTAATTTAGCTCCTTTGATCAAGAAAGCATCTGTTTGAAGATTACAGAAATCCTCTTCCTTTGAGCTAAACATCTGCTCTGCTGCAGCTGATGGTTTTCCGTAACTGCCTCTGAACCCTTAATTTGTAGCCAAATGGACAGAGAGAGGCAGAAAGGGGGAGCTGATAGCATGGAATTGTGGGACCCACTCAAATCCACGCTACCCCACATTCCCCCACTCACTAGTGAGAATTTTCACCTATCACTTGGCCCATCATTCAATCCCCTACAGACTTCTGTTGCTGCTCCTAAGTAGAGATGTACAAGAATTTCCTTTGAGTTCCCAAACCATTTGAACTCACCCCATCTGCAATCCCGAACACCAACGTGAATGTGAACACACTTTTTTCAAAAACATTTGCACAGTCTTAAACACACGAGTGCATCCCAAAAAATGTTGTTCTTATTATTTTTAATGCATTTTAAAGAACGCATTTTCACACATCAGTCAATGGGGGAAACTACACAGTTGTGTAAAATGCATACTTTTCCCGTTTGAACTAGGGATGTGCGCACCTGAAAATATCGTATTTTATCATTATCGGAATTTCGGACCAAACAAATTATCGTCTCAAATAATATCATAGGTTAATCATATCATCTTCATGATAATTATCGGAAATCTGATATTTAATTTGCAGCCCCATTGTGCCCAATTGAGCTGATATTTTTAGAAAAAATGCCTATAACTTCTGTATTTTCAAAGTTACAAGCATGAAACTTGGTCACAATGCTTATGGGGTATGCCTAAGAATGTGTATGAAATTTGAGATCTATCGCTCCAACCCTCGATTTTATATGAATTTATTAAAGACCGTTTAAGTTCTGACAGGTCAAAAGTTGCACGATCTTTCAAAAAATCATATAAAATTGATTAATTGATCTGAAATTTGGCACATATGTGTAGCAATATGTGCTAGACATGTGTATGAAATTTGAGGCTGATCAACCCTTGATTTTTAATGAATTTATTAAAGATCTGGCAACTTTTTGACAGGTCTGAATTAACGCACATGGCGAGCTGTCATTCTGACCTGTTAGAACTAGGGGTGTGCACGGACCCCCCGGATCGGATCGGGACCCGGATCGGGACCTCCAATTTTGTCCCGGACTGGTTCGGACAAAATCGGAGGCCCCCCGGACCGGATCGAGTCCGATCCCGACCCAAAAATCGTACATTTTTGGATCGGCCGCCATTTTTTTCCCCATAGACTTGCATTGCAATGCAAGTCTATGAGGAAAAAATGGCGGCGGGTGGGTAAGGGGGGGCCTAACTCCCTCCCCCCCCGGGGCCGTCCGCTGTGGACGGCCCCGGCAGGTAAACCCCCTCCCCCGCGCTCCCTACCCCCCCTGGGGCCGCCCGCTTCCATCCGCTGGCGCCCGCGGGCGCCAGCGGATAGAAGCGGACGGCTCCGGGGGGGGGGGTAAGCCCCCTTCCCCGCCACTTACCTTCACGGCCCGTCCGGCGCCGGCGGCTACTACCAGCGGGCTCCGCGGCCTACTCTCGAGTAGCGCGCCGGGTGATGACATCACCCGGCGCGCCACCCTGGAGCAGGCCGCGGAGCCTGCTGGTAGTAGTAGGCGCCGGCGCCGGACGGGAGCCGCCGGGCCGGGCAGGTAAGGGCCCCCCTCCCCCCTCCGCGCGCCCCCTCCTCCCCTCCACGCACCCCCTCCTTACCTTTCCGGCCCGGCGGCTCCCGTCCGGCGCCGGCGCCTACTACTTCCAGCAGGCTCCGCGGCCTGCTCTAGAGTAGCGCGCCGGGTGATGACATCACCCGGCGCGCCATCCTAGAGCAGGCCGCGGAGCCTGCTGGGAGTAGTAGGCGCCGGCGCCGGACGGGAGCCGCCGGGCCGGGCAGGTAAGGGCCCCCCTCCCCCCTCCCCCCTCCGCGCGCCCCCTCCTCCCCTCCACGCACCCCCTCCTTACCTTTCCGGCCCGGCGGCTCCCGTCCGGTGCCGGCGCCTACTACTTCCAGCAGGCTCCGCGGCCTGCTCTAGAGTAGCGCGCCGGGTGATGACATCACCCGGCGCGCCATCCTAGAGCAGGCCGCGGAGCCTGCTGGGAGTAGTAGGCGCCGGCGCCGGACGGGAGCCGCCGGGCCGGAAAGGTAAGGGCCCCCTCCCCCCTCCGCGCGCCCCCTCCTCCCCTCCACGCACCCCCTCCTTACCTTTCCGGCCCGGCGGCTCCCGTCCGGCGCCGGCGCCTACTACTTCCAGCAGGCTCCGCGGCCTGCTCTAGAGTAGCGCGCCGGGTGATGACATCACCCGGCGCGCCATCCTAGAGCAGGCCGCGGAGCCTGCTGGGAGTAGTAGGCGCCGGCGCCGGACGGGAGCCGCCGGGCCGGAAAGGTAAGGGCCCCCCTCCCCCCTCCGCGCGCCCCCTCCTCCCCTCCACGCACCCCCTCCTTACCTTCCCGGCCCGGTGGCTCCCGTCCGGCGCCGGCGCCTACTACTACCAGCAGGCTCCGCGGCCTGCTCTAGAGTAGCGCGCCGGGTGATGACATCACCCGGCGCGCCACCCTAGAGCAGGCCGCGGAGCCTGCTAGTAGTAGTAGGCGCCGGCGCCGGCGCCGGACGGGAGCCACCGGGCCGAGAAGGTAAGTGCCCCCCTCCTCCCCCCCCCCGCTGTCCACTTTCATCGGCGGGCGCCCGCTGGCGCCCGCCAATGGAAGCGGCGGTGGGCGCCAGTGGGCGCCCGCCGATCCGCCGATCCGCCGAACCGGTTCGGAGCTTTTTCGGACCGGTTCGGATTGGATCGGCCGATCCAGCTGCGGGATCGGAAATCGGATAATTTATCCGATTTCCCACTGGACCGGACTCGGATCGTGGATCGGGTCCGATCCAGTGCACATCCCTAGTTAGAACTTAAACGATCTTTAATAAATTCATATAAAATCGAGGGTTGGAGGGATCGATCTCAAATTTCATACATCTACTTAGGCATACCCCATAAGCACTGTGACTCTAACTTTTAAAATACAGAAGTTATAGGTTTATTTATATGGCGGCCCAATAATCCAATATAATCGGGCTGAAAATTATTGGATCGGATATTTATCGGAGGTTTTCCTATTGTATCGTTATCGTTAATCAGATGTCCTATAACGACTTTATTGTATCGCTATCGGACATTTTAATGATACGATACACATCCCTAGTTTGAACCAACCACAAAACAGGTAGCAAAGGAAAACAGGATCTGAGCTGAACCAAGCTTCAAAGTGAAATTTGGAGAATTTTGGTGAGCTCAAACATCCCTAGTTTTCCCACCGCTGCTTCTAAGCAGCAGAAACACTGGAGTCTGTGCACAGCTAGAAAGAGAAATCTCCTCCCATCTGTTGGTGCTGTGGAAGCATGGCACTCTCTAAAGAGTAGGCCTAGACTAGAGGAAGGCAACCTGATGCCCTCCAAAGTTTTGGACTACAACTCCCATAAGCCCCAGCTAGCATGGCAAATAGTGAAGGGTCATGGGAGTTGTGGAATAAAACATCCGGAGGGCACCTGGCTACCTACCTCTGGCCTAGGTAAAAGGTAGATCACACAGGATGATTTGCAGTACATAAGAACATAAGAAGAATCATGCTGGATCAGACCAAGGGTCCATCTAGTCCAACATTCTGTTTATACAGTGGCCAACCAGTTGTCCATGGGAAACCTACAAGCAGGACATGAGTGCAGCAGCATCCTCCCACCCATCTTCCCAAGCAACTGGAGTACATAGCACAATGCCTCTGATCCTGGAGGTAGCATATAGCCATCAAGACTCTTCAAAGCCATCCAAAGTGGTGGCCATCACGACATCTTATGGAAGCAAATTCCGTTGTTTAACTCGGCATTGTGCAAAGATGTACTTCCTTTTATCTGTCCTGAACCTCCCACCATTCAGCTTTTGGAATTATGAGAGAGGGAGAAAAATGTAATTTGGCAAGAGTTTCTGACTCCTAGTTGTTTTACAACAACAACAAAAAGGCTTCTCTCACCTGCTCCCCACTAACGCTCAGACTAACCTTCCACATAAAGATGGGTAAAATCACCATGGACATTGCCTTGATCTCTTGGTGAGGAAGGGTGGGATATATGCAATAAATAATAAAATAATAATAAATAATGGTTCCTATTCCAGGCCACAACTTGGATTTTGGGATACTCTGTTGTAAAATTTGAATTCCTATAGGACAGGGTAAACAGGGTAATTTTTTGTAAACCGCCCAGAGAGCTTCGGCTATGGGGCAGTATATAAATGTAATAAATAAATAAATAAATAAATAAACACAGCCCAGGTCATACTCTTCAATGGGTGGTTACTCTAGCTCTATGCTGGAGTAACCTCCTTCTTTTGGATGGGATTATTTAGTCATGCTGCCTCCTCTTAGGAAGGCAACTAGCAGAGAAAACAAAACAAAAGGCAAAACAGAACGAGTGTTTACCAGTCCCATGTGCACACAGGCCATCTTAGCACAGTACAGGAGAGACCATACCCTTCTTTAGTTGAAGAAAGAAAACAGGTTCTCTCACATATATTCTTGCATATACGATACAGGTACAGTGTAAAGTTTCAAAATAAGTTTGTTCAGTTCTCTTTGTTTTCCATTGGACAGGCAGGAGCAAGAGAGCAGACACAAGTGATCCCAGCAATGGAGGAAGTCAGAGAGGGGTAGAAAGGGGAGGAGCAAAAGGAAGAAATCACGGAAACCACACTGTAGGCTATAGAGATCCTGTGGTCAAAATTCCCATGAACCAACTGCAACACTGCCCCCTTCCAGTAACTTCTGGATGAGGTTGCAATACTCCCAACGCTTCTAACCATTGATCTGAATGGACCGTGAATGAGCTGTGGCTCAGTCTGAATTGTGTCAGTTGCTAGATGGGTAACTGCCTGCAAATGCAATGCTGCCTTGAGCTGTGCTGAGGAAAGACGTGTGTATCAAATTGCAGCAAATCTTTTCATTGGCTTAGATCCATTCCTATCCATGTCTACTGGATGGAAAATAAGTCCAGTGAAGTTGAAGGAGGTTTACTCCCGGGAAAGCAGGTGTAGGATTGCAGCCTCAATTAGTTGCAGATAGGCCCCATTGATCTCAACGGGACTGAAATCATGGCAAATTTGTCTCATCGATTTCAGCTGTATTTTAGCTCAACCCACCTATACTGCAATCCCATACGTGCCTACTCAACAGTAAGTCCAACGGGGTTTAATGGGGCTTACTACCAGGTAAGTAAGCATTGAACTGCAAGCCAAGTTGGTTAATTCCCACTGGAATCAGTGACACTTAGATCCAGTTGAAATCAATGGGGCAAGTAAGCAATGATTTAAGTCCAACAAACTTGCAGGACAATCCTATACAGGTCTGAGTTCAATAGGACATTCTTCTAGGTAGATGGGTAAAGGATTGGGATGGCAGAGGAATCCATCCAGAGGGTCAAGTCCACTGAGCTTTCGGCACCTCCCCTCCCCTGACTCTGTCTTGCTTGTCCATGAACTGGCCCAACTCAACCTGTTTGGAGTCGGGCCAGCTTGCAGGCATCTGCCAGTGCCACCATTGCCGGCCGCTGTGTGCAATTCTCTCCTTCTCCCTGTCTGGTGCTGGGAGGAAGAAAGAGAGACTAGGACACAGTGGCCAGTGACAGGCAATTGTGGTGGTGGTTGCTGTGCCCAAAGGCTGTATTCCTCTCTCCCAGCAGAGAGAAAGAGAGCCATGCACAGAGCCACCACAGTGGGTGGGAATCCACAAGTACTAGCAGGGAGCCCGTGGCTCAGCTCATGAACAAAAGCCATGCAGGGGGGTCTGGGGAAATCCACCAAGCCCAAAGACGGAAGGATTTCCCCACATCAGATCCCTAGTGTAGGATTGTACTGTTCGGTCCAGCCTAGGGTGACCATATGGAAAGGAAGACAGTTGTATATCAGTTGTATAAAAAGGGGGAATTTCAGCAGGTGTCGTTTGTATGCATGCAGCACCTGGTGAAGTTCCCTCTTCATCACAACTGAACCCCTGCCCTCTTTTGCATCTGGTCAAGAGGGCAGGGCTCCTGCAGCTTTTAACTGTTGTGATGAAGAGGGAATTTCACCAGGTGCTGCATGCATACAAATGACACCTGCTGAAATTCCCCTTTTTTATACAACTGTTAAAGATGCAGGAGCCTTGTCCTCCTTTTCATATGATCACCCTAGTCTAGCCCCCACTGAAACAAGCACTTACTCGACAGAAAGAACTCTAGAGGGGAAAAAATGAACATTTGAACAGATTAAGATGGGGAAAATGATTATGCCTGTGATTGGGAAGGTGTGGGGAAGGATTCTGTGCCTCCATCCTTCCCAGTAACACTCTCTCTCCCCCCTGCCCACCTTATTTGTCACCAAAATAGTAATCACTTAAGCATCTCCTGCTGCCTTTTTGTTCAACATCTACTCCTGCCCATCTGCCTATTGATTGGTAGGAAACTCCAATTGGGGATTTCATCTCATTAATCATGTCTCATCACAGGGATTGCAACACACACGTGGAGAGAGAGAGAGAAATCCTTTATGCTTCGCAGCGGTCAGCTAATGCTCAGTAAGACAAGTGAATGAATATGATAGGGCTACAATGTATTTGCACTAATTAAATGTCACTTGCATTTTAAAAAGTGTATCATGCTTACTTAGGTTATCCAACCAGCTAAATCCCTACCTACCGATATCATGGGAAATTAACCTGTCATTTGTATTTTTTTTCTTTAAAAAATCAGTATAGTTACATTACTGAGATAAGGGTATATATGAACCCCTGAGATAATGGCATGTGAACACAGATGGGTGAGAAATTTGCTCCATCTAGGTTTTTTTTTATAGATTTACCCAATTCACACCACCTGAGCTTTTAAGCGAGCTGAGTTGCGCACCAAAATCTGCATTTTTGCAAGATTTGCAATGCAGCACTTTTCATGAAAAATGCATGCAAAGATGTATGCGCAAGATGGGTATATTTTATTTTATTTTTGCATTTATAGCCCACCTTTTTTCCTACAAGGAACCCAAGGTGGTGTACATAATCCTCCTCCTCCTCTCCATTTTATCCTCACGACAACAACCCTGTGAGGTAGGTTGGGCCGAGAGTCTGTAACTGGCCCAAAGTCACCTAGTGAGCTTCCATGGCCTAGTGGGGACTAGAACCCAGATCTCCCAACTCCCAGTCCAACACTCTAGCCGCTACACTACACTGGGTCTCTATTTGAGAAAAGTGTGCACAAAACCGCATTGTAGCAAATTGCTTAGGAAAATTGGTGCATTAAAAATACCCCCCCCCCAAACCTGTACATTAAGAAAAAACTGTGTAAGAAAAAAGTACAAATTTCCATAGGGATTTCATTCCAAAGAAATTGTGAGCTTCCGTGGAAATGGGACAGAATGGGCTTGACCTTAAGACACTGGGCAACTTTCATGAGAACGACACGGACACATCTGTCCATTCCTATTATGTGAGACATTGTGACAGTTCTGTGTCACAACTTGGCCGTCAGATCTTAGTAAAGTCCAAGCAGCTGAGACTTGGCGATCTCCAGCTCCATGTGGGGTCACTGTAGGCTGGGCCTAGTGGTAACCAAGCTCTTCCCAACTCCCTTTGAAATTGGCTTGGCAATTAAGAACATCAGCCAGGGAAGGTGTGAGGTAGACATGGCCTTTTCCTTTTTGAAAGGTTGGGTAAGGCTCTCATAGCCAGTGTATGGTCTGGATCCAGCTGAGCCTGTGTGTATGCAGAAGCGAAGCAAATGTTATCTTGCAATGCCTAGATGAAAGACTTCTGGCAGCTCCATGTAAGCTCTTCTGGACCTTCAGAAAGAACAGTGGGTAGTATCCAACATTCGACTTATGTAGAGCAGAGCCATTGAAATGAATGGGATTTAAGTTAGTTGGGACTAATTCAAGTCTCATTCATTTCAATGAGTCTACTCTGGGTAGGACCAACATTGGATGCTACCCAGTGAGATACAAATGAAATTAAATATGCATAGACCCCCCTCTCTCTCTCTCTCTCTCTGTGTGTGTGTGTGTAACTCACACCCAAATTATCTTCACAGCAAGTGACTAAGACTTTTTCTTTCATTCCAGACCTATGTGGTCCCATAAGAAGCAAAAAGAAAGCAATTAAAACGTTTGAGTGATGACAGAGCAGGTGAAGTTTCCTTACCTTCTGGACACTGTGGCAGATGAGCGACACACACACAAAGCATTGGAAGGCAGCCAGCTTATTAATGGGATTTGACCATGCAAAACTTGTTAAAATCCCTCTAGAACTTGGAATGTTACATTATGATATCATTACCTAATTCTCTGGAAAGATATAATGTCATTATTTTATTTTTTTATTCTTTTTGGTGTATGATGCTTCCCGCAGCAGAACCAGGGAAGATGCATTAAGGGTTTCATAGCATCTTTGTTCTCTCCCAGTGAAAAATGGGAAATCTTTTCATCAGGTCAAAAAACATCCCTGCCATTCTGCTTGCATTCAATAAAGTAAATGCAAGGAGTAACGAAGACCTGCACGTCTGTGATACTTTAAGGTAGCGTTTACCAGTCTGCTGTCCTCCAGATGTTTTGGACTTCAATACCCATCAGCCCCAGCCCACACAGTTAATGGTCAGGAATGTTAGGAGTTGTAGTCCAAAACAGCTGGACGGGACAAGGTTGGAGAAGTCTGCTTTCAGGTGTCACAAGATTCTTTCTTGTTATAGTTATTGTTATTTAGATAAATAATAATAATAAGAATTATTATTATTATTATTATTATTATTAGCAGAGAATAAAAAAACCAATAGGCAAGTCCATATTTCAATCTGATAATCAGCAGGAGATGAGAGGGACGTATTGGAGAGAACACAAACAAAGGAGAATGGGGGTACTATGCAAACATTTTGAGCCCCTGGGCACATTTGACTTTTTGAAAATGGTCCTGCATAGGGAAGGGCAAGCGAGTGATGTTTGAGATTGCAAGGATTCTCCAAACAGCTCATCTCATGCCTGATTTGCATAAATTTCCTCCATAGGCTACAGTTTCATTCTATTGAGGAAATTTGCGCATATTAGGACATATGTGTAAATCGCCCGGAAATCAGGAATGAGACAAATGTGAGTCCCTCTTCGACTACATTTCTTGCAATATTAAATCATAGAATCATAGAATAGTAGACTTGGAAGGGGCCTATAAGGCCATCGAGTCCAACCCCCTGCTCAGTGCAGGAACCCACCTGAAAGCATGCCTGACAGATGGGAGTCCAGCTGCCTCTTGAAGGCCTCTATTGTGGGAGAGCCCATGACTTCCCTAGGTAATTGGTTCCATTGTCGTACTGCTCTAACAGTCAGGACATTTTTCCTGATGTCCAGCCGGAATCTGGCTTCCTGTAACTTGAGCCCATTATTCTGTGCTCTGCACTCTGGGTTGATTGAGAAGAGATCCTGGCCCTCCTCCATATGATAACCTTTCAATTATTTGAAGAGTGCTATCATATCTCCCCTCAATCTTCTCTTCTCAAGGCTAAACATGCCCAGTTCTTTCAGTCTCTCCTCAAAGGGCTTTGTTTCCAGACCCCTGATCATCCTTGTTGCCCTCCTCTGAACACGCTCCAGCTTGTCTGCATCCTTCTTGAAGTGTGGTGCCAGGAACTGCACACAATACTCAAGATGGAGCCTAACCAGTGCTGAATAGAGGGGAACCAGTACCTCGTGTGATTTGGAAGCTATGCTTTTATTAATGCAGCCCAAAATAGCATTTGCTTTTTTTGCAGCCACATCACAGCATTGGCTCATATTCAGCTTATGATCTACAACTATTCCAAAATCCTTCTCGCTTGTCGTATTGCTTAGCCAAGTATCCCCCATCTTGTAACTGTGCATTTAGTTTCTTTTTCATTGGTGTAGAACTCGGCATTTATCCCAATTAAATTTCATTCTGTTGTTTTCAGCCCAGCACTCCAGCCAATCAAGATCACTTTGAAGTTTGTTTCTGTCTTCCAGGGTATTAGCTATCCCACCCAACTTTGTGTCATCTGCAAATTTGATAAGCTTTCCCTGCTTTTGGATGGAACTAGATTGTATGTGGGTGAATGTCCACAACAGGATAGCCTCTGTTGAAACGGCAGACTTAGGTTGCAATCCTATGCACATTTACACCGTGAAACCTAGGCAAGATCTACACTACTGCTTTATAGGGATTTATAATGGTATTGACAACTGTTGGAGCCCATGACACATTCCATATACTATTTTCAAACTGCATTCAAAGAGTGGTATACTGCTTGGTGTAGATCTAGCCTTAGACATTTGAAAATCTATGTGTATACTAAGGGAATCCTAGGGCTGTGAATGTCAGGGATTCCCTCCCCCCCCCCCAATGCATTAATTTTATGACTATGTAGTTGATGCCTGTGGTTTCATCTTCAGTCACTAGGTGTCAGACTTTTGTAACCAGCACATAGTGGCTACAGTATGAAACCAGAGGAAATTAGTAGGCTAAAAGACTGGATTGAATGCCTGCCCCTGCTATGGGACAATCTCCCTTCAGCGAAATGCAGCAAATGAACCCTTCCCTCACTCTGCCCCCCCCCCCCCCCCCGTTTTACTGCTTTTATGTTTTGTTGTAAGTGTGTGCATATTTATTCTATGGTTGTGAACTTTTTGGGTGACTGAAAATGAATAAATCTCCTGCATTTGGAAGCCCATTCTATCACCTTAGGACTCCACCACCTCATACTGCCAGATACACAGTTGCAGCCTAATTATGTTAATCATGGCTGAAGCGAGTATTTGAATCAGGGACTTAGTAGTGCCTAGTTTTAAATACTAGCTGGTACTCCATACCATCAGAGCAAGGTTTTATGGAAACAGAAGATTGCCTTCCAATCCCAATAAAAGATGATAAGAACACCCAAATGGAAGACACTGACTCAAATAAGCAAAGAAATAGATTCCAGAATCAAAAATGTCACCAGTCTGGAAGTAAGTGTGATGGCTAGCAGGGTTGATTTGGGCAATGAGGGCACCCATATTTTTCAAAATGTGGATTTTTCAAGCAGCTTTTTAGTTTGGGTGGTGGTTCCTCCACCCTAATATGCTCCAACTCATAATTTTCTCCTCAAGGTTTTATTTTATTTTTATATTTTTAATCTGACATGGTTCCAGAATCACAGAGAGAGAGAGAGAGAGAGAGAGAGAGAGAGAGAGTTTTGGGTGAGACCACATCCAGAGCAAGATTAGACGCATGAAATCCATATCAGGCCATATTTTTTATTTAAAAATACCAGGGGAAAGATCTAGAAGAAGCAAGACAGAAATGAAATAAGTCTTATCACTCTGGCATATCAAGCTTTCTTAGTCTACCTTGTCACCTAGTTTCCATTTTGGGGTTTTATTTGTGTGTGTATGTGGTGGGCAGAAGTTTGTCAACCCTAATTTTTATGGAGATGACAATTGAATGGGCCATCTGGTAACAATTAATTTATGCCTTTCTACATTTTAAACAACCTGGCTATTTTTATTCTTTTCATCCTCTCCAAGGGAGCACGACGTAATGAAGCGTGATTTGGAAAAAGGCCACGCCTCAGCTGGAAAATGTCAAATTCTATCATGCAGCCATCCAAAACATAAATCATGGCTGGTCCTCCCCCCCCCCCCGAAAGGTACAAAAGTATCAAAAAATACGGGAGGAACAGTCACAACAAATGTGGCAGTCTTTGCCACAAACCACAGAATGTTTTGACAGAAGCAGCTGGATACGGCGAATGGTTCTGCGATTTATTTTTATTTTTATAGAGAGAGAGAGGTTTGGAAGTTTAGTGGGTTCAAGGCTGAACCTTGTGCATGTTTAGACGGGGGGGGGGGGGAATAAGTCCTACAACAAAAAAAGTCAGATATGGTAGCAGCCAAATATAGTGTTGTGCCAAAAATCCCTTCCACAAAATTTTGGACCATCCTCATTCAATTTGATAGAAAAGAAATTGCTTTCAAAAAGACATTGAAAAGAGAAGAAATTTTGTAGAAATGCTCATGGGTTCAGGGGTCTTGTGCTTATGTTACTTTATGAGGAGGCTGAGCAGTGTGTGTGACTATCCTGTCTTTCATTGTACCATCATCTCTCTGACAGCCTGTAACCTCTTTGGCTTCCTGCACTTCCTGACCAGGGGAAGACATCATGAATTTATTCTTCCCATAAGGCCTTTTCAGTTCAGGAATTTTGGGCAACCTGGGAGGCTGCAGAGCGATGGAGTGATGTGTACTAGGGATGTACTCAGAAAAGTCCTGAGGTTTTCCTTTTCTTTAACCCCTAACGCTTTGCAGATTTTTTTCTGAATTTTCTTCCCTATTATTTTGTGTGATGCCCTGGAGTGATGTTAGATACATAAGACATGGTGGCAAAAGCAAAATGGCGGAGGCTCCCAACACAGATGATGCTGTTGCCACTTGTGGTAGCAATGGGGAAAACAACAAACAAACCCAAAACCCCTTGGGCAAAAAAAGAAAGAAGCTGTTCTACAGCCCTTGCCAATGGCGATGACTACCTGTGAGAAATTATTGGAGAATTCAGCTTCCCCCTGGAGAAAGTCTGTGAAATTCCCCTGCCCACAAATAGGGTGGAGAATTTCGAGGGGTCCTTGGGCACGGCTCTAATCAGTATATCTTGCAGCATTTTGCCCCAAACTGGCATTTTCCAGATATGTCAGACTACAACTCCCATCATCCCAGTTAGGGTGGGATGATGGGATTTGTAGTCTGACACATCTGGGGAAAGCCGGATGTGGGGAAGGCTGCCTTTCAGCATTGACCGCCCAGACATTAATTCCATATGTGGGGCTCAATGACCAGCAAGCATGTTTAGGATGACAGTTTAGCATTGCTTTAAGGTAAAGGGCAAACCATCTTGTGAACTGGCAATATTCCTGTCCTCTATAAGCATGCAATATTGAATACATCAGAGCTGACATCGAATCTAAGTTGATCACACAGTCAAGGAGAATTACTCTGAGATCTGAGCACACCAGGGGGGATCGTTGTACATTGAATTTCTCTGTGTAATATGGTATAAATCTTCATGAGAGGCTCAACTTTTATTGGACAAGCAAAAGGTGCTTTTTTTCTTATTAAATGCAAGAGATGGTCCCAAGGGATGCCTAGCCTTCTAAAACATCTCTATCAATTTTTCCCTCCCTGGCCGTGAGCTCCAGAAAGCTGATGGGTACAGTCTGCTAAATCACTCCCTCTTGTTTTTCAAATATAAAATAAATTACCGGTCTCCCGGTCTGAAATTCACATGGCTCTCCCTCTCCAGAAAGGGATATGTTTTCATTTGCACTATTATTATTATTATTATTATTATTATTATTATTATTATTAGGGATGAACATTCTGGGATACCATTCAGATGGAGAAAAGCTGTGGAAGCTGGTATTGGCTGAAGAATTCACTCTCCTGAGAATCTCAGCTTTCACTTACAAGCAGCAATAAAACCAACACCAATTCTTTCTTTCTTGCATTTTAATTAATTTATTGCTTGCATTTCCAATTGTAGAAGCTCTCTGAGCAGTTTGCAAGCATTAAGACCATAAAGTGCAACAACTTGATAAAATATAAGATAGAACGTTTACAAAACTACTGTACAATGTAAAGCCAAAGTAAAAACTAGAAACAGTATAAAGCTCTATAAACACAATAATGCATTTAAAAGCAACCAAAACTGAAGGATTCAAATCACAGACACTGAAAAAACCCACAACATTGGCACCAGGTGAGCATCATTGGGTGTTGTTGTTTGGCTTGCATCACTGAGGTACCACCACTGAAAAGGCCAAATTCTTACTAGTCACCTACCTCAATTCATTTGGCAGAGGCACCCAGAAGATAGCCTCTGAAAGGATATATATAGAAGGAAATGATTCTTCAGGTAACTTGGCTCCAGCCATTCAGGGCTTTGAAAGTTAATACCAGCACTTTGAATTGGGCTTGGAAATGGACTGGAAGCCAGTGCAGATTGTAAAGTAACCATTTGTAACCAGTGGAAACCTGAACGGAATGAGGATCTTTTGGTTCATTTTTCATTTGTTATTAAACAAAAGTAATGAATGGGTACAAATACAATAGCTTTTCATTATTCCATCCTTCACTCATTTGAGGGAAGGGACTTTTATCTACTCTGCTGGTAGTGACATTCCTCCTGGGAGCTGCTATTTTAATTTTCCCAGAATGCCTCAGAATGATGCAATGTTCAAGGGTATTTTGTAAAAACAAAATGGCAGTCACCAAGAAGTTGCCATCAAAATCAGCTTCTGCAGCGATGGAAAAATAAGTTTTTAAAAAGTGCTGTGCCAAAAAATATACCCACATTTTTTTCTCCCTTCAGTTTGAGAGAATTTACTTTTGAAAAGAAATTCAATTGTGAAGAACATTCTGGAGAAATTCTTGTGGGTTGGGTTTGTGTGTGTGTGTGTGTGTGTGTGTGTTTACCTGGGACGTGGCCAAGGAGTGTGGACAAGTGTCCTGTTTTTCATTGTACGACCATCTCTCTAGCAACCAGTACTCTCCTCGACTTCCCACATTTCAGTTCGAACCCAGAGAAAGGGACCATGAAATAATTTCTCCCATAGGGCCTTTTCTCATCAGGAAGCGCAGGTAGCCTGGGGGGAGGGCTGCAGAACAATGGAGAGATGTGTAATAGAAAGAAAACACACACACAGCACCCTCAGCTGCCTCACAGTGATAAAGTAAGCTCAAAGACATCACAAAAGTAAATTATAAAGAACACCCTGCGAATGAAGCAGAACAACGGAAGCCTCTTGTATGGGGGAAGAAAACTTTCAGGAAATTGGAGGGCAGATTTAGACACGGCACTAGCTCCACCTCTTCCCCGGAACCAGACACAACACTTCCTCCCTCACACCTGTATTACGGTGGATGCAAAATGGGGGCCAGCCTGCCAACACAGTCGATGCCGTGGCCACCTGCAGTGCCACCACAAAAAGCCTGAGGAAAAAAGAAAGAACCCCTTCTCGAACCCCTGCCAAAGGTTAGCCCTACCTGTGAGAAGCTGGAGGATTTCTCCTCTCCCTGGAGCGATTTGGGCAGGATCTACTCGACTGCTTTAAAACGGCCTTGAAGTGCACCGACAACTGTTGGGTCCCATGACAAATTCCATCTCCCGGTTTGAAACTGCTTTCAGAGTGTTATATCCTGCTTGGTGGAGAACTATCCTTGATGAAAATTTCCCCCTTGGTATCTCTGCCCACAAATGAGGTGTAGAATTTCAAGAGTCCATTTGTGCACTGCTCTGATTTTAAAGAAGAAAAATAAAAGACAAAAAGACAGAAAGACCGAAGAAATGAAAATAAGTGTGAACAGTGAAACAAAGGCGTGAAGCAAACAACTGAATAATGAAATGAACGTGATTTTGAGGAAGAAATAATGAAAAGGACAAGATCTTTAAGAACGGACATGAAGGGACTTAGTATATCCCTGAAATATACTAGGCTTTTGTTCCAGCAAGTGTGAGCTAGTCCTGACTACAGAGAGGTGTGCCCCAGTTCCTATCTTCCACAAAACCACAAGTAAAGCTTGGGATTATTCCAACAACTTTGTTATACAGATCAATGTGCTGCCCAAATCCCCCCCCCCCCCACTCCCATACTTGAGTTTGTAACTTAGAATTGCAGCATGGAGAAAGGTGACAGGTAAAATCTATAACCACTTTTGCTTCTCTAATAAATTATCCTACATATGCCACTGTGGGTAAACAACTTGGGATGAAACCAGAAGTTCCACCTGGTTTGTTTGTTTTTTTTATACGCCCAGACACTGCCAGAATAACAAACCTGGACAATGTATAATGAATACACACAAATCTGTCTTCTTCTAGAAGAACCTTGTCCTCACTATTTCTCATCACGGCAGCAGGCCTTTTTCAGGCCAGTCTGCCAATGTGGGCCATGCTGTCGTGAATGCCAACTGCTATGTGCAATCCTGTGTTGAAAGATCCTCTTTCGGACCTTTTCAGAAGGTTCAGCCACACTGAGGGGTTTCCACTGTCCAGTGATCAGCAGCCTGCCTCCCTCTTGCGCACACCCATTCACACACACGTAAACAGCTCAACTGAACCATTTTAATAACAGAACAATAATGAAAAATGACTATACTACAAACATATAGGGAGCTGGGATTCTGTTGGTGGCCCTATCCCTGGTAGATATGATCATCCGCAGCTGTCAATCAGGCAATGTGATCTTCTCCAGATGTTTTGGACTGCAAGTCCCATAATCCATGCCCACTGGCTATGCTGGCTGGGGCTGATGGGAATGGTGATCCCAAACATCTGGAAGGCACTATGTGAGGGAAGGCTGCTATGTGTAGTGTGTGTCTCAACATGCACAATCAATGCCCATACAAAGTGCAGGACAGCTTCTGCAGCTGTAGGGAGAGATCCAGCATAAATATATTTGTGTATTTATCACACTCATATCCCAGCCTTCCTCAGTGACAGACAAGGCTTTCTCCCTGTCCATTTATCCATTGAACAACCCCTGTCAAGCAAATTAGGCTGAGAACCTAAGTAGGTTAGAGTGAAAGCAGTGGAGGCTGGTTACTCCAAACTCTGAAGGAACTATCCATGGTGCTAAACGACCCCCCCAAATAGATTCAGCACCTTGGATAGCTCCTTTAGAGCTTCCTGGTTGATGGGGAATTTGAACCTTGCCTTTCCCAGTCCTAGTCCATCACTCTAAGCCTAGGTTGGGTAACTTGTGGCCTTCCAAGTTTTTTTGGGAGGATTATTCAGTTATTTATTTGCAGCATTTATATACTGCTCCACATCTGAACAAAGTCTGGAGCAGTGAACAATAAAAGATAAAATGATAAAAGAAATAAAAGTTCATATTAAAAATTGTTATTTTAAAAACAGTACCAACAGAAACCACGGCTGGTCAGTCAAGAAGTCTTCTTGAAATAAAGATTTTTTTTCAGGAAGGACTGGAAACAACACCATGTTGGTACCTGCCTGACCTCCAGAGGCAAGGAGTTCCATAGAAAGGGGGCTACCACGTTTAAGGCTCTTCACTGGATGGACTCCAGTTGGACCATATATCCATATGGAACCATCAGAAACATGCTTTCTGATGACCTCAATAACCGGACAGGTTGATGGGGGAGAAAGCAATTTCCCAGGTGTCCCAGACCCAAGTTGTTTAGGGCTGTATACACTAATATCAAAGCCTTAAACCTCACCCAGTAGAGAATAGCCTGCCAGTTTAAAACTCCCATCGTTCCTGACCCTTCTCCATGTTGGCTGGGGCTGACGGGAGTTGCAGTGTCACAACATCTGGAAGGCTACAGGTTTCCTACATTTGCTACTACAACACTAGTGGTTCTTCACTGTACTTCTACCTGCATGGTTTTGCTCCAAGCTTTGGATGAAAACATAGCCTTTCAGGCCAATAAAAGGAAAAAAGGTAGCATAAAATGAGGCTCAAGGAACTTCGTCTAGGAGCACCTAGAACACCTATGGACCACAGAGAAGGCTACCTGAGGGGCTGTGGGTTGCCCACACCTGTCTAGGACTTTATCAGCTGCACAGTGGCAACGTATGTCCCCAAATTTCAGTCACTTACCATTGCCAGTTTCTTGGGACATAAACCAGCCCAAGAAATTGATTGAGATTTTATTTTATTTTGCCCATTGGGGTGCTTTTTTTGTCCCAGCCAATGGAAAGTATTGGGGTAAAAAAAAACAAACCCATGGGATTTGTCAATAATAATGATGATGATGATGATGATGATGATACATGTCTCTCCATCATCTTCAAAGCGTCACAACCATCACATCTAGACACCGGAAACTCACTGCACACAATATTTATTTATTTATTTATTTATTACATTTGTATACCGCCCCATAGCCGAAGCTCTCTGGGCGGTTTACATAGGATTAAAAACAATTAAAAACAATATACAAAAATTAAAACAGCAAAAACATACAACATACACACAATCTGTACATTTAAAAACCACTTCAACACTTCAAAAAAAAAACCTACAAAAACGAAACAAAACAAACTATCAAAGGTATATTTTTAATGAAATATCAAGAGCAGATGGGGGTAAATGGGGCATCGGCACCACCACATATGGAGAGGGATACTATAATAATAATAATAATAATAATAACAATTTATTTCTTACCCACCTCTCCGATCCCGGTAAAATTTCTCCACCACCAAGTATTTCATTTTAAAACAACATCAACTGCAAATCACGTTGTTACTGTCACCTGCATTTAGACCCTGAAAAACATTAGAATTTGGCTTGGGCTAGGAAAATGTCCCAAAAAAACGTTTGTGTAAAGTTTCGCGTGCCTGTGAATTATGCATTCGTATTAATAGCTTGAGGTGTTGACAACCCTTGGATTAAGTGAAATTATGTTGAACCCCACGTTGAACTGGGTGCAAATGACGCTAGATTTATTGTCCCATAGAACTTTAGAACAGTGGCTGATGGGCCTGGGTGACGTTCCCTTTATTCTGCACGAAACCTCCCCTGAAATCCTGTATTAATTTATAAAATTATCTTTCTTCCACCCTCTTTCCCTTATAACATGCTGAATAAAAAGACATTGTAAACCTTCCCCCACCCTTCTTAAAACACGCGGCAATGACACATACAGTAATACTCTTCAGCTTTTTCCATGTTGTTCATAAGCTGTCATCATGGCCAAAGGAGGGCTAAATAAATAAAAGAAATGAGGGATGAAGCTAGTAATGCCAACGC
This sequence comes from Anniella stebbinsi, assembly GCA_029215795.1. Classification (NCBI taxonomy): domain Eukaryota; kingdom Metazoa; phylum Chordata; class Lepidosauria; order Squamata; family Anniellidae; genus Anniella; species Anniella stebbinsi. The sequence goes on from JARDYH010000001.1 coordinate 18,136,651, forward strand.
TTTCCTTTCCCTACTGCTTCAGTGGGCCCGCTGATACTAATAGGATTACGATAGGGTGACCATATCTTTAACGATAGGGCTCCTGTAGGGCTCCTGTATCTTTAACGATTGCATAGAAAAGGGAATTTCAGCAGGTGTCATTTGTAAGCAGGCAGCACCTGATGAAATTCCCTCTTCATCACAACAGTTAAAGCTGCAGGAGCCCTGCCCACTTTTGTAGCTGGTCACTCTAGTATAGCTTGTGTAGTTTTACCAGTTGTGATGAAGAGGAAATTTCAGCAGGTGCTGCATGACACCTGGTGAAATTTCCTTTGCTATGCAACTGTTAAAGATACAGGAGCCCTGTCCTCCTTTCCATATGGTTACCCTACAACAGATTAAGATGTGGGTTGCCAACTAACCTTTCACATGGGAACCATGGGGCCAGGAATCCTTGGGCAGCTGCCAAGGTTGATGCCTGCCCTGACTACACCACTCCCTTATTTATTTATTTATTTATTTATTTATTTTCTTGGCCCAGCAAGCTGAGCAGAGCCAAGCAGCATTCACAAATGCTACCCTTTGGATTCCTCACAGTGCCCCCTAGCAGGGGCAACGTCAAGAGTAGGCATGATCAGGCACCTACTGAGGGCCCACACTTTAGGAGAGCCCCGCTGGCAAGAGCCCACTGGAATTGCTCCTCCTCTTCCTACCTCTTGCTCTGGTCCAAACAATGGTGGTAGTAAGACAGAGCAGCAATTCTGGTCCTTTTGCACAAAACTCCACTCCTGCTTTTCCCCCTCAGCTTTCTTCTGGCTGTTGTTAAACAATTGAGGGTCAGAAACTTAACATCATCTTATTCTGAGGACTGAATGAGGATATTGAACATTTGTTTGTTCAGTAAAATATATTTCTTGCCATGGTTGCATTCATAAGCTATACTGTCATGATTAAAAGTTAAATGTAAGGTGTTTCCCTCCCCCTCCCCCCCCAGAATACAGAGCACCTTAAATAGCAGCAGTTTGGAACCTGATTAACAGCTTATTCAGGTGTGAAACACAGTAAGGCTTGATACACTGCAAACTCTACTCACTAGAACACAGAGGCACAGACTTCAACATACTGAATGTGGAACATGAGTAGTTAGAAGTTTGCTATGAATATTTCTGTTTTCAAAAAAAATTCTGGTCAAAATTTTAAAATGAGGGCAAGTTTGGTCTACATACTATTTCTGTTGATCTTTGCTGCACCAATAAAAATTGGATAACTGGGCTTCCGATTAATAATTGTATAAGCAGCACCTGGATCTAATCTGGTGAGACAGATTTGTACGTATTAGTGAGCATTATCATTTTAAATGATTTGTAATAATGAATATTAATTGATTTTTTTAAAAAAAGGAATTGATCTGTTTATTAGTAGTAGTAGTAGTAGTATTTTGATATCCTGCCATTTCCCCAATACTGGGAATCAAGGTGGTTTACAAGATTAAAACATATACAATGAAAACATAAAAATATAAATTTACAAAAGTTAAAATAGAATTAAACTGTCTATAATATTAAAACATTTAAAAATTTTAAAAAACCAAGTAACAATTAAAATTCCAATGCATTAACACTGGTCCGGAGTATTCCCAAAGGCCTGCTAGAACAAAAAAGTTTTTACCTGCCTCCGAAAATGTAGCAAGGAGTGAGCCAGTCTAGCTTCCCTGGGAAGGGAGTTCTTTGTTTTGATTCAAGGCACTGAGGAAGGCCATACAGGCTTCCTTTTGAAATCATTGTATATTTCTCTCTCTCTATGAGCATACATCAAGGAGTGATTTGAATTACAATCCCATCATCTCTACCTTATGGACTATATATTGACCTGTTTCATTCCTATGTAATCAGTGTTGGACTCTGTGAGAATTTGTCGTACATGACATTGTACTGCTCAGCATTTGTTTATTGTTTCTTTATTGTCTTTAAAATAAGTGGGGACTACATCCACTGTTTTTATAAAATCTGTGCTCAATATTGATAGTTTATTGTATAAGTCACTTTTTAAGTTGTACTAATATTGCTATACCTTTGACTTTTTTTGTTGTGTGATTCAACTGAGATAGCCCGACATACACAGAAGCTTACTGCACACCTATGAGGCTTTAGATATGGGAATGTACTAGGAATGTGCATGACCCCCCGGATCGGATTGGATTGGAACCGGGATTGGATCAGATCAGAGGCTTCCCAGTTCGGTTTGGGCCTTTTCCGATCTGAAAATCGGCCGTCCAATTTTCAGATCGGACGCCATTTTAGCTGTTTTCCCCAATGCAAGCCTATGGCAAAAGCATGGGGGCAGGTGAGTGGGGGCCTAATTTCCCCCTCCCATGCTCCTTACCTGCCAGGGTGCCCACTGCCATTTGTTGGTCGAATCTACTGAGAAACAGGCTTTGCGGCCTAGTTCTCAGTAGAGCGCCAGGTGATGCCAGATGAACCTCTCTAGGAAGCTTATGCCACAGCTGGGGTGACAAAGCAGAGAAGGCCCTCTTCCTGGCCTCACTTTCTTTGGCAGGGGCTTCCTGCATTTGGCAGCTTCCTACATTTCTAGTAATGTTTGGAAGCCCAGAGCCATCAGGGCAGGACTAATCAAGCATGCCCTTCCCTCCTGATTCTGACCATACCTCCTGGTTGGGTGAGAATCAGATGGGGAGGAGCTCTGTGATTGGCCCCATCCATGCTATGCCAGTCTTTCAGCATGGGTTATATAAGTAGAGCAGCCTTCTCTAACCGGGTGCCTTCCAGATATTTTGGACTTCAACTCCCATCAGCCCTAGCCAGGATGACTAAAGGTCAGGAATCCTGGGAGCTGTAGTCCAAAACATCTGGAGGGCACCAGGATGGGGAAGGAGCTTGACATATGCAGGAGTTCACTGCACACATACTGGGCTCTAAATACAGGAATGTTTCCCTCCGCTTTCTAACAACACATGTATAAAGGAAATAACACTGTTTTATCAGCTGGATTGCTTAATAACAGACTATACTTCATCTGTTGTCGAATATAACATTTTGAAAGAGATTTTCATGTTTCATTTTGAAAAACAAAACTGAAAATCAGCAAATTTTGGTGAGGCTCCCAACGGTAATAAAAACATCACAAGTCTCTTTCTAAACATTTTGCATTTTAATACAGCCCAAGTTACAGCAGGAAGTCTTTTCAGAGGGGTCTCTCCCTCCCCCACCCCCTAAACTGTGTGGTTCTTTTCATATGTAATTATTCTCAGTGTACATTAGATAATGCTGCTGTTCCCACAGCTGTATACACATCTATAAATCATTAATGAGGCAGTTAACTGAAACAAAACTATAAAAAGATTTGCATTACCCAGCAGAATCCAGCCTTAATTGACTTCCAGTTATTTACAATTAATTTTTCCGTTTGGAATAATAACAAGTAACTTTTGTTCCTTTTTTTTTTTAAGTGTTTTTTTCAAAATGGTTAAGGAATAGGATGCTGACTCCTGGAGAGAGAGAGAGAAGGGGGGGGAGGAGAGAGAGGGAGGAGGCACTTTGATGTTTGTGCATAAAACAACACATATGAGGCACCATTTGCAGATAACTACACATGGCTTTGTTTCAGTTTATATATATTGCCGTGGGCCATTGTAGGTCAGGGCAGTTTAGCATCCGCCACAGGAGCTGGGGCATAGAGGACCTGGCTTCTAGTTTTCATGATCCGCATGAAGGAGGGGACAGCTGTGGACACCATGACCCTGACCCATAGTCCCAAGCATCTGATTCCAATGACTGGCCCATATGAGAACCCAGGGCAGGTGTCAAGGGTAGGCATTGCCAGGCACTTGCTGAGGGCCCACACCTCAGCAGGGGTCCACAGACACGAGCCCCCTAGAGTCGTTCCTCCTCTTCACCATTGCAGCCTACTTCTTCACCTGCCTCACCTTCACCCTGGACAAAGGTGGAGGTGAGGAGGTGAAGCGGTAGATGCCACTGCCTATTTGCAACCATGATGAAAACAGGATGAAAGCAATACCAGCCAGTTGACAATGGCAGTGAGAAGGTAGCCTCATTGATGGAGGGGGGCACGGAGTGTGTCCTTCCCCAGGGCCCTCCAAATCTCCTCCTCCTCCTCCTCCTCCTCCTCCTCCTCCTCCTCCTCCTCCTCCTCCTCCTCCTTTTATAAAGCATCTACAATTTTCGAAGCACTGTTCAACTGTCAGTTTTTATTTACTGAAAGACAGGACAATCCCTGCCCACAGGGTCACAATTGAATAGTCATAATACAAACAGGAAACGGAAATGACAGGGAAGAAGAAAGCAAGCATTCAAGCAGCAGCTCCTTCTCTGGCCAACGGGGTCAGGTTGGTCTCAATTGTAATAGGTGTTCTTTCAGGCAGGGAGGGGCAAAGGAAGCTCCCTGCAGCTGCTCTTTCTCTAGCTGATGGCTGGACGACCCCCCTTTGCCATGATGTTCTGCCTGGGAGGCAGGACATGCAACCTCCCCATGACCATGGTCTACTAGATGAGGCCAGAAGATGCTGTCATTCAGCTAGGGTGAAAAGTCAAAGTCAGACCACTGGTCCATCTAGCTCAGCATCTTGGCTATTCAAGGGATACTTGTCTTATGATGAATCTCCCCACTGAATATTTCCCCTGATGTAGGGGAAATAATGGGAAGAGGGTTCTTGTCTTCCTACCCTGTTTGTGGGTATCTGGATGGCTATTGTGCGAAGCAGAATGCTGTACTAGATGCACCCTTAATAACAGTGTTTCCATCAGGCCCAGACTTTGGGGCACAGGTCCAGGGACCCAGAATGGAGGGCCCCTAAACTCAGCAGCGCTGGCTTATCACATTTTGAAGCAAGTGAAATAATACACATTCGCGTCTCAAAGAAAGGGGGTGCTATAAGACCATGAAGTCCAGAGACTAAATTACTTTACTTCAGTATTGCCAACAGAGCTCTTCCTCCGTACCTCCGTTCCACTGTGACACAGATGGGTACTGGTGATGTATGTGGAAGGATGCTTATATGTATCAGGAGGTGTGTGTGTGTGTGTGTGTGTGTCATATGATAACTCCCTGGTCCAGAGGCACAGTGCATGAACTGAACTGAAACAGAAAGAGGCAAAGAGTGAAAGAAAGAAAATAGAAGGGAGGAATAAAGGAAGTGGGGGAGAAATTGAAAATGAAAAGGGGCAAGAGAAATTGAGAGAATGGACAAATAAAGGAAAGGTAATTGGAAGAAAAAGCAAGAAGTCAACACTCTCACAGTGCAATCCCATACATGTTTACTCAGGAGTAAATCCCATTGAGTTCAGTGGGGGTTACTCCCTGGAAAATGGATATAGGATTGCAGCCTTAAAATGCAGAAACATGGCCCAAAGTTAAGGGCTAGATCCAAATTTAGTCATAGTGTAGACTCATGAATGGGATTTAACTTAAGTCCCATTGATTTCTGTGGGTTTACTCTAAGTACGGCCAAGTCTGGAGCCAACACTCTGATCAATTTCATTAATTTATCATATGTTGCTCCATCCTGTCATTCCTCTGAGGAGCTCAGAGCTGTGTACCCATTTTATCCTCAGGGGTTTTGCCTTTTTAAGCTCACATACCAAGGAGGTAGGTTTGCTGGGAAAGTGTGATTGGCCCAAGGTTACTGGACAAATTTCATGGCTGGAAGGGGATTCGGATCCTAACGTGATCATCTATGTCTTGACAGTCTGTCCGTTACACCACAACTTGACAGTTCCGATGAAGTTGAAGGTGTGCTGAAGAGTGCTGGGCTGTGAGCTAGAACCAAAGCCATGAACATGACAAACACTGTTCCATTGGGATTGGAACTCATTTACCTACCATCACGGAGGGCAAACAATTCAAATATTGAAATGCAGATGTGGGGAACCTGTAGCTCTCTGGATGTCATTGAACTACAACTCCCATCCATATTGGCTGGGTTGATGGGAGTTGGGAGTTCCAACAATAGTGGGAAATCTACAGGCTCTCACTGCCTGTTGTAATGCTTCTTTTTAGGTAAATTAGACAGTTGTAATGTCATTACTGCTAAAATGATTATTATATGGACCGCCTTCCCCCATATCAAAGTGCCCAACGTGCCCATCATTAGCAACTATTTGAGTGGGCCAAATATTTGAGGACAGGGCCTTCTTGGTGATGAGACCATAGTTTTGCAACCCACTCCTAGGGATGTCGGAGAAATACAGGATTTTATAGACATCTGAGCTCATTTGAATTCTATGAATCTGACTTGTGGATTCTGCAGTGGATGGCTTATCCCGAGTTGCACAGATTCTGCAGACTCGCAAACCATTTTTTTAAATTTACTTTCTTGTATTTTACGCAAATTTAGTCTTAGAAAAATATGCAACCCCCCCCCCCCGGCCCACTGGCTGGAAATGTGCACCTCCCCCATAGGCTAAAGCATGAAAATGCACATTTTAGGGATCGGGTTGCACATATTGGGAAGGATTTGAGCATTTTAGGTGGTTGCACATTTTTCCAAGTGTGAATTCGCAGTAATTCAGGAAATGGGGGGAAAATCAGATTCTGCCAATGAGTGGACAATGGAATGAAACTGTGTTAAAAACAGATGGAGCAAGTTGGCTGTGGCATCTCCTGCTCCACCTTCTGAGTACCCCTGTTGTACCCCTGAGTACCCCTGAGGCAGGTGAACAGGCAGGTTGCAACAGTAAAGAGGAGGTACAAGTCCAGGAGGCTCTTGCCCCACCTTATGCAAGTGAAAAGAGGGATGTACATATTTCAAATAAATACATGCCTACTTGTAGAAAGGTGGTATAATTGATCTGACCAAGAATTGGAGGAAGGCCAATCCACTGTATGTAGCCTTGATGTCCCCCCCCCCTTTTGTAACCTACTAGTGAACCATCCCCCTTCCTCCTGAGTAGTATCAGGTTCTGTTCCACAGCATAATGTTACAGCTTGTAATGTAAAGAAATACCAATAGACTAGACATGGGTCATTCGGTCTGCCAGTAATTGGGATGCTAGCAAATTGGTCCTTCCTCTTCACCAGTCCCTGAACTTTACAGATCCTTAACTCATCCATGCTAGCTTAGCCTACCATTTTAATTTGGTTTGGGGGGGGGGGAAATGATGACATTTGTTGAAGTGTAAAGAGGTTGCGCCAGAGATGTGACCAGATCAGAAGATTTTTTTTAATTGATTGCTGTCCCTATCAGTTGATCCTGAGGTTTGTTATAAATCAGTATAAATAGAAGCTAGTGAGAATACAATTGCAAGAGATTAGATGCACCCAGGGTAGTCAGAGGAATCCATTTTGGGGTTGGCGCTCACCAAACTTTGCTCAGTTTGCCCCCCCCCCCCAGACTTTGGATTGTTTCCCAAGAGCTGATCCGACACAATCTGCATCAATGCAGGCCAGTTCACAATTTTTCTGTTTTCTTTCAATAACGTAAATAGAAATTTGCGCAAATTTCAGCTGTAATTTGCATAATTTGCAGAAATTGTTATGTACAGAATTTTTTTAAAAAAAATCAAAAAAAGTTCCCATATTTCCAGAAAAATACATGGCTTTTCTTGAAATGCAAGGTAAATCAGGGGCTACGTGGAAATCCGCTGAACCCCAAAAGGGCTAGATTTCCGGGCAATGGACATCCCGAGATGCTACTTTAAAGGGGGCAGCTTCTGTATTATTGTGGGCCATTCTTTCTCTACCAATGCTTTACTATTGTTTACTTCTTTTTTTTTTTTTTAAAAAAAGAACAGTCCAATGCAATTTCTGTAACTAAAAGATAATTAATTAAAATAACAATCAATTTGGAGCTGACTCCGGAAAAAATAGTTTGTGGCAGCAAAGGCCATTATTAGGGGAGTAAGGAGTTCATCTATGACCTTAAATACACTCTGACTGTACTATGGAGGAGCAAATTGTCTAATGGGAAATATTGGGAAAAATGGCTGCTACCTCTCCCAGTCACCCCCAAATAAATTCCTTGTAAGATATAAAACTAATGCTACAACCTTGGAAGAGGATCCGCTGCAGAGCTTTCCACAGAGGTTGGGAGGTATGGAGGGTGGAGAATCTCCACTCAGATTCACCCCTCTCCCAAGGTCATTGCTGTATCAACAGCCTTGGTTGGGTGGGGAATCCAAAATATCCTATGACCCCTGGGATGCCCCCCCCCCAAGGACTATGGGACTGCTCTGCTACTCATTCAAGTGAATTTGGTACTATATGTTTAGATCCTGCATCACACGATTGCAGATGGCCAGGGTTTCTTAAATGAGGTTCCCTTTGAGCGTATTAACTTTTCCCAAATGGAAGCTTTACTTAGAACTCTGCTCATTACGTTGAATTGAGGACATAAAAGTCCTGTGCATTTGGATAGTCAATATTTATCAGGCACTAGCTAATAACAACTCTGCAACAGCTTTCTTTCTCTGACGCTTCTCCGTTCCCTAAATCTCATTTGCCAGTGTTTTGACATTTAAGACTATTCTTGGAAGGGCAAATTAGGAAATCAATGAAGTGCTCACCAAGCTAATATCAACCGTAGCAGCTTGGTCTTTGAGGAGGAAAAGATAGCGAGGATGACTTTCTAGGGTTGCTTAGGACGAACTAGCCCTGTAGTATGGTTAGGATTGCAAAGTGGCTTTGTGTAATACTAATTGCATGCGTAATTACCTCCGTACAGAGCATTAGACAAGTTTAGCTGATAATGTGCATGGTAATATTAGGGGTGGAAGCAAAATTCATTTGGTGTGTATTTTAATATGAGCAACCCTAATGTGTGTGTACTTGAAAAAAGGTGCATACGTTGAAGAAAATGACCAAAAAAAAGTGTATAAATTTCCATGTGGACTTTCAAAACAACTCAAATGGACGCAGAAACGGGATGGAATAAACTTTTGCTTGAAAAAATTATAAATGTTGTAGAGAGCAAAACAGGCAGGGCTATCCTTCTCTTGGTATAGGGTGTGATGACAAATTAGTAGGTTATGCCCAAAAGATACATGTAGGAATCCGTTTGGCTTCCTTCCTAGCCAGAAGGTCAGCACAAGGAAAAAACAATCGAAGATACAGGGATGGTGTATAGGAAAGACTACCAATTGGATCCAGTAGGGATTGACAATACAATCCATTTGCATTTGGGCATTCGTAAGTCTGTTGTGTCTTGTTTCTGGAGCCATCTGTTTTTTGTTTTTAAAGCAAACTCGCATTATTATTTTTAATGTATTTACCCCTCAATATATACATTCTTGTATGCATTGCATTCTAAAAGACTTACTTTTGTACGCATTGTATCCTAAGATGTGCCTTTTTGTAGGCAATTTAATCTAAAATTCACATTCTTATGTGCATTTTGGTCTGCTTTTAGAGCTGCAAAGTTGATTACAAAAATTCAGGGAAGTGTGAAAATGAAAGGCTAGCTGTATTTGAATCTGGGAAGTGTGAACCAGATCGGTTTGCTTAAAAGTGTGGACCAAAAGAAATCCTAGGGCATCCCAAAACCAGACAGCTACAAATGCTATAGAATAGAAAAGGTGTGGGCAACTTCCAGAGCTCCGGGCCCCATTTTCGCAGTACACGGGGCACCCTCCCAAAGAAGAAAGAAAATAAGGTGTAGAAATGGCTGGTGTGCTGCCAGAATTCGGTGGCAGTCCATTCCATAGCGCTGGAGAGTGCTACAGCATTTAAATTTAGCTTCTTTCCAAGATAAATGTAAACCTTTTGTTGCTCTGTAGTGGCTGTGTAGTGGCTACTGGGTCAAATTTAGCTTGCAAACAGGCTAACTTTGTCCGTTTGTGTCAGAACTACAACCCCCCTGCTGTGCGATCACCAGGCAGAGACCTGATTTCCTAGTCGATAAACTTTTATTATGCTAAGGGAGAGTCTTTCAGACAATTCAGCACTTGCCCAACACTGCCCAGGCCTAATTAGCTGACCCTGAGTTCTCGAATAGAGAAAGACTTCAGTGGAGTAAGAGACTTGCCGCTAAATGAATGTTAGGCGACTTACACAGAACTGAAAGGGTTCCCTCACCCCTCCCTCTGAGAGGGTCATCCTTTCCTTGACTCCGTTGAATGGCTAATCTGACGGAGCACCTCACTTCCCTTATATGCTCCACCCTCTTTGAACGATGGCGGGCTCCCGCACCTGCCAAGTTTTGCTCCTCCCCCTTTGTGCGTTGCTGCTTTCCCACAGAAGGGAGAAGCAGTATCTTTGCCTGGAACAACTGGGTTATCACATCCTTGGGAAGATCCTGCCCTGACTCTTGGGAGTCTCTTGGGGAATTTCCTCCCCCCTTCTCTGACTGAGCTCTTACCCTCCTAGCTCCATCTCTGAATCCGATTCAAAAACTCCGGACTCCACAGAGAGCCGGGGCCCAATCCTGACAGTTTGGGGAACTCTGTAGATGCTACGGACATCTTTTTTCCCCTTACTTATTTGTTAAAAAAGGTTTTGGGGGTTGTGCAACGGGGGCCATGGAAGGGGGGGGTCATATGTTGCCCAAACCTGCTAAAGAGGCTGCAGGTCTTCTCCAACAAGCACAGTCCGTCCCCCTCACATGCACAAACACACTCACACTATGTTATGTGACTTTCTCCATTTGGGTCCTCCCCTCTCTCTCTCTCTCTCTCTTTATAATAAATAAATCAACCAACCAATTTCCAAAGTCAAACAAAAATGTTTTTAATACTGTAGTTTTTAGCAAGAACATTTTAACAAAGAATGTGTACTTTTAACTTAATATGGTACAACAGAGAAACTATACTTTAAAGTTTGCATTATCTAACATTCTACCGTATATTCATCCTTCCCTCTGCTTTATTTGAAAAGACCGAAAGCCAAACGGAACTCAAAATTAACCAAAATCAAAACAAATGTATCAATTTATAATCCCCTTATTATGCCGGCTATTGGGGTGGGGGGTGGTTGAGTTCACACTCTAAGGAAGGACAATTTTTTACATCGTTATCATCACCATATTAAAAAATGTACATACTTTTCTCTTCAAAACGTAATATATATTGAGTTTCAGCTTCAGTAAACAAAGCTTAAATTTATAAACACAATTGAAACGGCCCTGTGTTGAGCTGTTTCAGGGATAAAACTGGACGTGTAGGACGTACAGCCAGTGAGAGATTTCGGCTTATTAAATTCATTGTGCCATTGTTGTACAGTAATAGCTAACTCCGTGGGTGGTGGTGAGGAAGTTAGTTTTTTCGGGGAACAATTCCGGTATGTGCTTAAAAATACTTAAACCCTTTCCCCCTTCTCTCTCTATCCTCTGGGACCTAGAATGATCTGCTGCTGCAGGTGTGGCTTAGTACGGCAAGCTGGTAAGAAGTCTCAGTAACATGGCGGCAGTCTTCAATGCAGGAGCGGTCCATTGCTGGAGATTGTCCATGTTGCAATGCTACCAATCCTGTTCTTCACACAGCATTGAGGGCATCAAAGGTTAGAAGGGACTTCTTTCATGAGCTATGTCGTCTTCAAAAAGTGATCGTTATGTTTTCCCCAGCCCCCAACTCCATATTGTGTCTTCAGTACATAATGGAAGGTTTGATGTATGTTCTGTTTTCTGAAAAGCAAAAGAACACAGTATAGTAATTCCATATTCATTATTTGCACTTCTTAAAAGCCTGCATTTAAGTCAATATTTATAAATCAGCACATCTTGCTGATTCTGACAACTACAGGATACCCTGATAAGCTAGAGAAGTCTTCTAAAGGACACCTTGATAGGCTAGAGCCTGATAGGCTACAGACTATCATGATAGGCTAGTCTACAATACTCTGATAGGCTGTGCACTCCACCCTGCCAATTGTGGCTTAAAGGCCCTCTTAAAAGCTTGCATTAAGAAGGCCTTTAAGGCCCCGATTGGCACAGGGGGGGAAGACAAAGTATGTTTTCCGGGGCCTCCGGAAAGTGCGCTATTCCCCTGGCATACCATTAGCCCTGGAAAGCACACTTTGCCAAACCCCCCAATTGCTAATTGGGGTCTTAAGGCCCTCTTAATGCAAGGTTTTAAGAGGGCCTTTAGGCCATGACTGGTGCGGAGGGGGAAAAGGCAAAATGTGATTTCCGGGGCTTCTGGAAAGTGCACTTCACTGAGAGCATTCGTGCGGTCTGACTCCCCAGGACAAGGCTGGATGAGCAGAGCTCGGTGAACTTGTGGGGCGAGCCCCCCATGAGTTCTCCAGTCCCTAACCCTGATAGTCTAGAGTAGCTTCACCCAACATCGTGCCCTCCAAATATGTTGAGCTACAACTCCCACCATCCCGGGTCAGCATGGTTGGGGATGATGGGAGTAGCAGTCCAACACAGCTGGAAGGCACCAGGTTGAGGAAGGTTGGGCTAGAATAAGAAGTCGAATTTGGAGTTGAGTAAGAAGTTAGGCTTGGGAGAAACATCCCTTGGACTCTGTGCCTTTCCTCCGGTCCTCGTTCTGATACCCATCCTATAGCTCGCTGAACGGGATCCTAGTCTTCTGCAATTTGTCTTCCCTTTTGCTAAGCCTCAACACTACAGAAGTAGGTTACAGCCTGGACCAGGATAGCATATTTCCTTTTTCCATTAGGGTTGGATCCAGATTTAAGCCATGCTTAGAGTAGACCCAAAGAAATCAACTGAAGCCAGTCATGACTAACTTTCCACATTGGTTTCAACGGGTCAACTCTATGTATGAAGTCAAGATCCAACCCAATATCTGGAATATGAAAGTGAGATGATTAGAAAAGTGAATCATTTTATTACTAAACAAAATCAGTTATGATTACCACATGTCCAATCCATCTGCAAGAGGGCAGACTTTAAAACCTAAGTTTGCATTACAAATCAGCCCTGTTAGTAAATCAATAACTTCCCTTGGGATTGGAAGCCATTTCTGTCACCTTTGTTTTCTGCCTTCCTTTTTAACTGAAAACCCAAAGAGGCATTTCTCTCTTTTTCTTGAAAAAGAATTTCAAAAGCGGCTTTCAGCTCAAAACACGACAGAGAGCCGAAAGGAACGTGAATCTATATTCCTATTAGAACAGATTCAAAGTCCAAACAGCTGCACCAGCAAAGACTGATTTTAGAGACTGTAGTAAAAATATCCACCCAACCCGCATGTGTATAATGTTGACATATCTCCCATTACTGTTTTACATATGCCAATACCAAATCTTCATAAGGAAAGAACCCATATTGACCGGCTAACCGACACAGATCCTTGCAGCAATAGCCAAGTTCTGCTACATTTCAATTTTGAAATGCATTTCAGCGATAATATGAGTGATTTATCATTTAACGGGAGCTGTCAAAGTAAACTCCTAGATAAAACAAAAACATCTGGAACTATAAACAGCCGAGTGCGGGAGCTGAATTTTAATCCACATCCAGCATGTTTGCTCCATTACAAACAGGAAACCGCTAATTAGTAATTGAATGTTTCATGTTTTTAAGAGGGCTTGCGCTCTCCAAACAGTGATGATCTAATATGGAGCCTGGACATAAACGCGAATAAATATCAATGACATATGAATGCCAGAGGAATGCATAGGAGCATGGGAAACTCATCCAGGAAGCTGGACACACAGGATGGTGGAAGGGAGCCTCTATAGATGAGTAGCTTTAGTCCGGTTTGGGTATTCTCCCCATCCGCAATTACAATCATGTCAAAGGACAGGGACAGGGATGAGCCTCGGGATATTGCAGAAATCTGTTTGGGGGGGTACAGCTTGGCGGGGTTTTGCCAGCTTGGCCCCATGGATTCCAGCTCACGCATCCCTGACCTTGCCCGACTCGTTGCATGATGACCTAGGCAAGCTTGCAGTTTTGTGCTTTTTTAAAAAAGAAATGTGGAATAATAATTTACAAAAATTGCAATTTGTGCAAAATCATGGCTGTCACTAGCACAATTTGTGCAAAATTTCCAGCCCCCATGGTGTCATTAGACTATTTATGCTTGCAATTTTGCACAAATCACTATTTCAGTAAATAGATTTGTACAAATTATGGGTTGCATGTATTTTTTTTTAAAAAGGGGGGGAGTCCGGAGGTGCTACAGGGATCCATTGAGCCCAAAATGAACAAGATTTCCCTGTGACGGGCATCCCTATATGAGCCTGTTAACCCCGCCCTGTCCTTTGCATCCTCAGTCACCTTCCATGTTGGGAAGGTGATTGGGAAGGTCAACGACAGCATGGGGAACTTTTTCTACTCATGAAGGCTCCCAGCGTGATTTAAGAGTGGAAGATCAAGCATCTAACTGGGGCAGGGAGCTTCTATAGCTATAATTGGCTCCTCAATGTAGAAGTACCCAACATGTGGAACAGAACAAAAGTGGAGACAGGGACGTGAGAGAAGGGATGAACCTGTAGACTGGAGGAGGGCAAGTAGATGTCTGGACATCTTTGGGCTACAACTCCCATCAGCCCTAACCATTGATGCTCTTGACTGGGGATGATGGGAGTTGGAGGGCTACAGGTTCCAATTCCTGGCCTGCAACTTTGGCCCCACTCTCTCCCTCATGCGATGGTAATGATGTGTGTTTGTGTGTGTGTGTTTGCGTGAGAAAATGTTATTATTGTCTTTAGATCCTAGTGGACAATGGTAGATCAAGGGGTGGGGCCTGCTTGGTGGGGGAGCTTGCGCATGCACACAGCCTCTCAGGGCTCAGGATACAACTCGCTGGTTGCAAGATAATGAGCAGATAATTATAGACCATGTGTGGTGCAATTTTGGCCACATAAGCAATGGCATTTGAGCCTGAGCACTGGAAGTAGAGGGCATAATACACCCTTCCCCAACCAAGTGGAGAAGATGGCTTGAATAACAATTCCCAGCATTCTTGATAACTGGACACAATGGCTGGGAATATGAATGAACATATTTTGTTAAATCTGTTCCGTCTGTGTTTCACGTATTGTCAGGCATCTTCCATTCTGTTGTTCGCTTATGGACAAAACCAGATATATATTTTTAGGACGTACAAGGATTTATTCCTGTTTGCAAAAATGCCTTTGCACTAATGCAATTTCCACTAGTGCAGCTTGTACAAATGCGCATGTATGCAAATCCACCCATCCCAAAGTAAGAAAAATAAAAATAAAAGGTTCCACAGGCACACAAATCTGTGGGGGAAAAGCTGGTTCACAGCAGAATCCACAGACCCCTAGAAATCTAAATTCATTTGAATCTATTGTGGATCTCTACGACATCCCTAGCTGGGAAGATGGGAGTTGCAGTCCGACACATCTGGTGGGCATCAGATTGAGCATGGCTGGAATGATGCCAAATATGAATCCAAAACATTCATCACCGCCAGTTTCCCTATACTGCAGGTCAGTCCAAAAACCTTCTGCACATTTAGAGCATATACTGAAGGTCACTCAGCACAACTGCTTGCGCAATCAGTTGCACAAGCGTAAAGTGCAACCAGTTGCATCATGGAAAGATTCAGCAGAGCTCCGCCAGCACTATTTGCATTCGTGAAATGTCACAAGTGGATCCTGCCCTTGCAGTTTAACAACATCTGGATGACAGTGGGTTGCTTACCCCTGCTTTAGATAACAACATGCCCATATGAACCAGCCCTATGATAGGATGCTACCATAAAAACCCACTCCCTTCCCAAATTTACTGATTTTTACAATAATAATAATAATAATAATAATAAATATTTTTTAGTGGAAGCTTTGCAAAAGCTGGCTAAGAGCGAAAAGAAACTAGGGTCAAAAATTCATCCCGCACGGAACATTCCGTACTTATCAGTGTTTCCATTTCATGGCATTTTTACGGTATTACATAGTCAAGATTTTAAATAAATCTTTGGGCCATAAACGTATCCTTTTATTAGGTTTATCCCGTAATCAAATATTCATTTATGTGGGCTTCATTCTATTAAAAAATGAAATTAGACAAAGGTGAGCCAAACGGTGGATTTACAGTAGTTTAAAGCATAATTTAATTCTCTAGGGATAATATTGACAATATAAAAAGGGTATAAATGATATTCCCTAACACTAAAATATGCTTATGAGCCCCCAGTGCATGATAGGCTGTTTTACAACCTACCGTGAAATGCATGACTGCCTTAATAAGCAAGACATTTAGAAAGGGGTTTCAGACCCAGTACGTTGTGTAACGTGAATAAAGATCTCACAATTTTGCCTGTGTGCCAAATCCTATGTTAATGATGGTAATTTCCCCTTTGGATGATATTTTCTTTCTTAACCAGGTAGTTATTACATGGTGTAGATGTCTCCCTCTGTTCTATATTTGCGATCATGGAAGAAATGCAGAAACAATAATTTTTGAGGTGAGGACCTTAATCCTCAATTTGGTATCGACCCATGGGAGCATAATAAAGGTCTCATTTGATGGTGCACAATGAAACTGTCCCCTATGCCACCACTGCAGGAACCTGTGCACCACAGAGTTTTGCACATAATCACGAACGTGCAAATCTTGTCCCAGGCACAGCCCACTGATTCTTGCCTCCACGAAGAACATCATGGCAAGGGGGAGACCAACCTGGCCGCATATCTGAGCCAGAGAACCAGCAGGCATAGGGAACCTTCTTCACTATTCCTTGCCAGAAATAACCCTTATAAGAACTTTGCAACTAAGAATTAAGTGCTGGGGTATTCATTTTTCCTCCTCCCTACCCATATCTTTTCCTTTACTGCCATGCTTTTTAGATTCTAAGCCAGAGGGCAGGCACTGTTTTATGATTATTTTTTGTAAGCCACCAACTGATGAGTAAGGTAATAAATAAATAAATAAATAAATAATCTCTATCAATAAAGCTGAAAGTATGTGTGTGGGATTGTATGTCCGGAAATGTTTAACCAATTCCATTCCAGATGAGCTACAACCTTGAAATTTGGAGCACTGATAGGTCATTGTGTACAATGTACCCCCACCTCCTGGAAACCTGAATTTCTGCAGTTTAACTATATTTAAATGATTTTAAACAAATCCTGGGCTGGCATCTACAACTCCCAGCATGTTTTCAACTCCCAGCAACTGTTGAGGAAGTGCCTCTCAGAGGACGGGGCCACTCGCGAACCGCCGAAGGCAAGCTGGGAGGTGTAGGCGTTCCAGAGCTCTCGGGGGATCATGTGCAGCCATGTGGGCGATCACTCAAGATCTCTGAATGGCTACACATCCCAGCATGCCTTGCCTGGAGCTGCCCGTGTCTGCTGAGAGAGGCTTCCCTTCACTCCTCAGGGATGTTACTTCTCAAGAGAGTGACGAGGAGCGGCATCGGCAAGGAGCAGAGGCAAGCAGATTAACGTTATTCGGGGACCTGAGCAATGCCAGGAATAACTGCAGTAGTAAATAAAGGATACTCTTGGGATGGAAAAGTATTTAACCCTGACTGGATCACACCCCTAGAGTTTGTTGTAGTTTTGTTTGCTTATCTGCATGATCTCATATTTGTGTATCTGCATGATTAAAGAATATCTTCATCTGTTTGGGGGTTGTTGTTTTAAAGAGGAAGTTAAGAAGAAATGCTTCACTGATGACTATTTCCATGTCTTTGTACCTACGTCCTCTTGCCAAACGAAATATAAGAATTTACAAAGTTAACTAAAGTATAAACATCCAAATGGAGAAGTCTCTCCACGACCATAAAATGATGTTATTTTCTGTTCAGCAGTTCATGTTACTGCTGTTCATGCTAATTAATTAAAGGAGCTGTTGCAGTAATGTGCAAACAGGGAATCTGAGAAACTGAGAGGGCTTTTAGGTCTCTGAGTGAAGTTAAGTCAATCTGGGCGCGAGCAATCAAATGTAATGAAATCACATGTCAGTGCTAAGCTTGCAAAAACTGTGAAGTTTGACTGGGGAGTAAAAGGATTATAATTAGATTTCCAATAGGATAATAACTAAATGGCAGAAAGCAGTAAAGAGAAAATATTACTTTGTTAGCTAATGGCGCTGCTGTTCGGCCGCTGTTTTTTTATCAGCTCCGCTTGTAGTTGTGCTAATTTAATTTGCTTTTATCAGCAATTTTTTTTAAAAAAAATGCACCGCTCTAACGGTACTTGAATGTCATTTGCAAAAATCATTGATCTGAAGGTGCACTTAATGACACCCTGTATGTTTATTTTATGGGAAACGGAGATTGGTGGATAAAAATGGGTTGATGCGCCATCCGTGCGTTTGGCCTGCAAGTGAGTTATGGCAACCGAAAGAGAAGAGCATTCGAAATACAAATCTGTTCTTCTGCTCAACAATGCAACCGCCTTCTGGACAGCCACACAACTGTTAAGACTTTCATGCTGACGAAGCCACCATGGTTCCCAAGTGCGCTCAGTGTGTACTGGATGTAAGCGGGTTTTCCATTCTCTGCACCCTTTATATTTTTTTCCCCATGGGTTCTTTCTGGCTAGATGCTGGTAAAGCTAAAGAGAATTTCAGCGGATGCAACAGTTTTTATTTCCTCTGCATCTCCACTATGCCACACCATGCATGTGCCCACTGATAAAACGGGCACACAATCAATCCCGATGTGATCTGTGTAGGCTTAAACAAGGGATCAACTAATCTGGCACCTTGGTTCCCACAGTGGTTAACTGGAAACCCCATGGAACAAGCAGGACATGAGCGCAAGACCTCTCTCCTACCATTGTGTACACAGCATACTGCCTCTGAACCTAGAAGTACATACGAAGAACCCCTCTAGATCTGTCCAATGTCCTATCTAGTACAGCATTCTGGTACCATAGTAGCCAACTAGATGTCTAGTAGGGTGACCAGATTTTGAGAACGAAAATCCTGGAACCCCCCCCCCACACCCAAAACAACCCCCCCACTGCGCGCCCGCGCCACCCCGCCCCGCCCGCATGCCTCGTGCCGCCCGCATGCCTTGCGCCGCCTGCCCGCTCGCCCTGCGCAGCCCCCCCACCCGCGCCGCCTGCCCCCCCGCCTGCCCCTGTGCCGCCCGCGCCACGCCGCCCGCCTGGCCTGTCAGTAGCGCGCCGGGTGGTGACGTCATCACCCGGCACGCTACTGAGGGACAGGCCGCGAAGCCTGTTTCTCAGTAGATTCCGATCACCGGAGGGAAGCGGACGCCCCAGCAGGTAAGTGCCTCGTGCCATCCACCTCGCACCGCCCGCCCGCCTCCCGCCACCGCCGCGTGACCCCCCGCCGCCCCGGTTTGCCCCTGCCACCCCCCGGTTGGCCTGGATCGCCCCAGGGCCATCTGGTCACCCTTTTGGGGGGCTAAATTTCTGTATTTGGCCCCCAAAAACAGTTTTTCCCCCGGATGCGGATTTGCTCCCCATTTTCTGGGCATGTCTGGACAAATCCGGGCGGATGGTCACCCTATGTCTAGGGAATTCCATAAGCGGGACAATAGGACCCTTCCGCTCATGTTCCCTAGCACTTGGTATACGGCCAGAGGCATACTGCTCCTGATACTGGAAGTAGTATATAGCCATCATGACTGTAGCCACATATCCCACTGATAAATTTGGCCATAATTTGCACGAATTGCTCAGAAATTTGCACAAACTGATCAGAAATTTACAGAACGTTCCCAAAAACAATTGTGCAAAAATGTTTGGGGAAGAGTGCATAACTTGGCTCACAAGCAAAAAGTGAGTCACACACACTATGGAACTCCATTGAGCCAAAAAGAGAACTGTATTTCCCAGTGATGGACATCCCTAGTTAGAATAGTCCCGGGTTTAATACATACAGCAACGTCTTCAATCAATTATGTATTGTTTCAGAAATTGGGTCTGAGTGAAGCACAGCAGCTGGCACCCCTAGATATGCCCCCTGCCATGAGTGCACATTATTATTATTATTATTATTATTAATCTCTTTCTCTCTCGTGGCGGTTTTTCTAGACAGACATGACAGGCTTTGCCAAGTCATGCTGTCTTTTACAGATTCAGGAATTTCCTGACAATTGAGCATGTTTTAAGTATGACTGCTTTCTGGATGTTGGTGTGGATGTATTTTGGTAGGCCCAGTTTCTGAAGGTTTTATGTATAGTTTTTTTGATGTGATGTCAGTGACTAAGGTGACTAATGGAATAATTGTGACCTTTTCCTGTTGTCATAGTTCTTTGACTTCCATGGCCAGTGGTGTATATTTGTCTCTCTTTTCTTCTTCCTTTTCAACAGCTATTATTATTATTATTATTATTATTATACCACCTCATAGCCAAAGCTCTCTGGGCTGTTTACAAAGATTAACGCATTCAAAACAATATGCACGTTTTAAAAACACAAGAACAGCCAGTAAACACGGAGAAAACATACATCTCTCAAAACCCCGTGAAAGAAAGGTTTGTCCTTGCCGGTTTCCTGAAGGTGGCGTTCTTCCCTACAGCATCACAGAGGCATACACTTCTGTCCCTCTATTGCTATCATTTGAACACACCTTTGTTTGTTTGTTTGTTTGTAATACCTATATATTGCTTAATATAGTGACATCTCTAGGCTAGGGCCCCTGACAGGGGCACCTCCAATGCCCCTCGCAAAGGCCTTCACTCCTTGCCCCCTTCAACAAAACGTTTAATTAAAAAAAAAGTGTTAGGGCACCAGGTTCTCCTTCCTGCTCCTGAACCTGCCACTGATGAGCTGCTTGGTGAGCAGGGAGAGGAAGCCAGGCAAAGGGGTCGAGGGGAGAGAAGCTAGGAGGGAGGAGAAACCGCGAGGTCAAGAGGTGGGAGAGAAAGAGCAAGGTTAAAGGGTGAGTGGGAGGGAAAGAGCAGGGCCAGGGCATATAAAGGAGAGAAAGAAGGCAGCTATGGATGGGGAAGGGGGAGAAATAGCAAAGAAAGGGCTCGGGGGAGAGGAATAGTGAGGTGAGAGGCTGGGAGGGGGAAATAGAAAGAGTTGCTTCCTGGCCCACAAAATCTTCTTCAATCAACACAGACCTTTCGCTTTTGCTCTCTGTCCCTGTCTCCCTCCAGTCCTCTCACCTCTTGACCAGCCAGGTCCCTACAGCAGCCACTATGCGACTAGCCACATCCTCCATGGGAGCCATTTTGTGGTGGTGCCTACAGCAGTTCCTGAAATTCCCAAATGTGCTCACAAAGAGGTTGGAGACACCTGCTCTCAGCAACTTATGTATCAAAAGCAGCAAGAGTCGCAGTTCAAAATGCATATATAATACAACACTGAAACATTTCAAGTCTCAACAACAGTGTAAAGTGAAAAAGGAACAATACAAAGCAAACCTTGGCCCTGGCCCAGTACCTAATAGGCCCACCACATGTGATATCAGTACCACACCATGACACACTGTACCTTGCATTGCCGCGCTGTCATGTTGGGTTCCATTGTGTTCAACTTCCATGTCTGGAATTCCAGCATCTGCAAAGCAGAACATTCATGTGACCGCCCTCTCTGCAACGTTTGAAGGAGGATACGCACAGGGCTAGCTAGCATTGAATTGTTAATTCTATTTACGTCCCACTTTTTCCACAGAGACCGTAAGGCTTCCTATATGGTTTCCTCTCCTCACTTCATCCTCACAACAACCATGTGAGGTAGGTTAGGCTGAGAGACAGGGATGTTGGAAAAATCCCTGGGGGTGGGGCAGGTGAACTCTTTGCGCTTTCCTTGGCTCAGCCCCCTGGTCTTTGGCCTGCTTTCTGACACGGAGCAGAAACCCAACTCAATCTGCATTGGGTTCGGACCTGTTCGTAGATAGATATATTTGGGGGGGGGGGTTAAAATGTGCAAATAAAAATGTGCACAAATTGCAGTCATAATTTGCACAAATTTTTAAAATGAAAAAAACTCCCAGAGTTCAAGAAAAATGCAAGCTGAGTCAGCCATGCCAGAGATCTCTATCGGGTGAAAAGAGAGATGGATTTTCCAGGGACCTTTGTGGCAGTCCTAGAAAAACAGTCTAGCCACTACACAGCACCGTCTCTCTTCTACCTGAGCAGAGAGATCTTTCTGCTGCTATGAGAAATCACATTCATGTTCTGCCCCAGGACTGTCCTAGTTTGAGGCCATTTTTTTAGCATGTCAGGGGCTTAAGATTCTTGGACGGCTCAATACACCCTAGGATAGGCTGACCAGTTAAAATCCAGGTCAGGGCTCCTGTAACTTTAACAGTTGTAGAGAAAAGGGAATTTCAGCCAGTGTCATTTGTATGCAATTAGTTCCTGGTGATATTCCCTCTTCATCACAACAGTTAAAGTTGCAGGCACTATACTAGAGTGACCAGATACAAAAGAAGGCAGGGCCCCTGCAACTTTAACTGTTGTGATGAAGAGGGAATATCACTAGGAACTAATTGCATACAAATGACACTGGCTGAAATTCCCTTTTCTCTACAACTGTTAAAGTTACAGGAGCCCTGACCTGGATTTTATCTGGTCACCCTACCCTAGGAATGCCCCAGAATACAGGCAGCAGGACATTCTAAGTGTGGAAAAAGATTTGGGGCCCAGGCCAGTGCAGGCTGGTGGCTCCAATGTCTAGGTTTCAGACAGAACCAGTCAGAACTCTAAAGGAGCTATCTAAGATGCTGAAGCTATTTTGAGGATTGGGTGCAGCAATATGGATAGTTGCTTTAGAGTTCTGAGTGAAACCCAGAGCAGGTACAACAGTTCCACTGACATCGGAGTCACCAGCCTCCACTGGCTGAGGCCCATAGGACACTAACCTGCAGAAAATGTAGATATGCAAATTTATAACCTAGATATGCAAATTCAGAAAGAAATGCTAGGATTTATTTAAATGTTACAGAAGGCCAAGACATTTCCCATTGAAATCACACCAAATAAAATATAATTCATTTGCAAGCACCAACCCAGATCAGTAGTTTTCTTCAGTTACAATGAATGTGAAATGGCTGTGAATTATTGCAAAGAACGGAGTATCTGTAAGTTTTTCCATGAGCCCTTTCACCCAGAGCCAGTGTAATGCAGTGGTTAGAGTGTTGGATGAGACTTGGGAGATCCGGGTTCTAGTCCCCACTTGGCCATGAAACCCAATGGGTGACTTCGGGCCAGACACTGACTCTCGGCCTAACCTACCTCACAGGAGTGTTGTGAACATAAAATGGAGAGAAGGAAGTCCATGTAATCTGGTTTGGGTTCCTTGCAAGAGGGAAAAGGCAGGATATAAATGTAATAAATAAATAACTACAGTTTTAGTAGGAAAGCTTTCATTGGGATTACTGGAAGGGGTTGCCCCCCTCTCCAGCTTAATTGCCACCCTGGGTGGGGAATTTGGGGGGGGGGCAGTGGTCATTAACCCTTCCTTTCCCAGCTATGATCCCCCTTGAAAATTTCATGGCAAGGCTTAAAGTTTAATCTTTTAAAAACTATTAGCTGTTTTTATGTTTTATGGCTTTAAATTTTGTATATTGATTTTTTAATGTTTAATCTTTTAATTTTTGCAAACCACCCAGAGAGCTTCGGCTACGGGGCGGTATAGAAATGTAATAAATAATAATAATGGCAACTACCTGGACGGCAATTGTGTTGAGTGGGGAAAAAAGCTTTCTGTTGGCAGCAATGCATACCCAAAGGAAACACTGAAGTTGAACTCAACAAGGACACAACAAGGACGTCCAATGGATTTACCATTCAGCATCCTGAGACCATCGCCTGACGTAGCCTGTTTCAGCGCCTGTTCCACTTGTTCTCGCCTCTTCGATTCGAACTCAAGAGCTTCCTGCAATTTCCTCTTGGCTTTCTTCTCTTTCTTCAAGCGCTTTTGAATTGTTGCTGAAAGAGGAAAATATATATCATTATGAAAAGCCGTTTGTGGGAGCTTCCTCAGGATTAAAACACATAAGATTCTTCTCTGTTGACATTCAAATTCTGATTTTCGGTATACAAGACTATTATGCTCTCTTCCACCATCTACTCATTGCAGTGGTCTTGATTCTGTGGCTATGCACTTTAGTATAAAATTAATTAATTAATTAATTAAGGGAATTATAAATATTTACATCCCACCCTTCCAGGAATCAGGTCCAATGTGGTTGACAATAACAATAACTACAAAAAAATAATTATTATGACAATCCAAATAATTAAAAACAGAATTCTGTTCACATTTATTTCCATTTGGAAATTGTATTCATAACCTCAGTTTTTCTATTTTAGCTTGCAAAATCCAGAATTCTGATGTAATTTTTTTTAATCACCCCCCACCCCGGGCAGTCAAGTTTCAGTGCTGTGACGTTGTCTTGTCACAAAATTGAATTTCATCCCCTGGATGTTATGAACAAATGTCCCAATCTCTTAACCCAAACTGAAGATTTAGAGCTTAATCCTACGGGTTGCACCTTGGGTACTCGTAAGTGCCCGAACACAGGGACATATGAGTATCCGATGCACGGTGGCTGCAGCGTGGAGGGGATCCTCTCTTCTGTGCTCTGTCTGCTCTGATTTTTTGGTTGGGGGCTTCACAGTGGGAGGGAGGAGGCCATGCAGGGCTCAGAAAACTGGCTAATCCAGTTTACGCAGTCTCCTCCTCTTCCTGACCCAGAACCATCCCCTTTTCGCCCTCTCCACACACGGTTTACAGAGCACAGAGAGGCAGCTGTCACGGTTTCCATTAGGTATTTATTTATTGCATTTATATTCTTCCCTTTTTTCCTCCAAGGAACCCAAGGTGCACATCCTCCTCGTCCTCGTCCTCTCCATTTTATCCTCACAACTACAGCCCTGTGAGGTAGGTTGGGCTGAGAATCTGTGACTGGCCCAAAGTCATCCAGTAGGTTTCCATGGCCAAGTGGGGACCTGAACCCGGATCCCAGTCCAACACTCTAACCACTCCACCACACTGGCTCTGGGAGGTTCAGTTTGTGAGGGGGAGGTGGGAAGCACTGTCTCCTGTATCCCAGCTCAGAGCGCTGTCCATGAGCTTGGAGCCAGAAAACTGGAAAATCCTATGTCCCCTCAGACACATAGGATTGCTGCTTTGGGCCAGAGGCCTAGATTCACTTTCCTCGGAGTCAGGCCTAATCTACACCAAGTAGAATATTGCACTATGAAAGGGTTATGAAAGCGGTATATAAAAAGCAGGAGCCACACTACTGCTTTATAGCGGTACTGAAGTGCACTGACAACTGTTGGGGCCCATTGGCACATACCACATACCGCTTTCACACTGCTATATCCTGCTTGGTGTGGCTCCTGCCTTTTATATACCGCTTTCATACTGCTTTCGTAGTGCAATATCCTGCTTGGTGTCGATGAGGCCTCTGTCCCATTGAATTCTGCGGACCTGCCATCAGAGTAGACCTTTCAGCTTACCTCTGCTTTGAAGCTCAACAGTGAGTTGCCTTTCCAGACTCTCTCTGAGTTCTCTCTCCCTGCACAGTTCCATCTTCAGCTCCTTCTTCTCTTGCTGGATCTGTTTTTCCTGAACCCGGGCATTATCCACGGCGACTTTCAGCAAGCCCTGTAAAAACAGGTGCAGACAAACCCCCTTCTCAAAAGAGCATCGTTTTACCAGACCAGAGAGCTCATTGGGACAGAGATGGAGCTTAAGGACGTTATTAAACCTGGAGAATAGGGATGTGTGCTCTGCTCCGCCAATCTGAGGGTCCGTCAGAGGTCTGTCGGAGCCCTGAACTTTTGGTGCAGTTAGGGGACAGTTTTAAAACTGTCGGATGCCTGCGGTGCGGAGATGCGCCTCAACAGATCTCTGTTCCATTTTGGGATAACCGCTTCATCTTGTTACCTTTAAAAATGACCCCGGTGTTTTAAAAAATTGATTTAAAAATCTCATTTTTTAAAAAAAGATCCTAAAAATCAAGGGATGAACCAATCTACTTCAAACTTGGCATGGCTAAAGCCATACGTAGGAGCTCTCGCGGTGCCAAGTTTCATCTCTTTATCTTTAAAAGTGTGGGAGCTGTAAGCATTTTGGTTAATTCCTATAGGCTATAATGAAGCGGTTATCTGAAAACAGAACGGTTCTCCGACGGGTAATCTGATGGCGCGGAGAGACGGAGCCAATCTGAAAATCAGAGTGGAGAAGCAACTCATCAGAGCTCCTACTTAAATTTCGGGGCAGAGAAGACCCGCCCTGCACACCCCTACTGGAGAACATAAATCTAGGCAAGGGAACGATGGGTTATGCTTTATTTATTTTTGTGCCTTGTTTACCATTCTGGTGCATGCACTGGTTGGCTTTATCATTGGAAAAGCAAAACATCGACTCCTGGAATGATCAACAACCAGATAAAGCAGCCTTTCCCAATCTGGTGCTCCTCAGACATGTTGTACTGCAACTCCTTATCAGTTCCAAGGCCACGCTGGCGTCAAGGGTGTGCAAGACAGGGAAACTTTACAACAGGTCTAGGCTTGTTTGGGTTACATGAAGCCAACCAGCAAAATTCAGAGCAAGATATGGGTTTGGAAGTACCACTGTTTTAACTATAAGTATTGTATAGTTTTCAAAGGGAAGTAAGGCACACCCAATTCCCTTTGACTTGCATCCAATATACGGATGAAATGGGGAAACACACAGGTAGATGTATAACATTCTGAGAGACTGCATATTATCCCACCACACTGAATGTACCATCCACAGATTTGAAAACTGCCCTCAGTAAAAAAAAAAAAAGCATAACATTTTCATGACTACTAAGAAACAGGGAATTCAGGGGGTTTTACTAGGCTGACCATATGAAAAGGAGGACAGGGCTCCTGTATCTTTAACAGTTGTAGAGAAAAGGGGATTTCAGCCAGTGTCAGTTGTATGCAATTAGTTCCTGGTGAAATTCCCTCTTCATCACAAAAGTTAAAGTTGCAGGGGCCCTGCCTTCTTTTGTATATGGTCACTCTAGTATAGTGCCTGCAACTTTAACTGTTGTGATGAAGAGGGCATTTCACCCGGAACTAATTGCATACCAATGACGCTGGCTGAAATTCCCTTGTCTCTACAACAGTTAAAGTTACATGACCCCTGTCCTCCTTTTCATATGGTCAGCCTACTTTTGAGAGGGAGGGGTGATTGTGAGGCTTCCCGCTTCCGCAATCGTCACTCATGGGGAACATGAGGGGGAAGTTTCCCGCAAGTAAAGGAGAGCCGTTGCAGGAGGACATGTGCCTCATGAGGGCAGTTCTGAATGTGCGTTGGCAAAAGCTGATCACCGATACACCTCGGGGTGACCATATTACACCATCTTTAAAATCACTTCACTGGCTGCCAATTTGTTTCTGGGTGAAGTATAAAGTGTTAGTTATTACCTTTAAAGTGCATGCACCTTTAACTGTTGTGATGAAGAGGGAATTTCACCAGGAACTATTTGCATACAAATGACACTGGCTGAAATTCCCTTTTCTCTACAACTGTTAAAGTTACATGAGCCCTGTCCTCCTTTTCATATGGTCAGCCTACTTTTCAGTACAACTTTTAAGATACAGGAGCCCTGTCCTCCTTTTCATATGGGCACCCTAGTTTTACATTATTGTGCTTTCTCCTATCATGAAAGGTTTTTGTTTTCTTTGGCAACCATTAGTCCCAAAAGATCTGGGGAAAATATATGCACACAAACGAGAATCGTACATACATTTATATTAGCTGCCCATTAGCTGAACCTCTCTGGGTGGATCACAAAACAAAATGTAAAAACAAAATACAAGAATGTAGTGAAACATAACATAAAAACTATGAGTTTTAAATAGAATAAAACAAAGCAGGAACTGAGATGAAAAGCCAACAGGAGAAAAAAAATCGCTGAAATATAATCTGTGATCAACTGTTATGGGGGAGGAAGGAGAGAGAAGAGGGACAGATTTGATGTTCTCTGCTCTACCTATGAACAATGTTTGATAGAAATGGTAGAAAAACCCAACTGGTTTAGAGGTAAGCTTGACTGGACTTCCCCGTAACTATTCAAGAACTTGCCTACCTCCCTGGCTCCTGGAACAGAGTTTTCTGTACACCTGTGCAGAAAATGCCTGCCAATGCTTAGAATGCTGCCCCCACAAAATGAAAGGTCCTAAGATCCTGGGGGCCTCTCATCTGCCCAATAATGCCACATGTTGGCCACCCACCCTGAGAGCTGGACACCCAGTAGGACAACCAATTTGCCTTTCGCTTTCGCTTTATTTTAACAAGAACTGTACACAAGTTGGCTTCTTGACATTCTCCATGTAAAGAAGCTGCGGGAACAATGTCACTGAATTTCTCCAGTGGGAGTACAAATCCTCCAGTTTCTCACAGGTACGACTCACCATTGGTAGGTGTCAGAATCATAGAATCATAAAATCATAGAATAGTAGAGCTGGAAGGGGCCTATAAGGCCATTGAGTCCAACCCCCTGCTCAATGCAGGAATCTACCTTAAAGCATCCCTGACAGATGGTTGTCCAGCTGCCTCTTGAAGGCCTCTAGTGTGGGAGAGCCCACCACCTCCCTAGGCCATTGGGTTGTAGCGCAGCATCTATCTTTTTTTGGAAGGGTTTTTAGTTTTGATGTGCTGCCTCTGCATGTGGCCACGGCATCAACTGTGTTGGCAGGCTGGCCCCCATTTTGCATCCACCACAATGCAGGTGTGAGGGAGGAAGTGTTGTGTCCGGCTCCAGGGAAGAAGTGGAGCTAATGCTGTGTCTAAATCTGCCCTCCAATTTCCTGAAAGTTTTCTTCCCCCATGGAAGAGGCTTCCATGGTTCTGCCTCATTCTCAGGGTGTTTTATAACGTAGCTTTGTGGTGTTTTTGAGCTTATCTGCAAGAAGGCTAAGGGTGCTTATGTGTGTGTTTTCTTTCTAGGGCTGCCTCTACAAGAGAGGTTTAAAGCTCTTTCAAGGCGCTTTAAAAAAAATTACCTCTACAAGAACGGAGCGCAAATCGGGCGTAGAGGCGCATTATCTCTCAGATTATGCGCATTATCGAATGCATGTTAAATCACGAGTTTTATTTTGCTCCGGCCGTTAAAGCGCATTTTGACTATGTGAACAAGCGCTTATGCACATTAACTACTTGTAAAGAGCATTTTGGTCATCCGTTAATGCACCTCGCCGCCTCTCGCTGCCTCTCGTGCAGAGGTATTAGGTGTAAATGCGCTTCAGCGATTATGCACATAATCGCCTAACCAGGCGCAAAAGCGAATCCTTGTAGAGGGGACCTAGTACACATCACTCCACCGCTCTGCAGCCTCCCAGGCTGCCTGTGCTTCCTAATCTGAAAAAAAGCCCTATGGGAGGAATTACCTCATGATGTCTTCCCCTGAGCTTTAACTGAAGTGGGGGAAGCCAAGGAGGCTACAGGCTGACAGAGAGATGATTGTACAATAGAAGTAAAGACACTCGTGCATACTCTTCATCTACCTCAGTAATGTAAGCACAAAAAACCTGAATCAAATCCATGAAAATTTCTCTGAAATTGTCTTCAATTCTGAATTTTGTTCTGAAAGCAATTTCTTTCTATCAAACTGAATGAGAAAAAGTTGGGGAAAAAATGTGGGAGAAATTTCTGGCACAATCTTAGTTTTCAGCCTCATAGAACAATCTTTATGCGAATTATACAATTAGAGAATGGTAGAGGTGGAAGGGGCTTATAAGGCCATCGAGTCCAACCCCCTGCTAAATGCAGGAATCCATCTTAAGGCATCTCTGACAGATGGCTGTCCAGCTGCCTCTTGAATGCCTCTAGTGTAGGGGAGCCCATGACCTCCTTAAGTCATTGGTTTCATTGTCATACTGCTCTAACAGTCAGGAAGTTTTTACGTCCAGCCGGAATCTGGCTTCCTGTAATTTGAGCCCATTATTGTGTGTCCTGCACTCTGGGATGATCAAGAAGAGAACCTGGCCCTCTTATGTGTGACAACCTTTCAAGTATTTGAAGAGTGCTCTCATGTCTCCCCTCAATCTTCTGATCATCCTCATTGCCCTCCTCTGAACACCCTCCAGCTTGTCTGCATCCTTCTTGAAGTGTTTTGCCCAGAACTGGACACAATACTCAAGATGAAACCTAACCAGTGCCAAATAGAGGGGAACCTGTACCTTGCATAATTTGGAAGCTATACTTCTATTAATTCCGCCCAAAATAGCATTTGCTTCTTTTGCAGCCACATCACACTGTTGAGTCTTTTCTTCCGCTGAGTACAGAGAGCACCTGGTTTTGCAATCTATACAAAGGTTGGCTTTGAAAGCAGGTCTAAGACATTTAAGTCTCCATCACCTTCATGCACCTGGCAAACATAAAGGGGGTGGGGACATATATCACTGGAATATTTTACCTGTATATTGGTTAATAGAGTTTCTACTGATGACAATCCATCTGCAAAGAGGAAAGGTGCAGGGAACCCAGGAGGCAAGGTCTGTCCAGCCAGTTGGACCTTATCTAGGGTTGGCTTCATGATTGGGATGGCGATCTGGACCTCTTCTGTAAAGACAAGACAGGGAGGGAACATATTACAATGAAGTAGCACCTTATAACTTGGGGGAACACCTAAGGATAATTTCAAGTGAACATTTATCAGAGGAAACACATAAGAAGAGCTCTGCTGGATCAGACCCAAGGCCCAATCTGGTCCAGTATTCTTTTGCCTCATTGGCCAACCAGATGCCAATGGGAAACCCGCAAGCAAGACACACTCAATAGCGCTAGCTGGCTTGTGGTTCCCAGCAACTGGTACTGAGAGGCATCTCTCAGGCCCCGTTATTGTAGGCTTTTAAGAAGGCCAGCCCTGAAAGCACACAACTTTACTCTGGCCTTCCCCTGATTATATTCCCCCGGGTTGTTTTTTGTGTAAGTTTTATTTTATGCTGGTGTTCTTTGTTTCTTGGGATGCTCCCTGCTGTTGCTGTTTTTTACACTGTTTTTTATTATGTGTTTTATTGATGTATGGCACTTTGGGAGGCCCCCTGCACTGAAAGGCAGGCAAGAAATATTTCAAACAAATAAATAAACAAAAATAGCATTCATGACTAGAAGCCAGTGATAGCCCCATCCTCCATGGATTTGTTTAATTCCCGTTTAAAGCCATCACTACACCTTGAGGAAGTGTGTAAAATCGATTCCGTCTGTGTTTCAGATTCTGCAAATTCCATCTGCCCATTGATGGAATCTGATTTTTTTTCATTTCATATAAAACTTTAAAACTATTTAGACAGCTCAAAACAGTTTCAATAAAGTACTAGATCTGTTTAGATGACTGGCATAAATGCCCCATCATATGCCACTAAATGCCTGGGAGTGGAGGGCAGGCTTAATCTGGCACTGAAAAGATGACAGTATTGTACCAGGAAGGCCTGAATGGGGAGCTCATTCCACAGTCAGGGTGCCACCACTGAGAAGGCCCTCTCTCTTGTTCCCACTCTCCGAGCCTTCCTCGGAGGAGGTACATAGTTGGGGTGTGCGGAGTGAGTCTTCTCCACTCTGAAATTCGAAGCTCTGCTCTGTCGATCAGCTTCTCTGCTTCGATTTTTGGAGCGGCTCTCTTGCGGCGCTTTGTCGGATTATGTTTTAAGGATGTTTTTAGGATGTTTTAGGATTTTTTATGCAGTTTTAATAATATGTGTCATGTTTTAATCAGTTTTATGTATTTTATCATGTTGTTGTTCCCCGCCTCGATCCATACGGAGAGGCGGGTAAGAAATAAATTGTTATTATTATTATTATTATTATTATCCATCAAAATTCTGCTCCATTTTTGGATAACTGCTCCATTGCAGTCTATGGAAAGTAACAAAAATGCTTCCATCTCTGTCCTTTTTAAAGATAAAGAGATTAATCTTGGCACCATGTTGGCTCTTAAGTAGAGCTTTAGCCATGCCAAGTTGGAAGCAGATCCATTCATGCCTTGATCTTTAGATTTTAATTTTTTTTTTGAGGTGTTAAAATAATAATTGAAAAAAACTCACTGGAGCCATACCCTTCAAACTCAGGTTGAAGGGGGCTAGAATGACCTCTGCCTGAGATCCGCTGATGGACAGAATAGATTGAACCGGGCTAAATGGTTCAGTGGTCTGGCTTGACATAAGACATCTTCCTACAGAATGCTGAATTGCATACCCATTACTAATGTCCGGTCTCACACAATGTAATTATAGAACACACAGCTCTGAATTAACTACATTTTTTGGTACACGGTCTCTGAGTTTTACGAAGAGGATTAAATAGAATAAGAATTAAATTCACCCTTCCATCAAAAACGACCAACAGAGGGGGGAAAAACACCAAAAGCAAACACTGATTTCTTTTTCATTCATCAACAAGCATCCACAAATGTGATCAACAGGAAGTGAAAACGACTCTGAACGCAGTAGAGATTTTTTTTACACAGTTTTTTTTTGTTTCATAGCCCAAAGGACAACGCTTTCCACTGTATTTTAAACAGTACAGGATTACAGCTAATATTATACCTTTCATCAGCATGAAATTACTGCTTATTACACTGTTCCGTTTGTTCCGCCATTTTGTTTTTATTACAAAGAAGTCCCAGAGTCGAGAAATTTATACATTTCTTTCCTCCCTTTAATTGTTCCTTTCCGAGACTGCAGGATAACCTCCTTCGGGTTGGGAGAAGGGCATTTTTGCCATTGATAAAATCAACGTATGGAATTCATTACTGCAAGATGCGGTGCCTACAAAGTTAGATGGCTTTACAATGGGACTTGACAAATTCACAGAGGGCAGGTCAATCAATCGATATGAAGGGGGTCTCTATGTTCAGGGACAGTATATGAATGCCAGTTTGGTGTAATGGTTAGAGTGTTGAATGGAGACTAGCGCTTTTATTGGTTGTATTGCTATTTTATTGTGTTTATATTTTATTGCTTTTAATATGTTAACCGTTTTTATGTATTTTCTTGCTGTAAGCCACCTTGGGTTGGCTTTTGCCTTGAAAGGTGGCCAAGAGTGTCTTAAATAAATAAGTAAGGGTCCTGGTTGCATCCTCGGGGTGACAAGGCCAACAAGGCCCTGACAGCTCCTAGGCTCAGACCTCTGAGAGAAATGGAAATAGTTGCTCTCGGATGTGGGTGTGATCTCACTCCCTGCCTCTGACTGGGAGCAGTAGCAGAGCAGGTGTATCCCATCTTGCTTGCTGGAAGGCCAGGTTCCAAAGGCAGGTAGGCAGCCGGCCTGACTTACCCCACCATCGCCAGTAGGTCCCTAGCTCTCTTCCATAGCCTTGGTCATATTCCCTCTGTACATGCATGGTTACCAGTGTGATTCCAAGCCCAATTCAAAGTGCTGCTTTGACCATTAAAGCTCTAAATGGTTTTGGACCAAGTTACTTGAAGGACAGCCTTCACCCCTATCAGCTGCCCACACTTTAAGATCAGAAGAGAGGCCCTTCTCAGTTGCCCACCTGTGAGAGCAAATAGGTGGGGTGATCACATGGAAGAGGGCCTTCTTTGCAGTGGCCCCACACCGTTGGAACAAACTCCCATCAGAGGTCCACCATGCACCATCCTTTCAGGCTTTTAAGAAGGCCTTGAAAACATTTTATTTTACCATGACCTTCTCTTATTGCTGCTATGGCCATTGTTGTTCTTGCTGGTTTTATGGTTGGCTTTTATTGTTTTTAATTGCTATTTCATAGCGTTTATGTTTTTACTGCTTTTAGTATTTTAACTGTTTTTAAATTTAATTGATTAATTAAAATTAAACTTAAAAATGTGTTTTAAATAAATAAATAAATAAAAGTTGAAATGAAGACACCTTTGTTATTTTTGTTGTATTTTTTAAAAAGGTATTTCGCACCCCACTTAACTTGGTGTCCTAGGTGACCAAGGGTCATATCCAGCCCTTTGGAGTTCCCTTTCCCCTGACCACTGAAGATTTGGTGTATTTCCTGGTTAGTATGCAGTTCCCCGCCATTTTGAAAGCTTCAAATGCCTCTCTTAAGGCATAGTTAAAGGGCAGTAGGAGCTTTCAGCTAAAATAGGCTGGCATTTTTTGGAGGGGGGGTTGGCCCCATCCCCTCTTGCCTTCAGTCCTGCCCACTGCTAGAATGTGGTCTTCAAGAGCTGCTCTGAAATGGAATTCACCCCTCAAGCTGATAGAGGTTGTGTTGCGGAGGGGAAAACTCCTACAGATGTCTTACAGACAGCTGTTGGTTTTCTTTCTGGATTTCCTTACCAGATACGTAACCCCAGAAGCATTAGCCTCCTCCTCAAATTATGGACATCTCTGCTTGGGGCATGTTTTGCCTTCAACTTGCAATGCATTCACTGCAAATGATTACTCAGAGTTGTTCATCGAATTCTGCTCCCCTCCCCTCCCCTCTCATCACATCAATTCTGTTAATATTGCAGAAGAATGGATAAGCAATCTCTCTCCCTCTCACCCCCCCCCCCCAAAAAAAACCCCCAATCCTCTGGTTACACACTTTGAACAACGCGTTCTCCCCTAGTCAAAGACTATATACAATTTCTCTGGTTTAAATATTTTATATTAAGGGTCGAGTTCTTAAAATTAATTGCTTGTGCCAAAACCAGTGAAGCATGGGAAACCAAAGGGATTATCAATGAAGAGAGAGAGAGAGAGAAAGAGAGGAATGAATAGTGGATAAACTGCTTAAAACAATCTAGAAAACCTTAGGTTTGGGGGCATGGAGAGGGAGGGCAAGGAATGCTATTAAAATGGCCAAAAGGAAAATTCATATTGACGGAGGAGACAGGGCACCCGGTCTATGGTTTGTAATGTTGCTGTAGAGTAGATTGAAGTTTCAAAATGGTATTACTCTTCTTTAAGGAGATAGACATGGCTAAATTAGGTGCCGCTGGCTGCAGTGAGGATCAAATGCAAAAAGAAATCATATTTCACCGGGGCTAGTCAAGAGCAGGAAAATAAATAGAAATATAAGAGCTATGCAGGCAATGATTCATTTAGATAATCTGGCCCAAGAGAGAGGCAGGGAGACAGCATCCAGATCTCTCAGTTCCCCACCGAAAGACAGATAGGACACAGAGGGTGGGGACCGCGATGACAGCCCGGCAGAGGTCACATCGATTTCCAGCAGCCGCTTTTCGCACAGATGAGATAACCCTGCGCTCCATTTGGCCCATTGTTCATATCCCACCTGTCCCACAAGTCATAAATTTCCGAGTTCCCCCCGAAAAAGGGGCAGTAAAGAAGAAGGATTCTACTTATGACTTCTTATGATTAAGTTTTTGTGCTAACCAAACATGCCTTACCGACCAAGGTCACATTGCATGTTAAAGTCCATAATAGCTGAGATAGACCGGGGGAAGCGTATTACGCTTTAGCGTTTATGGGTGGGAGGGAGGGAGGTGGGGAGGGAGAGAGAAAAGAACCCTGTAAAACTATTCATCATCATCCCCCCCCCCCCATTGAAATCACACACTGCGAAGATGAATGATATAAGCATTAGAAATCTATTTCAATCTTGTAATAGGGTCTTCACATCTGAATGGTGTCTCCCTTTTAGGCCACCTTCCACAGAAGCACAGGGAGAGGTAGAAATGTATATTTGACTGTAAAAAAAGAAAAGAACTATATATACAAAAACACAACTTATAGTGCAACCCTACATGGATCAATTGCATAGTAAGCCCCATTGAATTCAATGGTGCTAATTCACCAGGAATGTAGTAAAGGATTCCATTCTTAACTGATAAAATGATTTCTTTTAAACAGCAAGAATAAATGTTGAGTGGAAATATCTCTCTGTTCTCTAGTTGACTAGCAAAGGTTTTGATGGGTGTGTTTGATGATCTGGTACTCAGGATGTATACATTAAAAAAAGGAAAGCTTTTTTTCACACACACATAGCATGACAGAATAAAGAAGAAATAAAACTAGAACAATTGTGACCAAACCAAGAGCCCAAGCAATATTATTTCCATTTATTGGGGCAAACTGAAGACTGCATTTATGACTCTTGTTTGTTAAACCTGCCAGACCTAATAACATCCTGGAATCTATTCAGAGGACACATTTTTAATCCTTAGTATGGAACCCAGATGAAGAGACATTCAAGTAACTTTTTTTTTCTTTTCTTTTTTCACATGTACAAAGAATAGAAATAGGAGCACAGTGCCTAGAATGAATAGGATAGGACCCACCTGGAAAAAATACCAAAGGCTTTGGAGATGTTTGTTGGGAGATCCACTCATCACCATGGCCAGATCTACATCAAGCAGGATATAGCGGTATGAAAGGGGTATATAAAAGGTAGAAGCCACACCAAGGAGGATATAGCGGTATATGGCTTGTGTCAATGGGCCCAAACAGTTGTCAGTGCACTTCAATAATAACAATAACAATAATAAACTGATTTCTTACCCGCCTCTCCGTTTGGATCGAGGCGGGGAACAACAGTAAATATAAAATATGATAAAATACATAAAACTGATTAAAAACATGGGAAACATTATTAAAATAGCAATAAAACATCACAAAAACATCCTAAAAACATTCTAAAATCCCACTGGATATGCCTGCCGGAAGAGACCAGTCTCTATAGCTTTCTTAAATTCTAAAAGACTGTTAAGTTGATGAGTCTCCTCCGGCAGGTCATTCCACAGTCTGGGAGTGGCAGAAGAAAAGGTCCTCTGGGTAACGGTTGTCAGCCTAGCCTTGGTTGACTGTAGTAAGTTCTTCCCTGCCTTTTATTTACCGCTTTCATACTGCTATATCCTGTTTGGTGTAGATCTGGCCTACGTTTTCATCCCAATCAATTGCCTTTCCCTGTGCATATTTTGTGGCCATACTGCATTTACTTCACTGGATAAAGCAGCTCCAGAGAGCAACTAAAGAGAAGCCTGTCTAACTGGACTGGATTCATTTTCTTCCACAGTTTACCCTCTCCTCCATCTTACTCCCCTCCCTCTGTTGTGCCTCCCCTGTACTGGACTATAGATTGTAAGCTCCTTGGGAAAGCAACATACCTTTCTGCTAGTACTTTGTAAAGTGTTGTGCACATTGATGACTCGATACAATTACAACTATTACTACTACTACTACTACTTGCATTACTACTAATACTAGGAGCACTACTACGAGTAATACTATTACTATTACTACTAATAGTAATTTTCATGTTAATATACAGTGACTTCTTGTACCTATACAATGCTCTCACTCAGTATTCAGACATGGTGTTTCATTACCCTGTAAAGAGTTGTGCACATTGATTGCTCAATACAACTATTACTACTACTACTACTTGCATTACTACTAATACTAGGAGCACTACTACGAGTAATACTATTACTATTACTACTAGTAGTAATTTTCATGTTAATATACAGTGACTTCTTGTACCTATACAATGCTCTCACTCAGTATTCAGACATGGTGTTTTATTAACCTGTAAAGAGTTGCGTACATTGATTGCTCAATACAACTATTACTACTGCTAGAAGCACTACTACCACTAGTAGCACTACTAGTACTACTAGCACCACTACTAATACTAGTAGCACTACTAATAGTAATACTATTATTAGTACGACTAGTAGTAATTTTCATCTTAATAAACAGTGATTTCTTGTACATACTATATAAAGCACCCACTTAGGCCAGATTGAAGGGCCAAACTAGACGTATACTTATCCCTTACTTCATTGATTTTTGTTGTACAAATAGCCGGTGCTGGATAGCGGTGATGGTGAGCCGACCTGGGACAATGGCAGGGGAACAGGGGGCTTTGTCCTCGCTGCAGCCCTAATCTAACTTGCTTCCCCCCCCCCCGTGCCTGCCATTTACAAAGGGAGTCCCATTGCTAGAGTGACCAGATAAAATCTAGGTCAGGGCTCCTGTAACTTTAACAGTTGTAGAGAAAAGGGAATTTCAGCCAGGGTCATTTGTATGCAATTAGTTCCTGGTGAAATTCCCTCTTCATCACAACTGTTAAAGTTGCAGGGGCCCTGCATTCTTTTGTATATGGTCACTCTAGTATAGTGCCTGCAACTTTAACTGTTGTGATGAAGAGGGAATTTTACCAGGAACTAATTGCATATAAATTACTCTACTTGAAATTCCCTTTTCTCTACAACTGTTAAAGTTACATAAGCCCTGACCTGGATTTTATCTGGTCAGCCTACCCATTGCAAAACGCAGGTGCAGGGCAGGTGGGCAGCATTTCAATCAGGACCACGTCAGGGGCAACGTTTTAAAGGCCATTCCACCTCCCACCCCTCAGCTATTTGTTCAAGAAAAATCAACTATGCAAAGTTGTTACATGCTGGCTAGTGTAAAGTTGTCATGAGTGGGTGTTTTTTTTAATTCTAGGGAAGTCTTGTATAAGATATATATATATATATATATATATGTGTGTGTGTGTGTGTGTTTGTGTGTGTGTGTGTGTGACAATTCTCATGTTCCCTGTCCTTATTAGAGCCATTGAATCCTGCTATCATGGGGCTTACCTTAAAGAAAAGCCCTTTGAAGTGCCGTCCTATGCTCACACACACACACCCCGATTCCACTGGCATGATCCTATGGAACTTTACATACATTTTCAAGTCTTCAAGGGCAAGGCAACGCACCTTCAATGACTTACGGGTGCTGCATCTTCCTCTCTCACCCACTGCTCCGTCTTTCATTGACTCTCTGCCAGGAGGTGAGCTGTTCTTTTCATCAGCGAGAAAGAGGGATGCCTCCTCCTAACCTGGCAGAATTCAAGCTGCCCCAAATTTACTGCTTTAACCTTGCAATTCAAGTGCCAAATCTAAAGTCCCGGCGGTCCCCCTTTCCTCCTCCTTAATTACACCCCTCTCACTGCAAAGGGCCAAAATGGATGCAATTTGAGGAGTAGCTGATTAATCCGGCGGCTGAGTTTTAAATCAAACTTTGGGATGCATTTGAAAAGGTATGATTTATATTGCTCAATGTGGGTGAGCATTTCCTTTTTCTCTCCGGTGGCGCGATTTGTGATAAAGTGCCTGAGAATTATGTATACATTTCCATGGCATCTTAGAGCTTTGCAGATGACATCGAACTAGAAAAGCAACTAACCTGTGAATTGCCTTATTTTCCAGCTCCCTATTATTTATGATGATGATTTATTATTCGTATAGCACCATCAAAGCAACAATAGGAAAATAAATCCCTGCCCCAACGTGCTTACAATCTTTCCTCTTGCCCCACCCCTTTACAACAGATCACTGGTCATTTGGTGGTTCCTTGACTTTCATTCTGTCCCCGCACCTCACCGTGGCACTCCAAAATGTTGAAATGTCCCTCCTGAGACATAATTACTGGAAGTAAGAGCATTAAGCTAAATTATGCTGGTATTTTGGTTGGGGATTTTTGGGCCCACCCCTTTTGTTTTTAGCCACACCCACCACTGGACTATGCCTCCCGAAAGCTTCTCTTGAATTCGGCCCTTGGATTGAAAGACGTTCCAACACTTCTGGTTTAATTGCACATATGTAGGCTTGGGGGCAAATTAGACATGACATTGGTGACATAGTTCACCCCTTTGTAGCTGTTTAACAATAATAATAATAATAATAATAATAGCAACAATATAGAAAAAAAGATAAAAAAACATGTATCTCATCAACATAGCAATACCTAACAACAAAATGTTGTAGAAAAGGAAGAAGAAAAGAGAAAAAAATATACACCACAGGCCATGGAAGTTAAAGAACTATGGCAACAGGAAAAGGTCACAATTATTCCACTAGTCACACCAGTTACAGACATCACATCAAAAAACTGTACAGAAAATCTCCAGAAACTGGACCTGCTAAAATACGTCCACACCAAATCCAGAAATCAGTCATACTTAAAACATGCTCAATT
Source organism: Anniella stebbinsi (assembly GCA_029215795.1). Classification (NCBI taxonomy): domain Eukaryota; kingdom Metazoa; phylum Chordata; class Lepidosauria; order Squamata; family Anniellidae; genus Anniella; species Anniella stebbinsi. Next base: position 18,176,302 of record JARDYH010000001.1, read on the forward strand.
GTCAGGAAGTTCCTGAATCTGTAAAAGATGGCATGATCTGGCAAAGCCCGTCATGTCCGTCTAGAAAAATTGTCACGAGTGAGAAAAGAGATGATGATGATAATAATAATAATAATAATAATAATAATAGCCAGCATGGGGGAGAGTTTTGCAAATGGGATCAGAACCATTGTGTAAGGAAGGGAACTTTTTGCCCCTATCATAGTCCCAATCATTTCCTACTAGGGAGGAAAGCTCCCATTGGTAATGAGTGCTTTCCTCCTATGGCATGACAGGTGGGAGGACTAACCCCCTCTACTCATGCTATGGTACAGCTTTAGCTGGCCTACTTCCCCTACTTTCTGAAAAGGTGTCAAAGTCAAACATACAGCTGTTTTCATCACATCGATCAGGTACGTGCAGAGGGTGGTGGTTGTAACAGATGAATATGTTAATTTCAAGTAGGGATTTCGGAAAAATGGGCAACGGACTCAAATGAGTGCAGATTTCGACAAATCTGGCATGTGGGTTCCACGGACCATATTTTCACTTGGGGAGTTGCTGTAATTTGCGTTAGCACTTATATACATTAGCGCATGAACGGAAGTGCGCATGAACATTAACATACCCGTGCATTTGCTAACTTGATTAACTCAAGTAGAATGAAATTCTGCTAACCCTCCCCCCAGATTTCGCCAATGATTGGACGACAGAATGAAAGACGCATGACAATCAGTGAAAAACAGATGGAAACGATTTAACGACAATCGTACATCACTTCTTTCAAGGGTTTACATCTTGCCTTTCCATCAAATCTTCAAGGCAGCAAAAAGCAAGAAGGTTTTCTACATACCAAATTCCTTCGTAGAAATAAAAAAGAATATATGGGGATAAACCATGTCTGTGTGTCTATATCTACACAACACACAGGCTAAATTCGGACGACATGATAGTCAATGGTGGGTTGACTAACCCTAACCCTAACCCTAACCCTAGGGGATACTCCCCACACAACATGGTAATAAATAATCAACTGTGGTGTGGATGAGGATCAGCGCTGAGTTGACTATGGCAGCATTTGGATGACACAATAGTCAAAACAACGGACGATTGTTTCCCCCACACCAGTTGTTTATTGTGTCATCTGAATTGAGCCACACACTCCATTCTATAGAGGTATTTTTTGTCAGAGGAGGTTTATTTTGAATAAATAAAACAAGCACTTTGAAAACAGCAGGACAATGCTCAAAGATTACGCCAGAAATGGAGAATGACACCGGTAGAATATGAAATAACAACTCACACATACGGCGTGATCCATCCACTTGTTAACAATAATGCCAAGATAATTTATACAGCCGTGACATTTACCTCAATGTGGCTCCCATTAATAACAAAGAAAATTATACCTATTTATGACTGAGTACATATTTACAATAGACTTTGATGCCATGAGTTACTGTCAACAGATTTTTTAAAAAACAAAATATTATTCGGACTCGAATCGTCAAGGCAAGGGGGAAGAACAATCCTCCAGTTAGAAGTAAGCGTGTTTGGGCAACCTTGGCTAGCCCTACTTACCTGAGCCCCCATTCATGCAGATGTGCCAGTGCAGGGACCAATCAGGATTGTTCTTCTTGCCACACAGCCAGCTGGACCGCAGAGCATCAGAGCTGCGCTGCAGGCTGAGAGTGTCCTATGGACCAATCAGCAGTGCTGACTGGTTCCAGGGAGAGGGCCCTGGGGGATTATTTATATATTTATTCATTAAAACATTTATATCCCAACCTATATCACAAAGATTTCAGGTCGGCGTACAGATAAAATCATACATATAAAATAGAATGAATGTACAATTCTAAAACAAATCAAACCATTAATATATTAAAACCAACATGAAATGTTAAAACAGTAAAATCCAATTAAAACAAGACAGTGTGCAGGCTGGTGGATTTAGCCATCAAAGGCTTTATTAAAAAGCCATGTCTTAATCTGGTGCCGAAATGAAGCCAGTACCGGCACCAGTCGGGCCTCCAGGGGGAGGGCATTCCACAGCCACAACAGAGAAAGCCCTCTCCCATGTCCCACCGTAGCGTATATCTCGTATTGGTGGGGCACAGAGAAGAGCTCCTCTGATAAATCTCAGGTAGGCAGATATAGGGAGAGGTGCTCCCTCAAGTATTGAGGTCCCAAGCCATTTAGGGCTTTAATTCCGACCGGAAATGTATTGGCAGCCAGTGCAATTCCGTTAAGACCGGTGTCATATGGTTTCAATGAGATAGTTCAGTCAGTAGTCTAGCTGCTGCATTTTGCACCAGCTGCACCTTCCAGGTCGTCTTCAAGGGCATCCCCACATAGAGCGCATTGCAGTAGTCTCACTGGGATGTTACCAGTGCGTGTATTACTGTGGCTAGGTTATCCCTAGGTTATTTATTGCATTTATATCCCACCTTTTATCTTCCAAGGAATCCAAGACAGCGTACATAATCCCCCTCCTCTCCATTTTAGCTTCACAACGACAGCCCTGTGAGGTAGGTTGGGCTGAGAGTTTAGCCAATAGACCACACTGGATGACCTAGGAGGGAGGGTCCACACTCAGCTTATATATGAGTGGGCTCCCTGTGGGTCTGGACAGTGCTGGCCCCCGCCCACCCTAGTTTGGTTTGGCTTTATTGCTACTATGGATAGAAGTTAGTCACTGGTCCACAGGGCTGGGAAGGGATTTTACCCACTGGATCAACTAGGCTGTATGTTGCAGGGCTTTTGCTCCCCCTAGAACAACATCATTTGCTCAAATTACAAAAACTGACCTGGAATTTGCACAGTCTACACAAATATGCACAGATTTGGCTGTAATTCGCAAAAAATGTTCAGAAATTCGCACAAATTGCAGAACTTTTTTTTAAAAAAATGAACACCTATCCTGGAAAATCTGTGAAGAGTCCTGACTCCTTACAGATTGAGTCGGGCACTAAAGAAGGAACTGAAACAAAGTCTGGGGTGGGCAAGCTTAGGAAAATTCTTCAAATTCCATCCCCCGGATAGGATTTCTCTGACACCCTAACCTTATCTGGGCAGGAGTGTAGTTTAGGAGACACTGGGCTGGCCGCATGGCCTATAAAGCTCTGTCCTCACTTAGAATCTCACTCTGCCAAATAGTAGGACTGCCCCTGAAGCACATGTTTCCAGGTCCAATCCTTGGCATCTCCAGTTAAAACAGATCAGGTCGTCGATAATAGGAAAGGCCTCTGCCGGCGACACTGGAAAGCTGCTACCCATTAGAGTAGCTAACACAGAGGAAGATGAACAAAGTGATCGGGTATAAGGCACCTTTCTATAAGCTTTGCAAACCTATTTCTATGAAATTTTTGCCTGTCCAATACACAACCTCTTCATCGCATGTTTTCCCCCCAGCTCAGATAAGTTCCCCCCTTTTTTTAGTGGGGGGAGTTAGTTCTTGTTTCCCACTAAGATTTCAAAAACTCTCATATGCGTAGGTGAAACTTGCCAAGAGGGGAAAAAGAAAAAAAAAATTCTAAAGAATCTTGAGTTTCCTTGGCAGAACCAGCCTTTCCATATTAATGTCGAGATGAGTTTTTTTCCCCAGCTATTTTGTTGCAAATATTTATGACTCCATATGGAACAACAGATGTTCAAGGAAATACATGGCAGAGAAGACTTCATTTTCAGCAATTATCCTGCTACTTGTTGTCACACTGTAGGTGCTTTTAGTGCATCTCTTTAAAAACCACCCGGTCCCTCTCATGCGCTATAAGGACAACAGAGATCATTACACCCTCTTTCTCCTCCCCTTCCTAAATACATTTGCTTAGAATTTAGTGCCATTCGTTTCACTGAGCCTTAATTCCACGCAGGGCTGGCATCAAGGGGAGGAATGGTGGGGCACCTGCCAAAGGCCCACACCCCAAGGGGGACCCACTAGGGTGACCATATGGAAAGGAGGACAGGGCTCCTGCATCTGGAATAATTGTACCGAAAAGGGGATTTCAGCAGGTGCCCTTTGTATGCCTGCAGCACCTGGTGAAATTCCCTCTGCATCATGACAGTAAAAGCTGCAGGAGCCCTGCTCTCTTGACCAGATACAAAAGAGGGCAGGGCTCCTGCAGCGTTAACTGTTGTGATGAAGAGGGAATTTCACCAGGTGCTGTAGGCATACAAAGGGGACCTGCTGAAAGCCCCTTTTCTTTATAACTGTTGAAGCTGCAGGAGCCCTGCCCTCTTTTGTAACTGAACAAGAGGGCAGAGCTCCTGCAGCGTTAACTGTTGCGATGAAGAGGGGATTTTGCCAGGTGCTGCATACATACAAATGATATCTGCTGAAATTCCCTTTTCTGTACAACTGTTAAAAATACAGGAGCCCTGTCCTCGTTTCCATATGCACAAAAAGGAGGCAGTGGTTGTAAAATTATATGATATACTGGTGTCTAGCACCCAACCACTCAAAATACAATTAGGACCCCAAAAATGATAAATCTAACAGTAGTAGTATTTATATTTTTATCAGTGCGTAATTGCACTCACAGATCTTTCATTAAATGCACTTAAGTGTTCCATGTAATCAGTGTTTTTATATATGCATGATATATTCGTTAATTCAATGTTTCAAAGCACATAGGTCCATATTACAGAGTGACACTCATAAACACATTACATAAATACTACTACTGTTAGATTTATCGTTTTTTGGGGTCCTAATTGTATTTTGAGTGGTTGGGTGCTAGACACCAGTATACCATATACTCCTTTCCATATGGTCACCCTAGGACTCAAGGCCTGGATCCCCCTGGACTTGCACCTCCACTTCATCATTGCAACCTGCTTGTTGACCTGCCTCTTACTTTGGCCCAGGTAAAGGTGGTGGTGAAAAGGAGGAGCAGCTGATGCCACTGCCTCCTTGCTCCCTGGCTCTCTACCTGTCCAGCAAGCAAGTGGTAGCAATGATGAGGAAGTAGAGGAGGACTGATCACAGTTGATGATGATGGTGGTGAGAAGGGAGACTCACTGAGGTTGGGCACTCATTGAATGTGTCTTGCTTACAGGCCCTCCAAAAGCTGGAGCCGGCACTGATCCATGTCACTGTCGGGAGAGTGAGTGGCCTGACCCAGGTCCACAGGGACTGAGGTTTAGCCCAATTCCCCACCTTGCTCAATAACATATCTTAGAGCCCATGTGGATAATGTCATGCTCAACTATCTATGGCTGAGATCTCCAACATCGTATCTGAGCGCACCATTGGGCCTAAGTATACTTCTATTGACACCCATCAGGCTCCTTCTCCCTCCTGAGCTTGATTTAATTTTTAAAGCTCATTTTTTTAAAAAAAATAAAAAAACCATTTTTAATTGAGAGTCTGGCATGCTGCTGTCATGTTCCCAGGGCCATCTTTACGTCCAAGAATGCCTCTGGATCCCATATCCCTGAGCCTTAACAGGTTGTTTTCACTAAAAAAAAGAGCGGTGGAGCAGAAAAACATAGCTTTCGAAGAGCGGCTTTGTGTTTTGGAGCTCAAAACTCAAGGCTGCCTTGTATTTAGGTCCTTGTGCAAGTTACTGTTCTTTTAGTCCCACAAGTTTGCCTTCTGGGAAATGGGTGTTTTCTGACTGGCCATGCCCACCATGGTGGCCATTTGTGAATGGCAACCCCCCACGGCAGACATTTTGTGGGAGTGCCCACAAAACCCTCTTAACATTCCAAATGTGCCGTTTGACCCAAAAAGGTTAGGTATGCCTGATCTAAGGAAGCTGAAAGATGCCCCACATCTATCAAAAATGGTTATGGGATGTTATACAATTTTAGAGCTTGGGTCACCAGATACCAACTCTATTGTACTGAGAAACAGTGAGGTATAGTGGTTAGAATGTTGGACTGGGACTCTATAGGTCTGGGTTCTAGTCCCCACTTGGTGATGCAGCTCACTGGGTGACTTTGGGCCAGTCACTGGCTCTTAGCCTAACTTACCTCACAGGGTTGTTGTGGGGATAAAATGGAGTGGAAGAAGACCATGGAAGCCACCTTGGGTTCCTTTCAAGAGGAAAAAAGTGGGATATACATGTAATAAATAAAATAAATATCTTATCCCAGTAGTTCAGCCTTCCCCCTACCTGGTGCTTTCCAGATCGTTTGGACTACAACCCCCATAAGCCCCAGCCAACATGGCCAATGGTCAGGAATGCTTGAAGTTGTAGTCCCACAACATCTGGAGGGCATTAGCTTTGAGAAAGATGCAGTAGACCTTCACATTCATCCCTCCTTCTCTCAAGACTGGTTCTTTGGTTGAAACATCCTAGGCAAATTATATGGATTTCATTTTTTCCCCAGACGTATAAGGCATTTTAAAACGACCATACTAGAACCTCTTATTTGGCTGCTATTATTTTCCCCAAGTTTAGGAGGGTGCTGTTGGAATCATGTCCTGCTTGTGGGCTTCCCACGGGCAGCTGATTGGCCACTGTGTGAACAGAATGCTGGACTAGATGGACCCTCGGTCTGATCCAGCACAGCTCTTCTTACAGTCTTATATTCTAAATCTCTAACTTGGTGTCCTCCAGATACCATCACATTCCGTTGGCACAGCAGATACGGAGTTGTGGAGCTTCTGTGTTTGAAGATCTTCCATATTATGAGGGCTAAGTCATGCTTAGGGTAGACTCATTGAAATCAATGGATCTACTCTACTTGGGACACATTAGTCATGGCTAACTTAAGCTGCATGGATTTCAATGGGTCTGAACTAAAATGTAGTTTGATAGAAACAAAAAGAAACCTCCCCTAGCACGATCTCCTAGGCAGGAAAGTTGTGCTAGCACGGACAGTGACTTAGTCCTCATAGGTGATAAATTAATACAGTATAGCAAGCTATCAATCTGGGTAGAATACAATTCAGACTGTTTCAAAGCAGATACTTCTACTATGCAGGACAAAGAGGTGTGCAGGGGAGGGGCAAGATCTCAGCGTTTGCATCCTAACGTACAACCCAAATAGTTTGTGATCCAGGAAGCACTAATGACTACAAGCATTGGGATTCATTAAACACCCACCCACAAACAAACACACACACAAACATGATTGTGCAAAGACACCCTGGAAAACGGGTATGGTACAAGATCAAGTTCACACAAATGCAACTACCTTGCAAACTTAATTGCTATTGTAAAGCTGAACTTCTTGAGACGTTAGTAATATATGGAGACAAGTTAAACTCCTTGAACCCTACATCAAATAAAGAAAGAAAGAATAATAATACTCGAAGAGGAAATGGTGTTTCCCACTTCCTGTTTTATTAAGGTTTATTTTACAACTGTATTCAATGGGATATAAAAGGACAATCCTGCTATTATACCCTTCCTTGCTTAGACTTAATAAATATTATATCCCATACCATCTATTAAAGCCACACTGTGGAGAAAATAAGTGAAGTAGTAATCTCCTCCGCAAATGTAAAATACCCTTAATAAACTTGGGGTGTATAACAGTCAGGAACATATTACTCATGTCTGCTTTAATAAAATAGTACTCTTAAAGCGGTATTACTCTTAAGGTACTGACATTCCCACCGGTGTTACACGCATAGCCTTTCAAAGCAACACAGCTTGTTAAAAACAGCAAAGATATCTCTTTGCAATAGAGAGTCGGTGTCCAGGCAGATACAAGGTTTGTTGAGAAAGCATCCAGGGAGCAATAAAGCTGATAGGAAGCATATTTCTCAGTGGTATTTTAGCACTGTGAAAAATTCAATCACGAGGAAAAAAATGTTTCGCTGTAAACATTTGAAGAGTCGTATAAAAGCAATAGCTTTCCTCCAGCACCTGCTTAAATAATTTTAAGAGGGGGGGGGATAGAATTGTCTCCCCCCCATCTCTGAAAAGCTGTTGAGAACATTGGCTATTAATTTCCCTGGTGCTATCATGACTGGACCACTGTAATAATCAGACATACTTATCAGGAGAAATAAAGGACACTGGACCAACGGTGCTAATTTTGAGAAATTCCCCTGCCTAATCGATTCAGTGTGGAGATGGCCAAATTGTCAACTCTTCTACAGGTTCTTCTGTGATGGCTTCGGATGGAAGTTGAGAGTTGGGGATGGTGTAATGGTTAGAGCGCTGTATTAAGGAGAGGGAAATTTGAGTACAATTCCCCACTCAGCCATGATGCTCATGGGTGACTTCTCAGACTCACCTACCTCGCAAGGTTGTTGTGAAGACAATATGAGTGGGGTGGGGGAGCTGAACCATGCACACCAAGCTGAGTTCCTTGAAGGAAGGGTATGATATGAATCGATACATAGATTCTAGATTGGATTGTTGCAATGCACGCTACGTGGGATGCCCTTAAGGCTGCTCTAAAAACTGGAGCTAGTGAGGTCACCACACTTCTCTGAGCATCGTCTCCCTGCTCATCTCATGCCCAATCTCTGTTTATGTTGCTGAATGCTGCTTGCTTTGTGCGAACAGGAAACTTGCGCAAAATGAGGAAGCGACTGAAGGGGAAATTTGCGCAAATCTCCTCAAAGTTGATTTGTGTCTTAGTGAGAAATTTAAATGACTGCTAGGTTATAGCAGTCCTCCACGGACTCAAGCGGGGCTGATTCAGTCTTCTGAAAAATTTGTGCATATAAGGAAATTTGCACAAATCAAACTGGGAATTGAAAATGAGATGAACGTCATCACGTGTTTGACAAGTTGTGGGTATTTTCAGTGAGCATGTGTTTGCGCTTATGTTCGGAACTTCGAAGGGGCAATGCCTGTATACTTTGCGAGCAAAAATAAATTTCTCATATGTCTCTAGTCCAAGTGGTATAATCCAGTTCCCACACCATGTTGTAGCATACACCAGAAAAATATGACCCTATAAGCTACATGTTCACATTACATGGTCTATTGTACGGAAAAACATTTGGACGCCATTTTTAAAAATGGTGGAAGGACTGCCTTTCCATCAAAATTAATGCCATTGTTGACCTCCTTGACCCAAGAAACCTATAGTTTAAAGCCAAAATCACATTTGTACATTGATTTATCAAGAAAATGAGAAACCGAGACAATATTTCAGCACCATCTTGGAACATAGCAGAAGTATGCCCAACAATTAAAACAACATATTCTTTGAACTCCTTGATGCCAAAAACCTATAATTTGATATCAAATACAAAATAGTTACTTCTCTGGTTGACGAAAACACACGACCTAAAGGAAATAGTCCGCCATTTTGAAAATAGTGCCTAAAATAGTTTTGTCCCGGAATCAGAATGTCTACCCAAGTTATTATGTTAATCCAATACCTCAAGATCATATATCAGCAGAGAAAATCTCTGGACCTCAACATGTTTATGGGGGTATAGTATGGGGACAGGATTAGTAAGTGCAGTCGAGTCGACCACATCAGATCTCTACCATTCATCCCCTGCAACATTCTGCTGCATGTGTCAACCAGACCTGACCACTGTTACCCGTTTTCTTACTGAGGAACCCTGGTGTTATCTGGAAATAAGAGTTTGGGTAGCACTGCTCTACAGTGTCATTAGCACAGAAGAAACTATGTTTGCAAAGTTGAAAAGAGAAAACATCTCAATGGACATTGGAGCAGCTGAGCAATTGCCACAAACCGGAAAGTCGATCCATCTTGATCATCACCCGGTACAGGGTTGTGGTTGACACGTCCCTCCCACTTACCCACCCCTCTCCCCACCATTTCTTGTGAAGATGGCAGAAAAATCGGGCCATTCAGTCTTTCAGATTAATGAAGTCGTGTATAACCTCTGTAGTTCAATTGTTCTCAAACAATAAAACATGTTCCTGCTTTTACGGCCTATTCTGTTTGGATTTATATCCTACAGTAATAGCTTTTGACTGAAAAAGCTACTTGTTCTGTTCCTGAAAGGGTGGGTGGTGCGGGGGGGGGGGGAAGAGTCCTAAGCCCATGTAAATTGGACAGCGAGACTGGAAGTAAAATAAAACACACACAAAGCAACGAACTACATAAAGCTGTAAATTACCCAAAGAAAATGTTCTGATCGTTAACAGCGTGCAGGAACACTCACTTGCAGCTTCATTGGCAACTGCTAGCAAGCCACCATATAGAACAGAATTTGCGACAGGACAGAGCTGGTGTTTTATTATTGTAATCTGGTTTCCGCAGGTAACTGCCGGCCCAGGATCAGTACATGGTGTTGTTGGACAACAAGCCCAGTCTCCCTAGAGCCCACCACTGAGGCCTGCTCTGTGCCCCCCTTTGAAAAGGCATCTGGGACCGGGAACCGCCATTTTAATTTCCCACAATGTCCTGAGTGTCACTATAGAGGGGGCAGGGTGGAAAATAAACATGGTGGCTCTCAGGCCCAGCTGGCTGGTACTGCCATCTTGAGGGTGCCCACCAGAGGGTGCCCATCAGGAACTCCTCAAAGCTGGAGCTGGCCCTGGCTAACTGATGCTGGCAGCTGCAGAGATGACCAGCTTTCTCTTAAGGGCAGAGGTGGGTAAGCAGTGTTGGGCTCAACCACTACTCCATAGGCCCAGATCATTGTCTTGTTCAGATCAAAACCAAGAGCAGTCCCACTTAGAGTAGACCCATTGAAATGAATGGGGCTTAAATTAATCAGGATTAACTTTTGTCTCATTCATTTCAGTGGGTCCACTTTAATTAAGACTTCTGTTGGATTTTACCCACAGCCTCCAGTTGCATGGGATCTGGTCCAGCGTCCTTGCCTCACACTCTCATGCAAAGTCAGCCACAGGATTGGATCAGCCATTCAGGACAAGTCCAACAAATCCTGAACATGTGGCTTTTCACATTTAGAGGCCGGAGATCTCCATCAGCAAGCTATGTAGGGTGGCCACTTATGCATTGTCAAAAAAGAGGAAATGCATCATCAAAAAAGGACATAAGAGGACACTGTGTTGCAAGACAGAGGAAAAGCAATACATGGAAGAGTAGAAAATAGTAGTTGGGGAAAAGGTTAAGAGTACTCTCTTCCCTTGCCACTGCTTTACTCAAGATCGCACCCTACCAAAACTGCTTTTCTATTATTATTATTATTATTATTATTATTATTATTATTATTATTATTTCATCTCTTTCTCGCTCGTGGCGGTTTTTCCAGATGGACATGACGGGCTTTGCCAAGTCATGCTGTCTTTTACTGAGTCAGGAATTTCCTGACTGTTGAGCATGTTTTCAGTAGGACTGCTTTCTGGATGTTGGTGTGGATGTATTTCGTAGGCCCAGTTTCTGAAGGTTTTCTGTATAGTTTTTTGATGTGATGCCGGTGACTGAGGTGACTAACGGAATAATTGTGCCCTTTTCCTGTTGCCATTGTTCTTTGACTTCCATGGCCAGTGGTGTATATTTGTCTCTCTTTTCTTCTTCCTTTTCAACAACATTTTTGTCATTCAGTATTGCTATGTCGATGAGGTATGTGAGTTTTTCTTTTTTATCACCATTATGTCTGGTCGGTTGCAGGGTATTGTCTTGTCAGTATGAATTGTTCTGTCCCAGTATATTTTATGATCTGCATTTTCCAAGATTGTTTCGGGTGAGTACGTATATTATTATTATTATTATTGTTATTATTATTATTATTATTATTATTATTAAAATGGGCACTGAGGTTTCCTTGATATAATTTTCTCTTTTGTATGAGACAATGTTGCAATGATTATCAGAGTTCATTAGTGGCAAGCCATTCAGAACAACATGCGGCTTTCCAAACAACATCCTCTGAAATGGAGAGCATTTAATTCTCATGACTTGCAGAGTTCTGCCCTGCTTTGTTTGGCATGGTCTACTTTTTAAATTCTCCTTAAAGCACTCATATTTTAGACCAATGGCAGTTTTCCCCATTTGTCTCTTTGGAGCAAATATCTGGATCAATTATTTATTACCCTCATTATTCACTGTGTGTATTTATCAGCTGCTTTGCTGATATATAAAGTATATATAAAGTATAAATGCACATGGAACTTAGACAGAGACCCGGGGAGCATGTCACAACAACCCAGGGTTTTTTCAAACCCTGAATTGCTATTGGTGAAGCGGGAGAAAGCAAGCATGCTACTTTGTGCCGCCTGATCACTTAGGCTGACCATATGAAAAGGAGGACAGGGCTCATGTAACTTTAACAGTTGTAGAGAAAAGGGGATTTCAGCAGGTGTCATTTGTATGCATGCAGCACCTGGTGAAATTCCCTCTTCATCACAGCAGTAATGAAGCTGCAAGAGCCCTGCCCTCTTGACCAGACACAAAAAGGACAGGGCTCCTGCAGCTTTAACTGTTGTGATGAAGAGGAAATTTCACCAAGTGTTGCATGCAAACAAATGATACCTGCTGAAATCCCCTTTTCTATACAACTGTTAAAGATACAGGAGCCCTGTCCTCCTTTTCATATGGTCACTCTAGATAGGCAGAGCTAAACAACTCAGTGATGCCCTATCCCTTGGTTGTTGATTGTGGCCAAACCTAGAATGGTGGGTTATTGGAGGAGAGACAACAACTCAGACTTGTAACCAAAGAACAAACCATGATTCACGACTTTGGGTTCTTTCCCCTCCCTCTATCAACAACTCACAATTCTGGATTGAGACATTATGGACAACCGAGAGAGGGAGCATCCCTGGTTGTTTTTAGCTCAGTGGCAGGGTAGGTGGGAGTCTGCCACTCCCTCCCTCCCACTCATTCATGATTACCTAAGGTTTAAGCAACACTAAGTAGTTGTGACTAGGACCGTGGTAGAAATAAAGGATGCTTTCAAAGAGAGGATGGTCCTTTGGAAGCCCTTCAAAAAGAGGACTGTCCTTTGTAAAAGAGGACACATAGCCACCTTATCTCCTGTGATCATCTCCTGTGATCATTTAGCTTGGCCCTGAGATATCGGCCTTTGTAGGAAAAAATGAGATTAAAATGAGAATGTAATTTGTATGCCCAAAAATGCTGCAAAAATAATGACAATTCCTCCTCCTCCTCCTCCTCCTCCTCCTCACCACCACCACCACCACCACCACCATGTTCTGGCTACAACAGAGTCACTAATGAAAACTGGCAGTTAGGCTGCTTTATGAAGTTGCAGCAAAAATCAGAACAACAAATCATTCAAATATATCATTGAGCTTCAAATACCAGCAAAGCAGCATGGGAATTCTGGCTAAACAGGGAATTCCCTTCCCCTTTCATCGCTGACCCCAATCCTCTTTCCGTCTATAATCACCCCTTGTTAGTGAGATGTGTGTTGGCTGCTTGTCATGGACCGCGTCGATCTTCATTTGTATCTATCAATCCCACATCTAGATGTTCCCATGATCCTAAAACATTCGAGCTGGCATATCTGCCAGCAACATTACAGCCATCTCTCTGAAGAGCTGGTGGTGGAGCGTTTGGTTCAAAGGCTGAACCATATTGCCATGGACAAAACATTTTGACTGTGAAAAAGGGGGAGTGGGTTTTTCTATTTCCCCACCCAAAAATATGAGAAGGCAACTCCCTGTCTTATTGTGATATTTCACTCCTGTTCACACTTCTCTTGGCAGCTGCTCTGGAGGGGTTCCCCCCCCCCAAAAAGACTAGCATTGTTCTTGCTGACCACCTGAGCCAGTCGATCAGCGAACACAATTGGGATCCATTTCGTTTAGTGGGTTGGAACATGCGTAGAGTAGGCTGACCATATGAAAAGGAAGACAGGGCTCATGTAACTTTAGCAGTTGTAGAGAAAAGGGAGTTTCAGCCAGTGTCATTTGTATGCAGTTAGTTCCTGGTGAAATTCCCTCTTCATCACAACAGTTAAAGTTGCAGGGGCCCTGCCTTCTTTTGTATATGGTCACTCTAGTATAGTGCCTGCACCTTTAACGGTTGTGATGAAGAGGGAATTTCACCAGGAATTAATTGCATACAAATGACACTGGTTGAAATTCCCTTTTCTCTACAACTGTTAAAGTTACATGAGCCCTGTCCTCCTTTTCATATGGTCAGCCTAGCGTAGAGTCCCTTCTCAAATGCCCGGATTTTGGGGGGGGGGGTGGTTGGTCCGCAGATAGGTTCATGGAGTGGGGCTAGCCCACATGGCCCTGCAAACCCACTCACACATTTCTCATTCCCCCTTAGAGTTTGACAATTTTGAGATGTTGTAGTGTAGCTATATCCTAAGGTGGAAGACAGCCTTAGTTTTAAAGAGAGAGTTGAGGGAGGCATGACAGAGCTATGGTTGCCTGTGGAATGTGCGCTTAATGCTCCTGCTGCGCTGTCATCTCCGCTCAAAGATGTTTGACGAGGGATGCATGAGAATTTTGTTTTTGCGCCCAAAATATGCAAGGGTGCCCTGTTCGAAGCCCCCAAACCGAGTTTGGGTGTGAGCATAGAAGTGCCGAAAATGTTCATAAATTGCCGAACATGCACTCCTGTTCGAATTGTGCTACTTTCTCAGTTCAATTTGTGCAACTTCCCTAATTTGTTGAAATGTCCCCTGTAGACTGAATCTGCCCCTCTTTAGTCTATGTAGGACAGGTGCACACATTAGGGAATTTCTGCCGGTTTGGAAAAACCTGCCCAAATTTCACGCTCGCTCATGGCTCGATTCGCACAATTTCCCCGTTCGCGAGGAGCGATTGCAAAGGCGAACAGGAGTTGGGTACAGATTGAGCAGTGAGGTGATGTTCGGGAAATCCTGACGATCGTGAACATTGTTTGGACAACCACCCCAAAGTTTGACAAGGTATTAGAGTAGCAGGATCTGTGAACAGAGCCAGAAGTTGAACCATTTTGAACACGAAATGCTGACGAATATGGAAATATGTTGTTTTATTGCTTGGTATTTGATCTTTATTATGGTAATTCTCTTTCTTGTGGTTGATGTTGTTCATGCTACTGTATCGTGCATGAGGAGGGATGGGCGAACTCACCCTGGCCTTACTCATGGGACGTTTGTCCTGCTGCTGCTACCGTTTATCCCCACTCACATGCTGCACAGACTTCTTCAGCGGCTCGGAAAACATCCAATGAGTGCCTGGCAGCCATCTGTCCTGTTTTACTGCCTCCATTGTGCACACAATGGAGCCCTGAAAATTGCACATTTTCCCCATGGCGTAAAGGTGGCCTTTAGAGCCATCATTTACGCCATGGGGGGGGGGAATTATGTAAGTTCTGAAGCCTCCATTGCTGCGCACAATATAAACTCTGGAATGGAGCAGGCGTCTGTTGGGCGCTCGTCGGCCACTTGTCCCGTGGATCTACAAATGCATTGTAGGTGCCCGACCAGGTCGGGCGGGGCAGCAGACACAGGGGAGTCCTTTGGACTCCAGGACCCGGTCAGGCGCTTGCGACTGAAAGTGAAATCACAGGGACCACAACTCCACCATACCTCATACAGCTGCGTGAACACTATAATGTCAAGCTCCAGGCAAAGACCCTGAGTGCCGTTATGGGTATGGATGTGTTTGATCAGCTAATTTAGAAAAGCAAAGTGGGCAGGGCAAATTTGGGCAGACCAGTGGTGGGAGGGGAAAGGGTTAAACAGCTTTTCTTCCAGCTACTTTTTGCCCTGGGCCTGGTCATGCAATACTTGAATGTAGGGCACTCAAGATTTGCAGCAGGAGTGGGTTATTGCTCAGTAGTGGGATGGTAAATTCTGAACTGCAGGCACTTATATGACACGGCCCAAAAGTGAGCTCAGCAAAACCATTCTACCAGTTTTCATCTACACTAGGGAAAGATCTTTTGTAAAGCTAAAGATCATTGGGGCACAACCCTAGGTATATTTAGACAACCAGGATTGCCCCCTTAATTGCCCATGCAAGACCAAGCCGCCCCAAAATATTCGTATTGCAACAGGGGCAATGTATCATTGCTGGAAAATTCACTGTGAAGATTGCAGCTAGTCTCAGAGAGAACAAAGAAATCAGAGAAGGGTGGCAGATGCCCTCAGCATCCCTGCTAAAAAAAAGTGCCACTGTTGTATCCCTCAAAGCCCTGCCTCCACTACACCACTGTTCATGCTCCTGGCCTTATCCTTGGAGTCTTATCCCTATGCAGTGTTCATCCCTTGATGTCAGTGAACTGAGCATGGTTTTCTGCATACACATACAAGTAGCTGCTCACACGGACATATTCCTTTGTAGACAATTGGACTCGCTGAGCAATCGGTGGGCAGGGCAAGAATAGGACAGGATACGAGGCGCAAGGCCAGGGGTGCTACTCTGCCCCTGCTTTGCCATGGAACAGCTGATGCGAGTCTAGGGGTGCCTGTGCTTGCATAGAACATAACGCAGGGTTAAATAAGACACGTTCATAATCAATGTTAAACAAGGGGTGAGCGAATTCATCCTTGCCCAACTTGGTGGATGCCCATCTCGCTGCCACCATCCACCCCCGCTCACTGGACCGTGCGAGGCTCTTCTGAGGTGCATCTTGGGCCAGCGAGAGTTCAGCAGCCACCCACCCCAGCTGCTGAAATTGCGCACTCCCCCCCCCCACATGAATGGAGGCTACCATTAACTCAGCAGGGGATTACCGCAGTGGGGGGAATGTGTAATTTCAGCAGCCGGGGTAGTCGGCTGCTGAGAGTTCGTGGGGGGGGGCACAAGCATGTGAGTGCACATTCATGCTCGACCCATGTACACCCAACTGGGTCTGGGGGCACGGACATGGTGGTGGTGGTGGGTCCATAGGGCTCCCAGAACCAGTCGGGCACTCTGGACATCCTTAAGTTAATCTAACAAACCTTGGGGGGAAATTCGCTGGAGACGTGCCTGCGGACTCCAAGATGCAAAGAAACCTAAGTGCAAGGAAGGTTTAGCATCTCCTGTTGCAATAAATCCTCGTGTAGGTTGCTAGTAGACCCATGCTGCTACCCCGGAGCTCTTTTGCGCACGGTTTAAGAAATGCGCCTTTATTGCTGAAGTAACACCCACCTACCCCAACTATCATGGCAAGTAGAGTGATCATTGCCTTTGGCGTTCCCATTAAACTGGGCAGTCAACTGCTTCTAATAGCTGCGAGTGCTAAGCATCAGTACTGGATGAAGGAGGATGGCTTTTAACAGCCAAATGTGCGCCACAGTCCATCCAAACATAAAAAAAAACACCTTTCAAACTTAATTTTACTGAAATGTTAATGACCAGAACAAACTGTAGGAAACTCAAAAGGAGGGGGGAAAGTAATTATTTCAACAGATGAAAGGAAACAGTAAATTAAAAGTCCAGCTTTAAAAGGGGTGCTGTAATTTATCTGGTTTAAGGAAGTGTAGTGAGTTAAGGGGACCATGAATTCTTAATCTTCTGTCTTTCTTTTCCTTCTCTCTCTCTCTCTCTCTTCCCCCCCCCCACCTTCTCTCTGGGAAATAACCTCTCCCAGTCTCTTTCTCTCTCTCTCTCTTTCTCTCTCTCTTTCTCTCTCTCTTTCTCTCTCTTTCTCTCTCTCCCTCTCATTCTGAGAGAGGTTTTTTTAAATGCTTTTCTTAACATAAGCAGTCAACAAGTGAGCGATCTCTGAAAAGCTTTGCTGAGATAATAGTCACTTAATGGTTTCCAAAATATCTGTTTTCTGCAGCTTTGTGTTGTGATAAATAAGAAACACAATGTCATCGCGCCACGAGAGCAAAAGACCGAATAAAGCAAGCGTCGCCTTGTGTTCCAAATGATCAGAAAAGCAAAAGAGAATGACACTTAGAAGGAAATGGATTGGATTTCCCAACAGGGAAATATTTACATGTCTTTTGACCGTGAAATATGTATACAAAAGCCATGAGAGAAAAACGAAAGCGACTGGGGAAAGCCAGAGGACATGGGGGAAGAGTTTGCTGTGATTTCTTCTGCTGTAATAAATGGCCCCTGGAGATGCAGAACAAAAGGGAACAGAGCGGAATGGTTTTACTTAGGAGACAACTCAGTCATTGGTTTCAACAGACCAGAGTGCCACAGCAGCTACATCAACCAGGATAGGCAATGTGGCGTCCTCCAGATGTTTTGGACAGCAAATTCCATAAACCTCAACCAAAATGGCCAACAGTCATGGATTATGGCAGTCAAAATATCAGGAGGGCACCAGGTTACTCATCTTGGGCATGAAGAGGTTGTTCGATCAACCACATTCTTCTATGCAAATCTAAGATATAATGGCAATAATATGGTATAACCAGCCTGCTTCATGCACAGTGGAGACGAGTTGTTTTCAAACTTTTGACTTCGAAGGAATCTCTTTCCACAATGTCCAGTCTGCCAAGGAACCTTGACACGTCTTGTCATGGCACTCCTGCATGTTGCAAAGGATTCTGGGAAATGTCCCAAGGCAACCTTATCAGATGGGGATCCACCTTTACGCTCAAGCTGTTACATGGTAAGGCTGTGCACAGGAGTGGGTGGGGTGGGGGAAATGCCTTGGAACCCACTCACTGGCTTGGAGAGAGGTGTTCCTCAGCACTTATTGACACTGCCTCACCTCACTTGCCAAAAGCCTGGAGTGTCTTCCCTGTTGACTACAATGGGAAAATCAACAAACGCTAATAACTTAGGGACACAGGAAGCTGCCTTATACTGAGTCAGGCCAGTCTAGCCCAGTATCGTCAACACTAAATGGGAGCAGCATCTGCCCAGGGTCTCAGGTGAGATTCTTTCCCTCACCTAGGCTGACCATATGAAAAGGAGGTCAGGACTCATTTAACTTTAACAGTTGTAGAGAAAAGGGCATTTCAGCCAGTGTCATTTGTATGCAATTAGTTCCTGGTGAAATTCCCTCTTCATCACAACAGTTAAAGTTGCAGGCACTATACTAGAATGACCAGATACAAAAGAAGGCAGGGCCCCTGCACCTTTAACTGTTGTGATGAAGAGGGCATTTCACCAGGAACTAATTGCATACAAATGACACTGGCTGAAATTCTCTTTTCTCTACAACTGTTAAAGTTACATGAGCCCTGACCTCCTCTTCATATGGTCAGCCTACCCTCACCCTACCTGAAGAAGTCAGGGATTGAACCTGGGACCTTCTGCATGCAAAGCAGGTGCTCTACCACACTGAAATACAGCCTCTTTAATTCTGCCAACAACTTTAATTTCTTGGTAGAATTGGACGAAATTTGCAGGCATGGTAGACTTTTCTAAGAGGATACAACCCTACTACATAGGGCCCACTTTTTACTTTTTTACATACGCGTTTATCTTTCTGTCTCACCTTCTCTCTCTTCCCTCCCCACTCCACTTTCTCCTCACCTTTCTCCACGCACCCTTGTTTTTTTATTTTACCCTCTCTACCCTCCCTTCATGTAAAAATGGCAAAAGAAAATGGCAGCTGTGGTCTTTGTGAGTCTCATCCTGGGTCAGCCCAAGGCCTAGTTTTAGGTCTCAAACCACCAGCTGAAGACCAGAGTTCTGGAGTCCATATTTAGTTCATGTGAAGTTCTAGGCAGGCTTGTTGGGCCTTGGTTTTACCTCATGTGAACTAAGAATGCGCCCCCAAATACAGCCAACAATCCCTGTGGTTGCTCATTGCAAAGACAGGTCGGTCGGTGAACTTTCTTTCAAAGAAGGCCATCCACCATTATTTAGGGTGACCAGAATAAATCCAGGTCAGGGCTCATGTAACTTTAACAGTTGTAGAGAAAAGGGAATTTCAGCCAGTGTCATTTATATGCAATTAGTTCCTGGTGAAATTCCCTCTTCATCACAACAGTTAAAGGTGCATGCACTATACTAGAGTGACCATATACAAAAGAAGGCAGGGTCCCTGCAACTTTAACTGTTGTGATGAAGAGGGAATTTCACCAGGAACTAATTGCATACAAATGACACTGGCTGAAATTCACTTTTCTCTTCAACTTTAAAGTTACATGAGCCCTGACCTGGATTTTATCTGGTCACCCTACCATTATTGATCTTCTCATTGAAGAATCCCACTGGATCTGAGAATGCCCTTTGCAAATTAGTGCTTTATGTTCTCCTCCTCTGTCTCCCTTCACATCCTCCATGCATTCATTTCATTAATTGATTACATCTTTGATACTGCCCAATAGCCGAAGCTGTCTGGGCAGCTTACAAAGATTAAACAACTATTTCCATACAAACGTATAAACAAGCAGCACACACAGAGACACACATTTCTCTGAAACAAGTATAAACAATCGACAATGAGAACAATCCAGGACCTGTTTAAAACCTCATTGCATGCTGCCAAAGGCCTGAGAGAAGAGGAAAGTCTGAAATGATACCAATGTCGGTACCAAGCAGTCTTCATTGGGGAGATCATTCCTTCTTGGAGACACCTCCACTTCCACCCTGCAGGAACCATCAACAGCCTTGTCAAAACCTACTGAGATGGCCATTTCACCTTGCCCATGGCTGCCTCTGACTAGAGACTCTACAGCAGGTGATATATTTAATATCATGATTGTTACGGGTCAGAGAATTGTGAACTTCAAAAACCTCAAGGGCATCCGAATCGGATCCATTAGTGATGCTATCTTGTAGATATTCCAAATCCCTCCCACCACGGTCATCTGCACCAATTCACTGCTGGATGTGATACCCACCGAGGGTGACCACATGTATCTGGTCATGCTAGGCAGGGCTCCTGCAGCTTTAACTGTTGTGATGAAGAGGGAATTTCACCAGGTGCTGCATGCATAAAAATGACATCTGCAGAAATTCCCTTTTCTATACAACTGTTAAAGATACAGGAACCCTGTCCTCCTTTTCAGAGGGTCACCCTATACCTACCATGCATGATAAATAATACATGGTATACATTTGTAGTGCTTTACTGGATATCTTAGTCGATTGTTATTTATTCTGTTCCATCCCACCTCCCGGTAAAGTTTTGAGCCCTTGAGATGCAGCTGGATAGAGGACCAAAAACATAAAATAATAACAAACAATAAAAACACCTCTCAATGGGGAAAACACGGTCACCTGAGTAGCAGAATTCATAATTTGGTTTGACTCTTGAAAACTGCCAGAGCAGTATCTGTTCCAAGCGATAAATCCCAATGTTGCCAAGCTGAGATTGTTTGGTTATATTGCTAGCATGAACACATCAAAAACAACTTTGTCAGGAAAGTGGCTTTTGGCAGCCTGGAGACTCAAAACCGTAAGCTTTTTGCTTCAGTCGGCAACGTGCACGGGTTTTTTTTTAAATTATTTTTTTATTTTTTTAAAAAAATATAAAAATGAATGTGGAATTCAGTCTTCCGCAAAAGAAGCAGTGTCATGAGAAAACTTGGGACTCGGAAAAGTTCTGTAAACGCTGCATTTTCAATATTGGAGTGTCAGTCTTCATTCATTCCCTGACAAGGTTGTCAGTCAAACGGCAATCTAGTTTTGTTAAGACTTTAACCAAAGATCAAAACAATGATACTGCTGAGTTCACATTATCTTCCCAGAGATAACGGCTAAAACACTTTCATACACTGCATCAATATTAACTTTGCACCAGTCCATTCTTCCTGGGCAAATAAAGTGACATACCAATTTGGCAGCATTTCTAGGCCCCAACAGTTGTCCCAATGCCAATGGGTCCGTTCCCTCTTCACTCCCCTTTTCTTCTCTCCCTGCAGTTGCTAGCCCAACATTTTGGCTGGTCAGCCCAACATTTAAATAAGCTGATGGCAATTTTTTAAAAAAAGTGAGGTGGGGGGGAAGAAAATGAAAATAAAACATTCTCTCTCTCTCTCTCTCTCTCTCTCTCTCTCTCTCTCCCCCCCCCCCCAATTGCTCTGTGTCTCCTTCTGGAAATATATTGAACGTCTTTTATTCAACAACAATAGTTAGGCAATAAAAAGATGAGTGAGCAAAAATGCGGTATATCATCATTTTGCTTCTGACTTTAGCCCAATGGCAAATGAAAGGCATCCAGAATCAATTCCAAGAAGCTAATAAATTCCACTGGTGAAAGCAGGGAAAATATAACTTTTGCAACCTCATCATCCCGCTGATTTGTAAGCAAAGCTGGCCCTCGTTCCTGAACAGTATGTCACCTACAGTTTCACTTCCAAGTGGGTAATATAACATTTCTACGGAGCTTATATTCAGAGGCTAAACATATTTATATCTTCTTTCTCAAAACATATGTCCGGCTAATATCGAAGTAAAAATAAAAATGTTCCGGCACCAGGAAATAATCACACTGATCGCTATCAGTTATTTTTCCAGGCAATGGTGACAGAAAGTTATGTCTGGGTGTGGGGGGTGCAGGGGGGGGGGAGATTTCTAGCTTTGCTATGCATGACGAAGTTTTTAAAGGCTGCTTTTACAAGAGATGACGAAATTGGTTTATGTATTTCCTGCTTCTGCAGAAGGATGTCACAAAAGACTCACAATTACATGTGTTAATCAGTTTGGATGTCTATGAATCTGTGGATTCCGCAGTGAACCGGCGTTTTCTGAGTTGTGCAGACTTGTGGACTGGTTTTATGCTTGTGTGTGTGTGTGTGTGTGTGTGTTAATACGTGCTTGCGCAAGTGGAACAAGATTCTCATACATCTCTATTTTTTCTCAAAAAAAAAATCATTCTGTCAATGAGCAGATGATAAAATGAAAGATGCTTGACAATTTGTGAAACACAGAGGGAACACATTTAACAAACTCCATAGATCCCTAGCCAATATTAATGTTTTTGTACACCCACTGGTCTGGTTCAGACATTGCGGATAAACCATGGTTTGGCTGTTGCTGCGAATGGGCTTTGGGCTGGAATGCTCCCACCCCATCCCTTTGCGGGTCCCCTCCCCCCACTTCCTCATTCGCAGCAAGTGCAATTTGTTGTTACCTTCAAATCAGGCAAACTGTAGTATCCACAAATCATAGTTTGCCTGCAAACCAAAATGGGAAACTGTTCAAACCATGCCAAATTATGGTTTGCAGGAACCACACTTTGCTTGACTCAGATCTAATGCATACTATTGCTATTGCAAACCTGGGAGAAAGATAAACGGAGCACGCACAGCGACGAGGCCGTGTGTCCAACTTGTACAGCTCTGTATTTGAAGGGCCGTCAGATCACAGTTCTCTTTTTGGAGGGCTATCTAGCCTGAAGCCTGTTTAAAGACCCGTATGAAGGGAGGGAGCGAAAGGGGCCTTGAAGTTGCCCATCAACAATGCACCTGGAAAAACAGCTGCCTGCGAAGGCACAATTGTCACCTGGTCACAGTTTCCCCCATTACCGTCAGATGTATTGTGTTTCTATCTAACTTACAGTATTTGTTTCTAAATTTGCATCTATAAATATAAATTTGCATATGCAAATATTAGGCAAATCAGTGTCCTTTTTGGAGTGATACATCTCCTCCTCCTCCTCCTCCTCCTCCTCCTCCTCCTCCTCCTCCTCCTTTGGTGATGCTCCACCCCAAAAAAGATTGGAAACATGGTTTTGTTTTGAGATTGGAACAAGGCTATTCTTTTCTAGAATGGCAGAGAGTCTGCTCAAATTCTTCAGCAATTGGTTCTAATGTGCATGCTACCTGTGAAACAGGAGATAGTATATAGCCATCATGTCTAGCAGTCACTGATAACTTTATATTCCATGAATTTATCTAATCCCCTTTGGTGTGTTTGTGTGTGTGTGTTTGTGTGTGTATGTGTATATATATATATATATGTATGTATGTATGTATGTATATATATATATGTATGTGTGTACACACACACACACATATATATATATATATATATATATATATATAAATTTCATACAGAAAACAAAACAAAATAAACTTGAACATGATATCCCTCCCCTTATCTCACAGGAAATCAATGATCGTATTATAACTATTACAAAATATATCTATTACAAAATATATCATTCTTCAGACCTTAAGCATTTCCTTCCTTTCTTTATAAGTCAGGGGGAAAAAATAAAACAAATTAACCAACCAACCGAAAGAGAGATAACTTTCATTACGCCAACCAAAAAGATGTACATGCTTTTGGAATGTTATTCTCCCGTTCTGACGAATTTGTATATGCCATAAAGCAATGCCAGTCCTTACTAAATGTATCTAATCCCCTTTGAAAGCCATCCAAATTGCTGGCTACCACTACACTTCGTGGTAGCAATTTTCCTAATTTAACGATGCACTGTGTGAAAAAGCGCTGCCTTTTATCTTTTATCTCTCCTGAATTTCCCATCAATCCACTTCATGGGACTACCCTGGGTTCTGGTAATTATGAAAGAGGAAGAAAAACATCTCGCCATTCACTTTCTCCATATGCAACATAATTTCCTACACCATCATCATGTCTCCCCTCACTCAACCTTGATTCTAAGCTAAACAGTCCTCATTGGGGAGTTGCTCCAGCCCCTTGAACATTGGGTTTGCCCTATTCTGCACCTTTTCTACCCCTGTAATGGCCAACCAGATGCCCTAATGGGAAGCCCACGGGCAGGTCCTGAATGCAACAGCACCCTTCTGCTCACGTTCTCCAGCAACTGGCGTGATTAACGAAGGCTTAGCAAAAGACGAAGAGCTCGCAATGGCCCCAAATAATTCAACTTTGTTTATGACATCAAAGGCTTTCCTAGGGTTTGCGTGTGAATTACTGGATGTGCGGGTCGGCCGTGTGCAAATTAGCCATCTTCTATTGTATCTGCGGATCAACATCAATACCCGTTTCTCTTTCTTGCTGTGCTCACGAGAAACTTGAAAGACAACCTTGAATCTCTTTATTTCTATCCTTTGGTGCCCCTGCAGCTCAGCCTTTCATTGCCATCCTTGTGTCACCATTCTGAACACAGAAAGTGAAAGATGCCATTAAAATGGTCTTAGCTACAGTAAGCATTTAGTGCTGTTCGAAGAAATAATTGCAGCTGGGGAAATACTAGCCAGTCAATTAACCCCTAAATCACATTTTGAGCAGCACAGTAGGTAAAGGGTATGGGTTCAAGCCTCAATTAGAGGGGCAGTTTCTCACCCACCCCACCCCTTTAATAATTTAGTCTTGTGGTCAATTTAATCCCTTAACACTGAATTAATTGCAAAAGGAACAATCAGCAACTTCTCATTTAAAGGTTAGTAATAGAGTGCCTTGGCTGGACCTATTTATTAGGTTTACTGTCAACTAGTTTTGAAGCACCACTCAATTATGCTTAATGGGAAAAAATATTTCTTGAAAGAGGAAAAGAAAATGGCTCAGGTCTATTGTTATCATTATTATTTTACTACTACTGTTAGTATTTATTTACTACTATTATTTACCACTACCACTACTACTAAGTAGTATTTCATACTGCCCTTCAGTCATAACTCCAGGGAGCTTAAGAAAAATAAATTAATTAAACACAGTAAATACAAAACATAAAGACAGTAGGATAAAAAAAATGCATCTAAAAAGCTCAGAACAATACAAAGGCACCAAAAGAACAGTAAAGTGGAGGCCAGGTGAACTTCCCTGGGGACAGCATGTCATGAGGTGTCACCACCGAGAAGGTCCTCTCTCTCTCTCTCTCTCTCTCTCTCTCTCTCTCTCTCGTAGTCACCCACTTCACTTTAGATGGCAGGGACAGCCAATTCCTGACAGCCTATTCCTAGAGGTGCAAACTCACCTTCTTGTTTGATCCTTCTCTTATGCTGTAATCCTATATGCCCACTTACCTAGGGACTTATTTTTAAGTACACTTGTATAGGATCATGCTGTTAAGGTCAGTTGACACCTGTCATATATATATGGCTTGATTTCTCATCACTTGATTACCGAACACTCCCTTTGCCACACCATCTGAACAATGGACAATGAGGAAGCAGTTCTCTTGGTCATGGTGTGGCAACCTCATGCAATTGTAGCAGGGAAGGGGCTAACCCACAAGCCTTAGTCGCCGTGGTTAAAACCATGGTTTAAGGTATATTCTGAACATAACCCGGCTTTCTGGCTTAACCACTGTGGTTAAAGCCATGGTTAAAGGTGTCTTCTGAACGGGGCCATCCTGTGTTAGTCAGAAAAAATGATAGACAACTGTACTTGGCTGAAATTTGATCAAAAGTTCAAAGGAGATCAGTGGAAACCACAGTGCTATCATATATTTCTTAAATTCAGGATTCCTTGTTTGCTGCATTTACTGAGTAAGGTCCTTTCTACACCAGGCTGTTTGCCTAGGATGGCCCCAGGCTGACCCCTGGGCCCCAATGGTGTGTATTAGGTACTTCCGGGATCGTTCACCCTCCCTCCCTCTATACCCCTATGGTGTAGAAAGGGCTTAAGTTTATACATGACCATAGTAAACTTCTACTTAGGCTATTTGACTCTAACCGTTCCACAAGCATGTTGGTGATAGATTAAGAATGATAATTAGTGAGTTTCTGTCTTTCTTTGGTGTTCTTGTTCTATTCTTTTGCATGTTCTCCTTTTTTGTGTTGACTTTCTTTTTTAAAACTTTCTTTTAAATGTCATGGATCATCGAATACCTGTGAATACTGCTAGCTTTTGAGGACAAAACTGAAGAGCACTGTGGTCTTCATGCTCTGTTTTTTAGCTTCCTGGAACCATCTGGCTGGACACTGGATTAGGTGGTGATTTGGCCTGACCCAGCAAGGTTGGAGCCAGCCCTGCCCTTGGGCAAACTGAGGGAGCCACATCAGGCAGCAGATGCTGGGAGGTGGCAGCAAGTTTTGAAAGACGGAGCTGTGTGCCACATGGATTGCCCTGTATCCCCTAAGCTATCCTGGTGCCTTCAGGTGAAGTGGAGGACACTGCTCCACCATCAATGTTGAAGACAGATTCAACTGCCACCCCAGTTGGCTTTGGTACATGGAATAAGTATGTGTGTGTGTGTGTGTGTGTGTGTGTGTGGCCCTTTCTACACCATAGGTGTGTAGAGGGTAGGGAATGGGCAATTCTGGAAGTAGCTGCTTCCGGGATCGGCACTCTCAATGTACATGAGAAGTGTGATGGCCTCGGCTGCTCCCAGGCCGTCCCAGCCGCCATTTTTTTGGGTCAAGTATTGGAGAAGAGCGCTCCTGCACTCCAATGAAAAATGGAAGTTTAAAAAAAAAGTGGTGAAATCCCCACCCCACCCCCCGCCATCCTAGGGATGGCGGGCTCCCTTTCCCTCCCTCCCCTGATGGGCACGGAGCAGCGCGGCGCGGCTCCTTGCCCATTTTGCTGCTGCGCTTACTCGTGCGTAAGCGCAGCAGCACCAGGGACAGGCGGCCACATCTTCCGTGGTCCCGGGAACTTCCTGGGACTGCGGAAAAATCAACATTTTTCAGGTTTCTGTTATCCCTGGAAAATCCCATGGCCACCCCCACCCCACTGCCACTGGGAGTCCTTGTGCGTCATTTGGATTCACCGGGACCAGCCGGTGAAACTCCTGGTGTGGAAAGGGCCGGCGCGTGACATTTTGTTCTTTGCCTCAGGCAGCAAAATCTCTTGGGTCAGCTGTGAGCAGCGCTATTATGTTCTCCTTTTCTCTCATTTTCTATTGCACAGCATAGATGACTGGATCCCAGAAGCCCGAGCTCTGCATATTCCATAAAATTTGTGCCCCCCAAAACGTAAGACTTTTGGAACAGACGTTTTGTGCTCCGCTATAAACTCAGATCCCTTTGAACGATAGTACCACTGAAAAGAAGATTGCAGTGTATCTCTTGAACTGCTAACTCCACCAGCATCTTTGTCAGCTTGTACCACATATTGGTGGAGTGTAGGATATGAGTTTGCTTTTCCATCTGCTAGCCCCCTAGGTTTCGAGCCATTTGTGAACATACTTTCTTGCTCCTCTTTTCGGGGGAGAATAAAGTCCAGGATTGCCTCATGGGATGCAAAAGACATATGCTGATATACTAGATGGTGGCTGTTGAGAGAGACTGATGCCTCTTGGACCGCATTCTGTTGAGTAGGTGCTGGAATCATATAAAACAAACACACCGCCACCACCAACAACAAGAGTTGCAAAATGGTTAAGTTCCTGAGCCAAACCACTGATCTTTTCTTATCTTCCAACTCATTAATTTTCACCACTTGTTCAAAAATGAGAAGAAAAAAATGGAAATAGCCCATCCGAACGATTGTCTATTATTAACACACACGTACACCCCCAGGAAAATATTTCCAAAGTTTCTGAAAGCAATGACACCAGATGCCGGAACAGTTGAAAGTAGAATTAAAAAGCGCAACACCATGTAAAATAAAACTTCAGAACAAAAGAGAGAGAGAGAGAGAGAGAGAGAGAGAGAGAGAGAGAGAGAGAGATTTGTGTGCACCAGTGAAAGCAATTGACAGACTTATAGATGCAAGTGGAGAGTTTTTTTGTCCCTTACAGAAGATGGTTTTGCCAAATCTTAAATGATATATATTTACTGGCAAATGGAAAAGGTTGTGTCCCTTTTAAATCATTCTTGGATAATCGTTTTCGCCACAAATGTAATTGTGTATTAGTTCAGAAAAGAAGGGCACAATCTTATACAGAAATAAGACCTACAACTCCTAGCATTCCCCAGCCAATGTAGGACTTATTAAACATGCCTAAGATGTCACCTTAAGTTGTGGCAATCCGTCAGTTAGAGCAAAAGTGGAGAACTTGCCAAAACCAACTCTCTTATGGTCCCCCATCTGGCTCCTGCAGGGCACCCCCTTCCCTAGCCCCATCTCCTTTCCCTTGACCACCGAGAGTTTGATAGTTTCACAGTTCGCACCACTTCCCCCCATTCTAAAAGATTGAAATTCCTCTCCTAAGGCTTAGTGATGGGACGTTAGAACTGTAAGTTTGGGTTTGTTGTTGTTTTGGTATGTTTGGCCCCACACATTTTGCCTTTGGAATGCGGCCCCTGAAAGCTTCTCTGAAATGGAATTCGGCCCTCGGGACGAAATAGGTTCAACACCTCCCGTGAGAGCATGCTATGCAGCAAATGGAAACACTTCCCATGCTTTCAAAGCCAGCCTGCCATCTGTTGGTCAAATTCTATCCTCATCGCCCATCCAGTGTTACCAGCTTTCAGCAGAAATCAACGTACACCATTCTCTTTCTGCTCTGGTCTCAATTTAGTTGCATAAAAAGGAGAGAGCTTTCCACGACTGGATTTTTTCCCCATCTCTACTTTTAATTGATTCTTCTCTTTGCTTTCGCAGATAACAAATCCAACATTAACGATGTGGCAAACAGGCATGGCAGGCTGTAAGATGAAGGGGTGGATACTGCGTTAGCGAGTTTTGAATTCCTAATCTCGAACACAGAGATTTCCCCTTCCTAAAACAGGAACAATCATGCCTGCCTTTCCATATTTACTGGGCATATTCATAAGGAAAAGTGGAACCCGCAACAGAAGGTTGCAGCGTATTCCATCCCATCTCTTTTACCTGATTTTCTGTCCCTCCACCCCACCCCGACAATCTCTTAGCATTTCATATTCACGCAGCTGCCTCACTCTCCATCCTGCTATTCCTTTTATGTGCACAGGGTGAAGTGGGGGGCTTTGTGAGTTCCCCCGAACCTGCCAATGCCTCCCTCCTGTGCACAGGTGGTGCCATTTCACTACGGAATGGCACCATCTGTGTTGGTCATTAATGCCGTACAAGGTTTGGGTTCAGGTTACCTGCGGGAGCGCCTTCTCCCATACAATCCACCCTACATGCTCTGGGAAGAATTTACTTCAGTCACCCAAAACTAGGCTGACAACTGTTACCCAGAGGATTTTCTCTTCTGCCGCTCCCAAACTGTGGAACGTCCTGCCGGGAGAGATCCGCCAACTTACCAGTCTTCTAGAATTTAAGAGAGCTATAAAGACTGATCCCTTCTGGCAGGCCTACCCAGTTGAATTTTAGGAGTTTTATTGATTTTAATAATGTATTAATTTTGTATGCTTTTAATCAGTTTTATGTATTTTATATTGTTTGTATTGATGTTGTTCCCCGCCTCGATCCGGGGGGAGAGGCAGGTAATAAATAATTATTATTATTATTATTATTATTATTATTATTATTATTATTACAGAAGCCAAGGCCAGCCCACGCCATTTTGCTGCCTGATGCAAAGAAAAAGGTGGTGCCCTGTCCCATGCATTGCACAAAAGCCAACTGGATGGGCAGATGAATCTCTCTTCAACACCGATAAGGGGGCAGCATCTTCCTCTGCATCTGAACGCAGCAGGATACCTTAGGGGGTGCATTGCTCTCTCCACCCAACATCTTGCTGCCACCTCCCAGCATCTGCTGCTTGAGGCAACTGCTTCACTCTGCCTCATGATAGGGCCTGCCCTGACGGAAATACTGGCCATTGGAGAATTGAGATTGCTATGAGTATATACGATTCTGAAGTCAAATGCTTCTTGGTTCCCTCTTTGGAAGTTTGGAGAAATTAGGAAATTGTGCCACTTGAACTGAGAATCGGAAACGAGATGAACACGATCAGGTGTTTGACAACTGGCAACTATTTCTGGCCGATATATGCCCAGGCTTGTGTCTGGAGCTTTGAACAGGCCAAAGCTGACATGTTTCGCCAGCAAAAATGAAATCCTCCAACATCCCTACTCAAACGAAAAGAATCCTATCACTGGGTCCATGTGTTTGCCAGGGGAATCAGAGAATGCCAACAGTCCTCCTGAAACCACCACCATGGGTGATGCCCCGACTCGACGGAGTCATGCTGTTGGCAGAGCTGAAGTGCCTGCGCTGCTCCCATCCTCCTACTCCAGAGATGGAGAAGCAGCTTTACTCATACAACTATTTAGTTGGAACCTAGCTGTTGCTGAATCAACATCTTGCTGTACTCTGTGCTGGACAGCTCCCCTGCTAACCTGAACATCTTTATGGTGGACTTACAGGACAATTCCTGGTAAGGGAGTATTGGACTTGCAAAAAAGGTCTGAGAGAAAGAGGATACCAAAGAGCTGAGGGTGGCATATATGGTTATCTTCCTGCTTATTTTACTCTCACAACAACCCAATACGGTAGATCAGGCCGAGAAAGCCGCCTAGTCAACTTCACAGTTGAGCGAGGATTTGAACCTAGCTCTCCCCAGTCCTAGTCTGACCCACTAACCACTGCAATGGACTCAAAATAAGTTCGGATTTCTATAAAGCCGACCCGTGGATTTTGCAGCAGATCGGCTTTTTCTGAGTTGCAAAGATTCTGTGGACTTGCGGACTATTCTTTCACTTTTGGGTGTGTGTGTGTTTACATTTATTTTAATTAGCGCTCATGTGCAACTTGCGCAAATACGCTGTGGTGCTGCTACACACTGGCTAGACCTTAAAAGCTACCTAGTGAGTTCACAGCTGAGAGAAGGCTTCCCAGTTCACTCCTCATACTGCAAGATAATACTGCTTTTCTATTTCTGCTTTATTCATTTCTCAGTTATTCTTAATTATATTTGTATCCCTCCCTTCCTCCAAAGATCTCCAAATGAAGTGCACATGGTTCCTCCCTCCCTGTTAAGCCTTGCCTTTCTCAGATTAGGCTGACAGACAATCTCCGTCTCAAGTTTTTATTGTTTGTAGCCAATGGCCATCACAATACAAACACAAAGCACACAAGTATAAAACAGAAAAAAAAACATCTGATACAATACAACAAGAGTACAATAAAATGATCCCGATTTAAAACATTCTTTCTATTTAATCCCTTTAGGATTTGACAGTGGTATGGTTTAGAAAGGCCGCTCTTATCTTCCTTGCTGCTCGTGCAAATAAAGCTATCCTATAGCTGATGAGTTTGTCCACATCAGCCAACAGCCATCTAATTTTAAAACCGTCTGATTGACCTTCTGAGATGGTCTGGAAAGGGAGAATAAATTTAGCCCTGGGCAAATTATATAATGGGCAATATAAGATGTAATACATGAGATCTTCAATCTGTCCTGATTCGCATATGCAAAAGCGCTCTTTTACAGGCCTATTAGAAAATCTTCCAGCCAGATATTCAGTGGGCATCATTTGAAATCTGAGCTGGGTAAAAGCGTGCCTAACAGGGAAAAGGGTTAAGTCTCGCAAATAAGTAGCCCTTTTATGATGTGTTTTGATTTTGGTATACCAAGCAGCAAATTTACAGTTTTTTTTATGTATTCGCATCTTCACCAAACACAATATCTCAGATCTTATGTTTGAATACGTCCTGCATTATTGTTGTTGGAGGGAAGCTGATAGACAGTAATTGGTCCAGGATCTCACGGGAATCTTTGTGGCCGAATGGGAATTTGAACCCAGGTGTCTCTGGTCTGGGTCCAACGTTTGAACCACTAACTCACACTGGCTGTCAGTACAGCATAATTCCTAATTACCAAAAGGTATCCCAAATACATTTTTTTTAAAAAAATGTTCATGCATTTAATTTCTTAGATGCCTTTAAAAAAAGAGTCAAGGTGACTTACAACTAAATTAAAATACGCAAAATCTAAAACTATTTAAAACAGCTTAAACCAATTATCAATAAAATGTCACGGCCCCACAAAACAACTAAAAGATCAGTGACAATCATAAACAAATCAGCTGGTGCCTTGAGAAGGCCATCACATGCCATCAAAGCCCTGGGAATAGAGGAAAGTGCCGAAAAGACGATAATGTTTCAGCCCCAAACCCTGATGCCCAAAAGATGACAATGCCAAGTAAAGTTTGCCGGGGAGAGCAGTCCACATTTGGGAGGCCACCACCGAAAAAGGTCCTCTCCATCACTGCCATCCTACAATGGTCCTATGATACTAGTAAACTATCCATGCGGGTTCTCCTCCTTTTCTCTGCCCCATAGAGAAATGGTTACAGTTGTGGACTGGGAAGGAGCAACTCATACGAATGGATGCCCGGGTGTGGATCAACATGATTCAAAATCAGGAAGCATTTTAAAGACATACCTGCATATGTTTTTCAGAGTTCCAGAGACTTCTAGAGAGCTGTTATTTCCTTTCCATTATACAATACTACAATTGCATCTGATTACACTAAAATGGTCCTGTTCACACCCAAACAGTTAAAATAGCAATATAAACACTGAAGAGCATAAGATGGCTGGGAAGGCCATTGCTTTACTAGTAGGCTGACCATATGAAAAGGAGGACAGGGCTCATGTAACTTTAACAGTTGTAGAGAAAAGGGGATTTCAGCCGGTGTCATTTGTATGCAATTAGTTCCTGGTGAAATTCCCTCTTCATCATAACAGTTAAAGTTGCAGGCACTATACTAGAGTGACCATGTACAAAAGAAGGCAGGGCCCCTGCAACTTTAACTGCTGTGATGAAGAGGGAATTTCACCAGGAACTAATTGAGTACAAATGACACTGGCTGAAATTCCCTTTTCTCTACAACTGTTAAAGTTACATGAGCCCTGCCCTCCTTTTCATATGGTCAGCCTATTTACTAGGCAAGAGGAAACCTAATTTCCTTGACCTGTGATGGAGCCAGCAGTGGTCCAAGAACTCTTATAATTCCCCATCCCCACTGGTATTCAAGTTCAGCATTCAGGTCACATCAGTTCTGCTAATGAGATATCATGGACTGTATGAGATGTAACCCAATACCATGCTTGTTGAAGACTTCATTCCTGCCTTACCTATCAATTTCAACCTGATACACAGGCAACATCTGACTTCTTTTCTAGTTCACCTAGGTGAAAAGGGTTTTCTAACTGCTTTTGCGGGAAATTAAATTTCACCGTGGCAATGTATATTCCATCTGGGAAAGGTGATGCTTATTATTACAGATCTCTATAGTTGAAACTCGGGATGATTGGGGAATTCAATCTTTGTGAATTCTAATACGAACTCAACTGATCTGAACCGCCTGGACAAATGTGTGGATCAGACTTCATTATCTACCCATTTTTGCAGTTCCCGAACATTCTGATGCTTTTCTCAGTTCAGTAAAATATTTTGAGATCAAATAGATTTAAAATTCACATTTAAAGATGTATTTAAATGTGAATTTGCATCCATATAAAAAAAGAGTTGCAAATGGTGCAGGAATGAAATGCATCAGTCTTCTGGATGAGCACATGTGAAAGTGAATTGGATATAGATTAGATATAGATATAGATTGTGGCTGTTTACACCACAAGTTAACCCACATGAGTATGGGTTGTTTTTGAACTGTGGGTTGTTTGTTGAACTGTAGGTAGTGTGTTGTCTGAACCCTGGACATTTTCCACAGGAAGGCTTGTTAACCATGCAGAACAGCTTATGTTTTCCCAACAAGCCACCTTGAGAACCCATGGCTTGTTGTTGGGTTGTTCAGGGTGGCAACAAGCCAAACTGCATGGTTAGCAAGGCACCCTGAGGAAAATGTCTTGGGTTCAGATAACGCGCTCACCTACGGTTCCACAACAAACCACACTCAACCCGTGTGTTGTGCGATCCCAAACACTGATATCGTAGTCTTATACATGCTTACTTGGGAGTAAGTTTCATTGAACTTAATAGGACTTATTTCTGAGTGCATAGGATTATATTGAGAGCCAGTGTGGTGTATTGGCTAGAGTGTTGGTCTGAGAGTTAGGAGATGTAGGTTCTTGTCCTCACTTGGCCATGGAAGCTCACCGGTGACTTTGGGCCAGTCACAGACTCTTGGCCCAATCTACCTCACAGGACTCTTGCTGTGAGGATAAAATGGAAAGGAGGAGAATTATGTATGCTGCTTGGATTCCTTGGAGGAAAAAACGCAGGACATACATGTAATAAATAAAATAAGACTGATTTGCCCATCTCTAGATGAAACGAATCACCACACATTTGCAAGGCAGCATCAGATTAAAATGTGAATTTGCTCATTTGGAATGTGTTTGGATTTTACAGTGTTACAGAGGCTGCAAACTGCTGGAGGGGAGAATTATACTGAAACTCTATGGGAAGCCCCACATTCAGCTCCCCACATTCAGAGGGACAAGATCATGGTGTCAGCATCCTTCTTATACCTAGTTCTACCAATACTTAACTGCTGAAATTGGATTTTCCGAGGAGAAGATATACTGCCGCACTAATCATTAAGGAATGACAAACTTTCTAAGTTACACTGAGGTGCAGGCAAATCTCCCCCCTCCTCCCTCCCCTGATTCTGCCACCCCAGTACATGCTTTCAGTAATTTGCTCAATGTCTGAAAAACTCCAAGTTACAGCAAAGCTGGCATTTTATGGCCAGCGGAGCTATAAATCATTTTTAAAATCATGATGATATTACTCAAACCAGATGTGAAAACATATGTTTTCCATGCTTGTGTAAACTGCTGACTTGTCAGACTTAATAAGTGTCGATACTTTTGAGTTAACTACATACCACCTTAATAATACCTCTGAAAACCTTCAGCAGAATGTGTTCTTGATCTTGTGGTTGTTTGGTTGTTGTTATTGTCTTGGTAATAGACCAAGTAAGAGTAGGTCTTGGTCAATAGTAGTGTAGGTTTGAACAATTAGGCTTCTGTTTAATATAAATATTATGGAGGGAAAATACAAAATACAACTAATTGAAGTTCCATGGCAACCTACCACTTGTAAGCTACAGGTCATCTATGTTTGCAGATCATGCATTTCTGAAATGGTACCCCTCAATTTGAAATCTAGTTGTTTCATGGGTGGAGTGTGAATCTATATGTATGTCAGTTTGCCATACGATTGTCACTATTCTGTAGGCTTCATCTGACTAAGCAAAACTGGATGTTATAGAAACACCTCTCTGATCTGCTGTCTGAAATGCAGCTGCTAGCCCTCTTGCTGAGTCATTGCGATCACACAAGATTTTAAGCTAGTTAATTTTTGGATGTACCTTAATAAACATACACACACACACACACACATACACACACACACACATATATATATATATATATATATGAAAATATTTTTATCCTTTTTTCCTGTTCCTATAAGCCCCCTCAAGGCCACGAACAACCCGCTTTTAAAATATACAGTGCAATCTTAATAAGCGTGTACGGGATTGCAGCCTTACAGACAGCTACACACATCTACAGCATCGTAACAACTACAACAACAATTAGAGAAGGAACAAAATCAGGATCAAACCCGGATACATGGAATCAACCAGTCTGTTATGGCCTAGGCCAAAAGCATCCTGAAATAACAGCATCTTGACTTTAGTGTCTGAAGGCAAGGAGAATATTCAAGGCCATTTTCACTCCGCTGGATTACCACCACTACCCTGCGCAGTCCGCACTCACCTCCATGGGTGCTGAAAACTGGGGCGGGGGAGTTTGAAATAACTAACTCAATAAAACAAAATGGCACCCAGGGCTGCTGTGGAACACCCGAAGGGCCAGAATGAGCTTGTTCACGTGCTAATTTAAATCTTTTAGGGAGTCTGTAGGAAGTACATAGTGGCCCAAAGGGCAAAATTAACTTGCAAACAAGCTAATTTGACCCTTTGTTTGCTTTGAAGCAGTTCCGGTCATCAATGCTTTTGCAAAAAAACAAAACAAAAAAACAACCCAGTACTTTTGGGGTCTCCTCCGAATTTTGGGTGGAGGGTGGGGGCTGCACTGGGCGACTGCTGGTTGCCCACTCCTGTTCTTGAACAAAGGATGTCAAAAAGTGGGAGCAGCCACCAAATACCACTGAATATCTTCCTACTGAACCTCTACCAGCAGTGAGATGGAGAATAGACAGCAGGGCCTCCAATGGAGGAAGTCGATGGCCCTCCTAGAGAAGGTAAGAAATCTATAGCCCCTGCTACGCTAAGGAAGACACACAAGTGACATCTCTCTTGTTGACACAGAAATACATGGTACATGGAACAAAAAAGTAAACATTGATTCATTTGTTATGTACATTTTTAAAGTACTGAGCTGGATGTTCTTATAGGAATGCTCTCGGATGAGAACTTTTGGCTTCATTTTTTTCCAGGGCAGGGCAGCAAGATGGGGGGAGGGGAGAGAGACAAAAAAAGGGGGGTTAGGGAGTACTCACTGCCTGCTTCCAGAGCTCATTCCGGCAGGGACTGCATTATCTCTCTCCTCCAAGCCTCAAAAAGAATGCTCTATGGAGACACAAGCCCTATGCAGGTGTTCGCCCAC
This sequence comes from Anniella stebbinsi, assembly GCA_029215795.1. NCBI lineage: Eukaryota > Metazoa > Chordata > Lepidosauria > Squamata > Anniellidae > Anniella > Anniella stebbinsi. The sequence continues at coordinate 18,213,198 of JARDYH010000001.1, forward strand.
TTGTGTGTAGGGCTAAAGCGTGAAGGGGGACATGGACGTACACGTAAGCCCCCGTCTCTAACGTCTCTATGTGCCGGGTACATGGTTAGACCTTTGTGCATTGATAACGCAGGGTTTGCAACAGTGGGAACTCTGTTTACACATTCAGCTGAATGCTCCTCCAGAGCCTTCTTCAGGCCTTCATGTTCAACACATATGTTAGCAGACCTTACCACAAAAAAACGGTGACCCCCGCACATATTTTCCTTTCACGGTTAGATGACAAAGCACTGGGAAACTCTGTAGCGAATGCAAACAACACCCCTATCCAAAACAAGTCATGAATGACACCTGTGATCGTTTGTCCAAAGAAATTGGCGAAGGCCAAAAATCAGAGTGCTCCGATTTTTGAAACATGTAAAGGTAGCAGTGGATCTATTCTGCCATCCTTTGTGCAAGATGACAACAAGGTAGGAAATTACCTTTTTCCTTTGGGAGTTTTTTGGGATTTGGCCCAGTCTCTTGGTCCACAGGTTCTCCGTCTCTAGTATTTGATAACATACCTAAAATACAGTCATGGAAAGAGAGAGAGAGAGGCTGAACTGCAAATTTGCTAAATTAAAAATGACCTCACCAATAAACTGACCATATTTTCGAGGGTCACTCAATATTCCCTAGTTCAGGGACTGGAAATATATTTTGCCACATTTCCTTCGAAGGGGCCACATTTTATAATAAACACTGCATCACCTGGCGCTAGGAGGTTTACAGTTGAATGGCCCAAGAGTTTGCAAGTAGCTTGGTATGCCGTACTAACCCAATGAGATCCAAATGCCCTGAAAGGCATTCAAGCACATCACGTGCCCTTTGGCACACTGTCCATTGAAGGCCGTGCTCTCTATTCTCTATCCCACCGCTGGTAGAGGCTCAGTAGGGAGGTATTCGGTGGTATTTGTTGTTTACCCCCATTTGCAAGTTTTACTTTTCACTGGTGGCATATCAGCGCTACATTACATCCCAGCTAGAGAAACCAGAACATTCAACCATGAACATTGCAAAAAATAATAATAAACGTAGGACAGTGGACTGGACAATTTTATTTTTACCATGGCTTTTCCTCTAGAACAAGTGATAGGTAGTTGAGTTAACATATCATTTCAGTGTGGGACTATGGGGGGCAGCTATACACCATTGACCAGATACTGGCTACCCTCCTGTTGTAGGTATTCTTTTAATGCTCTCACAGGGAACATTTAAGTTTCCTTATTTATCACCGTTGATGACATCCCTGGGATCTAAATTACTTACGTTTAAATATTAAGGTCTTGATACCTTTTGGAATACCATGGTTGCTATTTCCTAGAGTGAAAGGAAACATATCTCTGAGAAGAGACTCTGCAAAGTATGTTCCTCTCTGTCTCCCCCCCCCCCAAGCACACACAAAAAAAGCAACTGGAGACCACCATTTACAAAAACATGGAAATGCACATCACCCAGGTAAATTCGCTAGAAAATAAACTCATTTCTAGGAATTATCACTGAAGCATTAGAAATGGACGATCCCACTGTTTTGTACCATGTCAACCACATGAAAAGTTCAAAAAAAATCTATATGGTGGGGGGAACCTATGACCTTGCATTATTGGTAGATGCACCCTGTATGCCCTCCATGTGTGATGCAATACAACTCCCAGCATTCCAGGGCTGGCTGGGGGATGCTGGGAGTTGTGATTCAACACATCTGGGGGAAGGCACCAGGTTGGGGAAAGCTGTATTTAGAGGGCATGTTGGTTAAAAGCTCTGATGACCTCAATACACTAACCCTGGAGAGTACCAGTGTGTTATGCCCCAGGCAACTCTCTTGGCACCTGCTAGTCTCCCCGTTCCCCCTGATTTATATTCTATTTCTTAAGATTTTTTTAAAAAAACAAACAATAATAATTAGGAGGCTGACCTCTAGCGCCATCTTTGTTTGGGTTCAAAATAGTGGTCTTCTGTTTTGCTGCTCTAGCTTGTCTTTTACATTCTTAGGCAAGTTACTTTTCTTTTAATCTCCCCAGTTCATCTGGGGAGTATTCTGACCGGCCATGGCAACAATTTTACAAATGGGTGAGACCTCCTCCCACATAGCAGCCATTTCATGAAAATGCCCATGACATCCTCAAAATTCCAAATGTGCCCACTGGCCCAGAAAGGTTGGGGACCCTTGCACTATCCGCATGTAGACATCCCCTCCACATGTGGGGTTAACACTTGGAAGAGAGAGTGGTGCTATGCCTCATTTTCCCCACCTCTGGCATCTCTGCCAATGGCTGGCTATGCCAGCAACACCTTTGCACCTGCCATCTGCACCACTGTGGCCTTCACACGTTTCGCAAAGGTCCGAAGGAGGAACCAGCCTGTAGATTTCTCCATGTGACTGGGTGTCCGGATCACATGGAAGAGTCTACATGAATGCAGCTTGCTCCACCTTTAGACTTTTGCCATATGAGTGAGGGTCAGAGAGGCAAAGCCAGGTGGGCACACAGATGTTGAGGGCAGGGCCAGGAGGTTCAGCCACTCTTCACCCTCGGTGCACTAGCTCTACATGTGGAGGGTGACCTGGGAGCAGGCCCAAACACATGCCATTTTGGAGAAGGCAACTGATTCTTGTGCGAAGAGCAAACCTGCTTGCCTGCGCGACGCAGAGAAAACTGGGAAGACAAGAGAAACCTGCCAGTGAGCTGAGAGTTATTTCCTCTGAAATGTTCAAATTAACTGATTAACAAGATTGATTCATCGAAATCATTTCGGATGAAAAATGCTTTTAATAGACCAGAGGATTTAAGGAATTGGCAATTATCTGTCATTCTTCTCACTTAATAGAGAGATATAGACAGCTAGATGGTTAACAATCCAAACTGATGGATGACAGTTCAAAAACAATAAGCTGTACCGCTGAGAGAATCATTTTTTAAATGTAGCACCTGCAACATCATATGGATTCGGATGTAGCTTTATGATTTTTGGATTACTTAATTTCCTCGTTGATTAAAACATTACCTTCTCTTTACTTAACAGGTGATTAAAAAATTTAAATTCCCAATAATAATAATTCTGGTGCAAACCCTGACTTATTCTCCTGACCTCAAGGGAAAATCTGCCCTTATCGGCTGCCATATAGCCAATTTTTTTGTGAGAACTTCGGCGGTGGAGGATGCAAAAAAGATGAGGGGACTGGATGTTGCCCACCCATGGAGTAGATATCACCTTAGGAGGATCGTCTTCTCTTATATATACTTGCCCAGACCCTAAGATCATCTTCAGGGGTCCTTCTCAGGAGCTCCTGCCAAAAGAAGTGAGGCAGATGGCTACCAGGAAAAGGGCCTTTGCTATTGTGGCACCCCAGTTACGGAATGAGCTTCCTAGAGAAGTTCGCCTGGCACCTACGTTGTGCCCTTTCAGTGCCGGGTGAGGACTTTTTTTTCTTTTCCCGAGCCTTTTTAGCATTCCAGTTTTTTGCTCTGCTGTTTTAAATCTGCTATTGCATTTTAAATCTCTGCACCATTGCTAGGCATTTTTTTCTGGTTGTGCTTTCGTACTGCAGTTATAAGTCATTACATTTTAGATTGTATGTTATGCTGCATTTTGTGATTTTTAATTTTTGTGAACCGTCCAGAGAGCTTTGGCTATACAGTGGTATAGTAATGTAATAGATGAATGAATGAATGAATGATATATTATCTCCTTTGCATGAGTGCAATTTTTATAAGTGTAAATGTACGTGTGTGATATATACAAGGAACATCTTTTTAGTAAATCTTCGCAAGCATGTTTCCCTGGATTATATATATATATGTAATTTATTTGTGTGCACATGTGCATATATTTCATTTATGTATTCATTTATTACATTTCACAACAATTAAATAATATTTAAACATAATGGATAGATTTATCTGACTACTTACAAGGAAGATACTGATCCTCCCATTTGTAACTAAATCTAGAATCGTCATTAAAGAAAGTTCAGTTTTATGAGGGAGGTTTAACAGATAGATAGATAGACAGATAGATAGATAGATGATAATACTACACACTAGTCAGTTCAAATTCACATATCCACATTTTATATGCATGCACCATTTTCCTTTGAGCCCGTTTCCTCCCACAAAGCCACAGATTCGCTAGAGCTGCCACCTTTATTTTTCCTGGAAAGGCTCCTAAGTTTTTAAGAACAGAGCGCAGGCAGAAATCCAACCAACGTGGTTTGGTCAGGCATGGACTTGCAATGGGATAGCCTTTGGATCATCTCCCTCTCACTTCCTGCAGTCCCTTCTCTTTGCCACGGGGCTCTCCCAAAATTCAGTGGCATCAGAATAAGCTTACAATAATAGAGTACCAACCGATTCTATCTGGTGTGTTGTCAAGTTGGGATGGAGAACTCGAAACGCTGCTGCTCTGATGCGAAGAGGCATGACTCCCGGGTCGTTGACTCTCTTCCACCGACGGGACAGGCGAAGGGCTGTCTTGAATCCTCTCCTTTAAGAAGAAGAAGCACTTTAAAAGAAAGGAAGGAAGGAAATGCTGTGTGTGTGTGTGTGTGTGTGTGTGTGTGTGTGTGTGTGTGTGTGTGTCAAAGACCATTGTCTCCCTCATCCCCTGGATCCAGTCTGACACCCTCACAAACCACCAGGATGAAAGAAAGAAATGTTTGTGTAATGATGGTGGTTGCTTTAGAATACACTATAGGGACAATTGACAAAACATCAGCATATTCCCCCCCATTAGGAACATAGGAAGCTGCCTTATCCATGTATCCATCTAGCCCATTATTGTTGACACTGACTGGCAGCCATGGCTCCCCAGGGTTTCAGGAGGGATTCTTTCTTTGCCCTACCTGGAGAAGCCAGGGATTGAACCGGTGACTTTCTGCATGCCAAGCAGATGCTCTGTCCCACTGAGCTACAAGCCCTCCCTGTCCCTAGGCCTCTCTATCTTAAGCTGTACACTTTTGTTGAATTTCTTGTGTTTTGGTCTTTGCTTCTTGGACCCACCCAACACTGTTAAGAGTGGGTGGGTGATGGGGGAAGAGTTGGCGTACCACATTTTGAAGTAAGTGAAGGAATACACCTAACTATCTAGAGGGTGGAGGCATACAGCCATTTTAAGTCCGGACTCCAACACTACCAAACTGCAACACTGTTGAAGATCTTCCAAAACATGCTACCCTCCACATTTAGATCCCTTAATCGTAGCATGTAGTGCTTTGTCTATTCTAAACACAATTGCCCAAGAAAATGCTGCCTGAAATGTGTTTTTAATAGGATAGCTATTGGACATTCAATACCAACTGAACCTCAAAATCACGTAACAGATGTGTATCTATTATACAGCGGTTAACCCTCAATAGGCATGCTTTCTTACCCAATTATCCCTTCATTTAATGAACATACAATAACTAATAAAACTTAAAAGAGAAGCATTTAATTGCTGTACTGTTAGCTTGCTAATTAAAAATATTTGTTAAGCTTAAATACATAGTAATCTTTTCTAGGCTTTTCATGCCTCTGTGTCTTGGGGGCATTTTTTGGATTTACATTGGTTTGAAACAAACTTCGGATCATTTTCCAGGGAATGTGTAGGATATTGCTGCAGACATGATAACCGTAACAGCAGAAAATGAAAAAGCCCAATAAGTGTTACTAAAAGCCCAATAGGTGTTAATACAGAGCATGGTCTCAGTCCAATACTAAAATGGCAAAGGACCTGAGAAACTGACAAGGATGTGTCATCTCTCTTTTTGAGTACTTCCTATCTAATGCATGCCATTTGGAGGTTGTTGTTCACACAGAACAATAAGCCTGGATTCTAGAGAATCTTAGTTTATTGTAAAAGGGTTGGTGTTCTAGCACCTTTGTTTCTGCTTTGTTTGTCCTCTGTACTGTGACTGCTAAACAAACTGAGAAGGAGTGTTTTAATGTGTCATCAGAACCTGGGATCTTGCCTTGTTGCTCCCAAACAAACCAGGATTCATAAACCAATAACAAATCCTGATTTGCAATCTTGGCTTGCAAAGGAAGCAACAAGCCAGGATCCCAGGTCTGGAAAACATGGTGAACAAAACTTTCCTGGTTCAAAAGCTTTAATGTTACATTGATGAAGAAGGTTGTGAAATCTAAAGGGCCATTAATACAGCTGGCACCCCCCCCCCCCAATAATCTCCAGGAGCGTTTGGGGCAACTGGCAAATTTGTGCCTCAACTGGGACCACATGGAAATGCCTGTTTGTATTAGAAGCCTACATACCATAATGACCCTGTTCGGATGACACACTAAGCCATGGTGGTTAAGCATTTTGAGCTAAACATTATGGCTTAGAGTGCTGTGTGAACCATTCCTAACCATGGTGGCAACATAACTATGGTTTAAACGTGTGCATGAACCATTTGCTGCAAAAGGGTTAGCAGCCTAACCATGGCTTAAGCATGTCTAAGCAGGGGCATTATCTCCACAAACAGTTTGTGTGTGTGTGTGTGTTAATTGCCCATTCTTGACTAGACCACCTCAAAATAGTTTGCATTAGAACAGAGATAGCTCACAACTATATTATTGCTGATAAAATGTATTCCTCCACCCTTTACTACTGTGACTGCCACTCAGCTCGGAAGGAACAAGGAATTCTGAGGAGCGTGGCAGATGACATCAGTGCCCCCGCTAATAAAAAAGTGTTGGTGCTGCATCCCTGTGAACCCTGGCTCCACTACACCATCACCTCTGGTCTAAAGGAACAACAACACACCTCTCTTTTTCTCATGGGCACAAGGAGTGTTGTTCTATGCAAGACAAGCAGTATGGCTACAAAACTCCTTAACTCGCCAATAGTGCATCCCATTGAACCATTTTGTAAAGAGAATGCAAATTGGCATCACTTCTAACAGAATGTGGAGACAAGCACTAGATAGGTGGTGGGTTCCCCATGTGGTGTAGCCACAGGGCTCCCAAGAGACATAAATGTCTTGACTCTTAGCAAAATATATATTTAGAAGCTGCTAGCCTTGGTGAAATAAATTAGGATCCAACATTGAGATTCCTGAGGTGGACTGCGATGCTCGCTGGAACGAAAGGCAGTTGTGATGATCTTTTTGCCGTAATATATGCGAGCAATTTCTTCTTTGCACGTAAACAGATCCATTTTTCAGCTCCGTAATCAGTATGCATCTATTAAGCTACTTAACAGCAATGAGCTGTGGTTCATTAGGTAGCTACTGTTGTGTCTCTGTCTAGTTAAAATTTCACAGCAAGTTAATCTATTTTATTACAAATGAGAACACAAGCGATAATGTCCCCACCATTTTCCAAACACAGGGTTAACGGTATTTGTAACAAATCAATGAGGACATTTCAATAGGAAAATTGCAAGCCTCACAGCCTTAACATCTTTTTACACCTTGATGACTTCATTTTGTCATTTGTGAATTTTACAGCTCCCCCCACCCACCCCCGTCACCGTCACCCTTCATATATTTCAGTTTTCTTCTCCTGAAAATAGCTGTCATCCTGCTAGCCCAATACATCAAAGGCTTCCTTCTAGATAGCAGATTGCTACTTACACACACACACAGCGGCAAATATTATATGGGTACAACAAACATAAATGGGGTTGAATTCCCCTTGATGGACCAGGGGTGCAGCTTGGGGGTTCTTTGAGCTTTGCTCCTGGATTGTCAGGTGGCAGTATGGCCAGGAATGCCTTCGGCTGGTGCACCAGCTGGCTCCTTTCCTGGAACAAGTAGACTTGGCCACTCTCATCCATGCCTTGGACACATCCAGATGAGTTTCATGCAAGGCACTCTACATGGGGGCTGGCTCTGAAAAGTGTTTAGAAATTTCAGCTGTGCAGAACGCAGCAGCCAGAGGTTTGCTTTTTGATTTGGTTTTCTTCACTCTACCGGAACTGTCTTCCAGTTCATTTCTGGCCTCACTCCAGGTGCTGTTCCTTACTTTAAAAAGTCCTAAATCTGAGTTACCCTCCTGATGTTTTGAACCACAACTCCCATAATCCCTTTCCATCAGCCATGCAGGCATGGGCTGAAGGGATTTGTAGTTCAAAACATCTGGAGGGCATCAGTTTGCCTACTCCTGCCTTAAACAATTTAGGGCTAGGTTATTTGAACGTGAACCTTACCTATTCTTCAACCAGAGTCTTGTTCTGTGTCCCATTCCCATTACAGATCTAGCTGACTGGGATTTTAGTCTGATTTGAGGAGGGATGTACAACATTTCATTTTGGCTCACAAGACATGAGGGCATGTCCTCTTTGAAACCCCAAAGGTGAGCTTGAACGTGAGCAGGTGTGTGCCAAAAATGTTAGTAAATTGCCTTAACATGTGCTCAAAATCAGGTTGATTTGAGCAGCTTTCCCAATCCAGTTTGTGTAAATTTCCTCATTTTCACAAATTTCCCCTGTAGATCAGCACCAAGGACCGGCCTTCCCCCATTGCCGCCCCAGTCCTCACCTCCAGTGCCGCTTGCAGCGGCCTCCCTGGCCTGGAAATGCAACGTTACTACAAAGTAGGCCACGATACCACAAGATCTCTTGCGGGATCATGGCCTACTTTGTAGTAACGCCGCGTTTCCAGGCTGGGGAGGCCGCTGCAAGCGGCGCTGGTGGCGAGAACCAGGGGGGCAATGGAGGTGAGTGGGGAAGTCTGCTCCTCGCTGCCACAGTGGCAGCTTCTCACTGGCAGTGGCCTCCCTGGCGCTGGCGGACCGGGGCTGTGCGGCCCAGGGCGGTGCTGGCGGTGCGGACCGAGGCAGCGCTGGCGGCGAGGACTGGGGTGGCGCTGGCGGTGCGGACCGGGGCGGCACTGGCGGTGAGTGGGGAAGGGAAGAGGGGGACACATGACCGGGCTGGCCCGGCCCATCAGGTCCCTGGGTAGCGGATCGAGGGGGGGCATGCACAGCCCTACCGTATTTCTTCGATTCTAAGATGCACTGATCCCCAATATTACATGTCTGAAAATGGGGTGCATCTTAGAATCGACGGTGGCCCTAAAATTAAGGTGCGTTTTAGAATTGATGGCGTCTTAGATTCGGTGAAATACGGTAGTTACATTTTCTGAGTCAAACCAAGAAATCATTCTTTAGTAAGACACAGAAATATACTGTCCTTCAAAGGGATTTAATACAGGAAAAAAAGGTATTTGGGGGAGAATTTATGGTTCAGCTCCATAAAGAGAAGAGAAAACAAATAGCCACTAGGTACTATACAGGGGGATACAGGTAAGATCTTTAAAACATCTGCTTTTAAAAGAATTAATTACATTCCAAAATCTATAAATTACTTCTGAAAGCAAGTGTTTCCTAGCCTTTCTGTACACATTTTCAGAATCCACATCCTAAAAAAAAGGGGAAACCCCCAAATCCTTAAAAACAAACAAAATAAGAGGATTTGAAAAGCCCATTAGCATCAGCGTCTTTTTAAGATCTCTACACTGCTGGTGGCTTTTATTTGGTTTTTACTCTAGTTTTATACCGTCTTAAACTTTTAAATGTTTTTAGATTACGTTTTATTACCTTATTATATTTTATGGTTTTAAGTCTTGTTCTATGAACCATCCAGAGAGCTTGGGCTAATGGGCGATTACAGAAATACTATAATAAATAAACAAATAAACACACCAGGTAGGTCTTGGGATGTATAGGTGCAATCCAGCCCACGGACCAGAAAAAAAGGCTGTCCATACCAATGCTAAGGACAGATCTTACCAGGCTAAGCTCCTGCTCCTTTCCTCCATATCACTTCCTTTGGTACTTGACCGGTTTGCTTGCCTTTGATTTTTATATTACCTGCCTGTGGCCCTTCTCATTAGTGCTGTGAAAATGCCTCCCTCTCTTCCACTTTCAGCGCCCTGTGCCCTGGCTGTGAAAGTCTCTGTGGGTGGGTTTCAGGGTACCTTCTATGTCCTGACCCTTTGAGCAACTCTTGAAGGATCTCTTGCCTCCTTAAGAGTCCCACCTTCCTTCTTCTCCTCTTCCTAGTAACGTGGGGCTGAGGACGTGGAGTGATGAACCCACCAGACACTTCAGGTCTCCTAATATATCAACGCGAGCAAATTACAAGTAAAGGTATTTAGACAATAAAGCTGAGTGATGCAAAACAAATTAAAAAGAAATAAAAACACTGCAAAAACGCAAGTTCTTTTACCCTAAGCTTCACATAGACTTATTCAGGCTGCTTCTTTCTTCTCCACTTCCTCATGCTTTGGTCTTTTCTGGCTCTGCTCCTGGCTGGCTCTCTCACTCTTTTATACCCTCTTTCCCCAAAACAGAAAGTACTATTTCAGTCTTGTAGAAATGAAACTTAACCGGAGAAACGAATCTTAACTGGAGAAATGAAAGTACTCCACTCAGGGATACCCCCTCTAAGGCCTGACTTTATTAACTTCCCTCTGTAGGCAAACATGCATAGTGGGATTTTGAGTTGGAGGCACAAAACTCAAGTCTCCTTCCAAAACTGTGATTTCTCCTGTGATGATATAGCTTCATTCTTATGGAAGATTCAGGGAAGAGGGAATTGTGGTCTAGAACCTGATGGGAAGAACTCTGGGTGGTGACCAAGTATATCATCCTTACCCCAACATTCCCCCCCCCTTTGTGGCTTTATGTTGGATTTTTAAAAAATCCATTGAAATTGTGGCTTTATGTTGGATTAAAAATAAAATTAAAAAAACAGAAGAGTTCTATGGATTCTCTGTGCCTTTTTGACAGCTAAAAGGCAGATTCACGTTGTATAATGCAAAGGATAGAAGACTTTACATTGCTTTCAATATCCGAACAGGTGTGAAATAGATGCCACCTTCATATGGATACAAATTTGAATATTTGATCCCCTTTTGTTGAAGTTTTTGCATAGTTCTTAGAAACCCTATGTTTCCATACATACATACATACACAGAGACATTTCATATGTATGCATCAAAATAGGGTGACTAGATAAAATCCAGGTCAGGGCTCATGTAACTTTAACAGTTGTAGAGAAAAGGGAATTTCAGCCATGGTCATTTGTATGCAATTAGTTCCTGGTGAAATTTCCTCCCTATTACAACAGTTAAAGGTGCAGGCACTATACTAGAGTGACCATATACAAAAGAAGGCAGGGCCCCTGCAACTTTAACTGTTGTGATGAAGAGGGAATTTCACCAGGAACTAATTGCATACAAATGACACTGGCTGAAATTCCCTTTTCTCTACAAATGTTAAAGTTACATGTTCCCTGACCTGGATTTTATCTGGTCACCCTACATCAAAATGGATATATTCAAATGTTGTCACATGTCTTTCTTTTGTTTAAATTTTACAACAAAATAATAAAAAAGGGGTGGGGGAGCTGGATTTAAAAACAAAACAGAAGACTGTTGTAATATACCCCAAGCACTGCAAATCCAGTGGGAGTTGGGATATGCATATTTAAAATCAATAAATCATGTTTGAAAACTGCAGGTAGAAACTCCCTGGTCTTTCAAGTTCCACCTTCTTCTATCCAAATTGGGACCACAGAACTGCTTATTTAACACACAAACACAACACAAACGTGGACCCCATAAAAATGCCCTTGCCTCATCCTCAGGGGTCCTTCTCCGTGAACCCCTGCCAAATGAAGTGCAATAGGTAGCCACCAGGAGGAGGACATTTTCTGCTGTAGTACCCAGGCTGTGGAATGAGCTCCCGAGAGAGGTTTGCCTGGCACCTTCATCGTACTCTTTCTGGTGCCAGGTGAAGACCATTTTATTTAGTTCCCAGTATTTCACCAATTTACTATCCTAGTCTTTTAACTCTGCTGTTTTCACTCTGCATTTTCAAGCTGTTATTTTAAATCTCTGCACTGCTGCTTGGTTTTATTCGTGGTTTTGTATTGCGGTTTTAAGCTTCCCTATTATATTTTATGCTGCACTTATGGTTTTAATTTTTATGAACCACCCAGAGAGCTTCATCTATTGGGCAGTATAGAAATGAAATAAATAAATGAATAAATAAATAAATAGTCTTCTTCCTTTTGGAGGTCTTCTTCCTTCTGTTTCCTTACCTCATGCATACCCTACAGACAGTTGTGTAGTGGCATTCTGAAGCCACATCCCCACAAAATTGCCTGTTCTCTTTGAGCTTGGCTTTCTTTCGTCCTCACAACAGCTGGAGAAGGAAATGATTCCCCTCCCCACAGCAACAATACATTGTTCCTTGTTGTAATTATGGGAAATATTTTGGAGGTAGCTTGGTCTTGAATGCACAATGAAGACCGGTTCGTTTAACAAAAGACCTGCTCCTAACAGATGAAAATCCCTAGACCCGGTTTGTCGTTATGGATTGACACAGCTGCCTGCCATTTTGAACTCTCCTTGGGGGTGTGGCTATGGGGAATGTTATGATAAGTGCCTACACGTCAACGTTGACCACTACGCCACTGGTACCCACAGATACCAAATGGCTGAACAGCCAACGTTGCTCGTCCACAGTGATCAAGCCCTGACAAACACACAACAATATTATATGCAGAGCTTACCTAGTCTTGACATAATCAACTTGACCTTAGTACTTCAGCTGTGATATTTCATAGTATCGATCTGCGTTCGTGTGCCAAGCTTTCAGAGAAGCTGTGACGCGAAGGCTTGCTTGTTTATTTTTACTTCCAGTGCAGTTATAATTACTCATCCAAATGTTAATCTATTAATGAGTTCCTAAAGGATTTAATGGCCTTTCTCTGCTGACATGTGGATTTTGCCGGTCTGCCTGAGTACTGGAAATTTTATTCCTGCATTTTGTCTCGATGTTTCTTCTTCCATTGATGCTGTCCCTCTTATGATCCCATGGGCAGGACAAAGCGGAAGTTCACTCACGAACGAAATTGGAGGCAGAAGATAACAGCCCAATTCAGTATGTATTTGACAGTAAAAAAAAGAAAAAGAAAAGAAAGAAAGAAACTTTCAGCTTGTGACTTTCTGGAGCAAGATGGACTTACAATAAGTACCGAATACCACCCTTAATATTTTTTTTCTGAATTATCTCTTCAAGGGGGTGACCCTATCACTGTGTTTCTTATGTTCTTATTAGGGATATTAGAGGAATCCATCTGGGGGGTGGAGTTTGCCGAACTTTCAACAGCTCACCCTTCCTCCCCGCGGGACTTCAGTTTGCTTCCTCACAAGCTAGCCTGGCTCAACCTTCATCAAATTGGGTGAGCTCGCAGATTTTCAGCTGTGTGTGTGTTTCCCATCTATAGGAAGTTTTGCAAATTGCAGCGGCAACTCGCTGAATTTGCATGAATTTTGTCTGCAATTTGCAAGGTGCTGGTTTTAACCTATAAAGCCTTACACGGTTTGGGACCACAATACCTGATGGAACATCTTTCCTGACATGAACCTACCCGTTCACTACACCCAACATCAAAGGTCCTCCTCCGGGTGCCTACTCCGAGGGAAGCTCGGAAGACGGCAACAAGGGAGAGGGCCTTCTCTGTGGTGGCCCCTCAATTATGGAATGATCTCCCTGATGAGGCCCGCCTGGCGCCAACACTGTTATCTTTTCGGCACCAGGTCAAAACTTTTCTTTTCTCCCAGGCATTTTAACAGCTCAAGTTGAGGTTTGACATTATGTCCAGGCTTAACAGTTAAAATGTTTTAAAGTGTTTTAATGACAGCTGTTTTATGTTTATGGTTTTAAATTTTGTATATTGTCTTTTTAATGCTCAATCTTTTTAATTTTTGTAAACCGCCCAGAGAGCTTCGGCTATGGGGCGGTATATAAGTGTAATAAATAATAAATAATAATAATAATAATAAACACATTCCAGCCATGGTTTGTGCAAATCATGCAAAGTGCAATCACAATTTGCACAACTTTCTGTTGACAGGGGCAAATGCAAAAAGGTCCCGGGTTTGGGGAAAAGCCCGCAGTTTGGCTCATGAATGCAAGCGGAAACGGATGGCAGCGGGGAACTGCTGGGCCCCTAAAGGTCAGGATTTTCAAAAGAAGGACATCCTTAATTCTTATTTCTCCATTTCAGGTGGAGTTGAAGGCTACATGGCAGCCCTGTTCAGGAAACCTCCTCATGCATTCCATGGCTAGAACTGTCCAATGCTAGTCCACCCCTCCGGCCATGACCCCAGGTGCCCACATGTTCACTTGAAGATGTGAAAGTACTGTGTGCACAGGGGCCCCTTTCACACATCCAGCCGGCTAAAGGGGCATGCCAATGCAGGGTCTGGCTAGCCATCAGATTTACATTCCCACTCCCCTCAAAAGCGCTTTGATCAACCATTTGAACTCCGTTGCCCCATTAGGCAGACTTGTTCATCCGCAGCAACCAGATTCGCCCACACCAAGAATACACGAGTGACCATAGCCACCACACTTGAGCCACTCATCCAAATGTGGCATGGGATCCAGCTCAGGGAACAGGTAAATTTGGATGAAACTGGATTCATGTGCTCCAATCCAGAGCCTTTCACAAGCTCCACTCTGCATAGACAGCTCAACTAGAGATGCTGGGAGCACCTGCCTGGATCCGGACGACTGGCGGATCCCCTGTGTCCGCCCCCCCCCCCCCCACACCCAGTTGACCCCTGACTGAGCCCTGTGCAATTGTGGCTCATGGGCGGGTGGCTGCCAAGTGCTTACCAGGTTAAGCCAAGCCAAGGAAGAGGCTTGCGCAGCCTGGTGGGCGGCGGGCGAGCGCCCGCCGAGGTGAGTGCAGGCAAGTTCGCTCACCCCTAGCTTCAACCATATGGGCTTCTTCATTCCATTCAAGTCCTGCGAATGAAAAAACTTTCATGGCCTTGCGGATCTCCATGTACACATCAAAGCTGCCCCGTCCATAGTTTACCCTTTGAGCAATGATCTGAAATCCATACCTTTCAAATCCACAGTATGTTATACAAATGGCTTATATCATTTGAGCGTAAGAAGCTGCCTTGTTCCAGGATCAGCTGATTTGTCTGCGTAGTCCAGTATCGCCTACTCTCGTCAGCAGAGGGCTTTCTCTCTGCTTACTATCTGAACCTCTTAAAATGGAAGAGATCAGGGATTGAATTTGGGATTTTCTGCATGCAAAGCACGTGTTGTACCCCTGTGTCCTGGCCTCTCCAGCGGAGCCTTCGGACTAACTTTGAAAATAATCAGATGTATGTTTCACTACGATCTGGAAAAAAAATAATACCACCACCTTCAGCGTGTATTCGTTTTTAATACCAGATGTTCGCTTCCTAATTTCATTGCAATGTGACCATTTCTCATCAACTCATTAATTGCCAGCTGCTCAGCCAAAGAAAACAACAACAACAACCCACAAATCCACAGATAATCAGATGATATTGGTAAATAGCCAGCCAAAAATGCGTCCCACTGGCAATTCTCTAAGAGTCAAGGAAGAGCAACAGAAGTTTCCGTACCACTATTATAAAATGTCCTGAATTTATATTGGTATTGGTAATGTGGATAATTGGGGTGGGGGGACATAACTTAATGAGTCAGGACCTATGCAGATGCAGAGTGGTCAACCTGTGACCCTTCAGATCTGGTTGGACTACAACTCCCATCACCCATGACAATGATGGCTGTAGCTGATGGGAGACGTAGTCCAGCAATACATTAAGGTTGCTCATCTCTGGTTTGGAGGAACTACGCATTAAGTAGAATCATACAGTTGGAAGGGGGCATTTAGGCCATTGAGTCCAACCCACTGCTCAGTGTAGGAATCCAGTTTAGAGCATCCCTAAAAGATGGCTGTCCATTCTCTGCTTAAATGCCTCCAGTGATGGAGAGCCCCACCTCCCTTGGTGTCATTGTCTGACTGCTCTAACAGGTAGGAAGTTTTTAAACTGAAATCTGCTTTCCTCTAACTTAATTATTTTGTGGCCTATAGTCTTGGATGACAGAGAACAAGTTGCCAACTTTCTCCTCCATGACAATCCTTTACATACTTGAAAAGTGTTACCACATCTCCCGTTAGTCTTGTCTTCCCAAGCTAAACGCACCCAAATTCCTTCAATATTTCCTCATAAGGAAAGAAGAAATGTGGACACATGGAGAAAAAGGAGGGAAAGAAAGAGGAGTCAGTAAATGGATGTGCAGCTCAGCGGGGCCATTAGCTGACCCCTCAGGTGGAGCTCAGGACATGGCAGCAGATGCACTCTCACTGACCAGCCCCTACCACACTACCTGCACAGTGGGGGCCTCTATAGAACAATTCAAGAAGCCAGAAATATTAGGGTGATCATATGAAAAGGAGGACAGGGCTCCTGTATCTTTAGCTGTTGTGTAGAAAAGGGAATTTCAGCAGGTGTCATATGTATGCATGCAGCTCCTGGTGAAATTCCCATTTCACCACAACAGTTAAAGCTGCAGGAGCCCTGCCCTCTTTAGCTAGAGTGACCAAATACAAAAGAGGGCAGGGCTCCTGCAGCTTTAACTGTTGTGATGAAGAGGGAATTTCACCAGGTGTGGCATGCATACAAATGGCCCCTTCAGAAATTCCTTTTTCTACACAACTGTTTAAGATACAGGAGCCCTGTCCTCTTTTTAATTATTATTATTATTATTATTATTATTAGTAGTAGTAGTAGTAGTATTTATAACCCGCCTCTCCCTTCGGATCAAGGCGGGGAACACAATGTAAAATACAAAAATCACAAGCAGTTAAAAAAAATTTAAAACAAGAGAAAATGCATCGTTAAAACATCTTAAAATTCATCCAGATAGGCCTGCCGGAAGAGAGCAGTCTTCATGACTCTCTTAATTTCATGAAGACTGCTAATTTGTCTAATCTCCTCTGGCAGACCATTCCATAGTCTGGGAGCGGTGGAGAAGGTCCTCTGGGTAACACTCGCCAGCCTAGTTCTGGCTGGCTTGAGTAAGTTCTTCCCAGAGGACCTAAGTTTGCGGGGCGGACTGTAAGGGAGAAGGCGATCCCGCAGGTAGCCTGGGCCCAAACCATGTAGGGCTTTAAAGGTAATAACCAAGACTTTATACTTCACCCGGAAACTGACTGGCAGCCAATGAAGTGATTTTAAAACTGGTGTAATGTGGTCGCCCCTAGATGTACCGGTGACCAACCTGGCTGCCATATTTTGAACAAGTTGAAGTTTCTGGACTAGGCACAAAGGTAGCCCTATGTACAGCGCATTGCAGAAGTCAAGCCTCGAAGTTACCAGCGCGTGCACTACCGTCTTTAGGTCTTCCAACTCTAGGAAGGGGCGCAGCTGGCGTATCAACCGAAGCTGATAGTAGGCACTCAATCTGAGCTGTCATCTGGAGTGACGGATCCAGGAGTACCCCCAAGCTGCAAACACAGTCTTTCAGGGGGAGTGTAACCCCATCCAGAACTGGTTGACACACCTCCAAACCCAAGTTGGGGCCTTTGACAGCGAGCACCTCCGTCTTGTCTGGATTCAGCTTGAGTTTGTTTTTCCTCATCCAGCCCATTACCGCCTCCAAGCATTCATTCAGAGGAGACACACTATCCTTAGCTGACGATGTTGTTGAAGGCATATCAGCGTATTGATAGCACCCCGCCCCATGCCTCCGGATGATCTCTCCCAGCGGTTTCATGTAAATGTTAAACAGCATTGGGGAAAGGATGGCACCTTGTGGTATGCCACATAGCAACTCCTTTTTTGAAGAGCAGCTATCCCCAAGCATCACCATCTGGAACCTGCCCAAGAGATAGGATTGGAACCCTAGAAATATGCACCCTACCCTCCCATGCACAACACTATGTTGAGAGGACACACAAAGAGAAAGAAGAAAGCTGCCCCTGTTGAAAAGTGAGGATTGCTTTCCATATTGTGTGTGTGTGTGTGTAAATTGTGTGTGTGTGTGTGTGTGTGTGTGTGCATGAGGAGCATGGCCTTCTGGGTCTTTTACATGCCCTGCCAAATCATCTGACTGCCTAACAGTTCCCTTCCATCACATGGCAAAAAGGACTCCCAGTTCGCTTCCCCCCCCCCCAACTAATTAGGCTTTTCTCTAGCTTTCTGCAATCTCCTTCCCACTATGAAAACATTCCTTGTTTGATGCTGCATCTGACTGATTAAATGATGTTCCCAGGCCTAATGACGTTAATGCTATTTTCAGGCCACATTAGGACTATATTTGTTATTAACTACAAATGCTAATGGCTGAGCTAACATTAAACGGACCTGGAGCATAGCAGAAGGCTAATAAGAGATTGGTCTAATCATATTCCCAGGTTAGTTTTCATGCACATAAAAAACCAACATAAAAAAACATGTGGATTTGAAAACTCAGAATAGCTCTTCTGCCAGCAAAGGCAAAAGCAGTGCAATGGTTATTATTTACCAGAGCCTACCCTTGTGCTTTGAAGGAATATTAGCTGGCACTTATGGGTCTTGAGCCCTCATCCCTGAGGAAACATCAGTGGTTATTTCCAGCTTATACTATCCTGACATTAGAGTAAAAAATCAAATTGCAATTGCTGCAGAACTGGGAAATAAGCCTGCTCAGGAACAGAGCTCAAGGGCAGAGTTCATGTTTTGCAGGCAGAAGTTCCCAAGTTAGAGCCATGGCATCTCCAGGTAGGGCAGGAAAAACCCTGCCTGAAATCCTGGAGAGCAGCTGCCAGTCAGTGTCAACTAGGGGTGTGCACGCCCGAAATTATCGTATCGTATCATTATTGGAAATCACTTTTTAAAAAAATTTGGATCGGATTATATTGGAGGTTAATCGTATCATATTTCCGATATCGGAAATACGATATTTAATTCAGAGCCCTATTTAGTTGCTTTTTGAGACAGAAAGGCCTATAACTTCCGTATTTTCAAGGTTAAGGACTTGAAATTTGGCCACAGTGCTTATGGGGTATGCCTAAGTATGTGTATGAAATTTCAGAACAATCCCTCCAACCAGGTATTGTATATGAATTTTTGAAAGATTGTGCAGCTTTTTTGACAGATCTCTGAATGACAACTCGCCATGTGCATTCAGAGATCTGTCAAAAAAGCTGCACGATCTTTCAAAAATTCATATAAAATATACGGTTGGAGGGATTGTTCTGAAATTTCATACACATACTTAAGCACACCCCATAAGCACTGTAACCACGTTTCAAGTCTCTAACTTTGAAAATACAGAAGTTATAAAAAAAGTATTAGACAATAGACACATACACTTTCCTTAAAGAACTTAAATGGGTGTAATTTTTTATTTTAAAAGATAGAGACATGAAACTTGTTGGATTTTGCAGATGGGATGTTGCTAATCCTGGCTCCCCAAGTTGCATGTCTTTATCTTTTAAAATAAGAAAAGTTATGCGGGTCCCGCAAAACCCCTACCCCCCTTGTAACTTCATAATTTTAAAAGCCTGAAACTTGATTTTTTTTCCCAATGCAGCTTGTCTATTGCTAGTCATTTGTGAAAAAAATTCAGAACAATCCCTCCAACCATGTATTTTATATGAATTTTTGAAAGATCAGGCAGCTGTTGACAGCTGGTTGACCAAGCCTCCCACTTGCTTTCTAACTGCCACAATTGTTACAAAATTCATATAAAATACAGGGTTGGAGGGATTGATCTGAAATTTTGCACATGTGTCTAGCACATGCTGCTACACATATGTGCCAAAGTTCAGATCAATACCTCCATCTGTGTATTTTATATGAATTTTTGAAAGATCTTGAAGTTTTTTTGACTGATCTCTGAATGAACATGGCGAGCTGTCATTCAGAGATCTGTCAAAAAAGCTGCACTATCTTTCAAAAATTCATATACAATACCCGGTTGGAGGGATTGTTCTGAAATTTCATACACATACTTAGGCATATCTCATAAACACTGTGACCATGTTTCAAGTCTGTACCTTTAATGGCAGTCCGATAATCCGATAAAATCCGATATAATCGGACTGACAATTATCAGATCCGACACTTATTGGAGGTTTTTCTATCGTATCGTAATCGTTAATTGGATGTCTGATAACGCCCATATCGTATCATTATCAGACATCTGAACGATACAATACACATCCCCAGTGTCAACAATACTGGACCAATTGGACCAATGATCTGACTCAGTGAAAGGCAGATTCCTGTGACTCTATGATTGGGAACCCTGGGAGTTGTAGTCCAAAACATCTGCAGGGCACCAGGTTGGGGGAGGGCTGTTCTAGCCCGACACTCTGTGGTCTTGCTTGGTTCATTCTGTACTTTTAAAAAACACGCCCAGCTGAAGAGACATTTTGTTTAAAATTCTCAGGCCGGGGATGGCTCGTGGTGAGCCAAGTTTCAGACCGAGAAAAGTTTTCTCACTGGGGCTGTAAATCCCTGAAGGCAGGGATTTATAATAAGGTTTTTGACAGAGACTTAACTATAGGAGTGCTAGTAGGAGCTGCTAATCACATTAGGTTAGATTATAGATGGCAAGGAAAGCTTTCGAGACTTGGCTACCGTGGCACCGCCTAATTTATAGTGTTCTTGTCAGGATGAAATCAAATTTCATAGTTATGACATTTCTTTCCAGAGTACTAAATGTTAACTTTGCTGAACAGGCACATTTTGGAGCGGGTTGGGGGGGGGGGAGAGGAAAGGGTGACAGAGGGAGGGTGACAGACAGCTTTGTTCTAGATGGCAAATGTGATATATCACACAGGGAGACATGATAACTTCATTCAAAGACGGCCACGGAGCAGACCTTTTTCATACCAGTGAGAAGCAGCTAGGTTATGCGATAGCTTGGCTATTTGGCCTGCAAAATCTAATCTGTTGATTAATCTATTAAGACATTCTAATTTACTAATACCATAAGAGCATAAGAACATCCAAAGAGCCCTGATGGATCAGACCATGGGTCCATCTAGTCCAGCACTCTGTTCACACAGTGGCCAACCAGCTGTCGACCAGGGAATGACAAGCAGGACAGCACCCTCCCACCCATGTTCCCCAGCAACTGGGGTATATAGGCCTACTGCCTCTGCTACTGGAGGCAGCACACTGGTACTAGGGTTACCAGGCTCAGCATCAGTGGGCCCCCACTTCCATCTGCCATGGGGCCTCTTTAAAAACAATGACAACACTCCTACTGGTCCTGGAAATTGCCATCTTTGTTTTCAGTAATATTCTGGAACTCAACTTAAAACACAACTCAATTAGCAAGATGTTCTGCACTGCCCCCGCAACCCCATAAAGCCCTTGGGGGCACCACTGAAGGAGGAGGATAGATTGCCGGTTACTACTTTGTGGAACTAGCCTGGACTAAATGGTGGTTTGATTCACTGGGCAACAGTTGTTGTTGTTGTTTAAATGTTTAAGATATATAGGTACCTCTAAAAATTGCAGATGGGCTTCTTCAACATGGCACTAATGCCTGCGTGAGAGGATGGGGAATGCATCTCCTAAGATGACAATGTGGCATCCCAACACATTTTTTTCGTAACAACCATGTACCTTTTCATGCAAATACCACATTAACACTACTTGTGTACTAATACGATCAGATATGGAAGCATGCGATATTTCACATGTGTAGCCAATTGGGCATGACATCAAACCTGATGACTCAGACAATAACAATGCACTTTTTCCAGTTGTAGGCTAATACATAGGGATTATTTTCAGATATGGAGACTTGTGGTATAGACCAGTTGTTGGGGAACATGGGTAGAAGGATGCTGTTACACCATGTCCTACTTGTAGTTCCCTGGTCGACAGCTGGTTGGCCACTGTGTGAACAGAGTCTTGGACTAGAGGGACCCTTGGTCTGATCCAGCATGGCTCTTCTTGTGTTCTTATTTGTATGACAGCCAATTGAAATAATGTATCTGTTGGAGCATGGTAGCTCACACAGTGAATCATATCACAATTGTGAAAGCCTGAGTAAACATAGTATTAAGAGGATGTATGAGTCATCATGTGTTATACCATGCTCAATTGGCTGTGGATGTGCACACATGTGCAATATCTGAAAATGATCACTATGTATTTCCCCCCAGAAATGATATATATGTGCTTTTTACGAAAAAGTACGCAAGTGCTATGAGTCACTGGTATACCTACGGGCAACTCTGTCTGTTTCGGTTTATAGAACTTTAGAGCTTTTTGAAGCATAAGTCTGTGATTTTTGTTTAAAGTCCATATGGATCAACCTACATATTTTTGAACACAATTCCCCTACTGTATGCATTTCTCCCCTTCTATATATTTTTGTACACATTTCCCCAATTTTTGTATTGTGATATGCATTTCTCCCAATACATTTCTCCGAATGCATAGGAGAAATATCTAGTAATAGGAGAACTGCGTACAAAAATGCATATAATAGGAGGAATGCATAGAATGGGGGGGGGGAAGTTTACAAAATTGCATAAAGTAAGAGAAATATATACAAACATGCAGACATTAAGAGAAATATATTTTTGTATGCATTTTTCATAATGTACATAATTTTGTGTGCAATTTCCACTAATGTATGTAATTTTGTATGCATTTTTTGATCAGGGAACTGCATCGCAAAATTCTGAGAAGTGTAAAAACAGATATACAAATGTGTCCTGGTTCATGTATTACTTGGGAAAGTGCAAATACTGTCAGTTCATATTAAAATACGAACTAAACCAATTTCTCCACCATCCCTAATGTTACACCATACTCAATCAGCTGTGCATGTACACACATGTGCGATACAACATGCTCCAAATGGGTGAAAATGAACGCTATGTATTACTCCATTAATAGTGCAAATTTGGCACTTCTATGACAAAGTGTGTGATTGTTATATGAGTTGTCCCACTTTCAATTAGAAACGTTTGAATCGGCTGCCATACACACACAGGCGCTATACCACATGAGTCCCTATCATGTTGCATAGCACATGATATGGAGCAAAGGGCGTTCCAGGCTGGATATCTTGAGTTAGATTCAGAGGTTACCTTTCTCGAACAGAACTCTTCCTCTGATGGGAGAACTCCCTTGTTCGGAAGGGGACTCTTCCATCAGGGGAAGACTCCTTACATCAGAGGAAGGGACCTTTTTGATCCATCCCATGTTCTTAGAACTGTTACCTTGGTGTTCATTTGAAATTGCAGCTATGTTACTGAGGAAGGAAGAAGTCCAACGGATAGGCAGATTCATAGATACAGAGAGGTAGTGATAGGGAGATATAGGGAAACACAGGCCAGATCTACACCAAGCAGGAGATAGCTGTATGAAAGCGGTATGAAAGCGGTATATAAAAGGCACGAGCCACACTGTTGCTTTATAGCGGTACTGAAGTTCACTGACAACAGTTGGATCTCATTGACACATACCATATCCTGCTATATCCTGCTGGGTGCAGCTCCTTCCTTTTATGTACTACTTTCATACCAGTTTCATACCGCTATATCCTGCTTGCTGTAGATCTGGCCACAAAGACACCCATCTATCTAGCACAGAACTCTCCATGAAGAAGGAAGAAAGGAACATTCCCCCAAAGGAGCCCTGCCTCATGATTCTGCTGACCGGTGCAGCTAAGTTCTGAGCCTTACCTTTATAACTGAAGCTCCTGCTCTTGAAAGAGGGCTGTGCATCTGTGCCGCTGCCGCCATGTTAGCTATAGTGCTGAGGTGGTTCATTTGATTCATAGCCATTGCCACGGAAGCAGGAGGTAGGCCAACTGGAAGAAGAGGGTGGGGCATCATCATAAATGGGAGATCTATCCCTGAAACAAACAAGAGGTGAGACAGTGAATGAGTAAAGAGCTGAGGTTTCCTCCTGCCTTAACCCAATGTTTTATTCAAGATTGTGAACATTCAATAGAATTAGTAATGTGACCAGGTCACAATTATCCAGGGTTGTGTGTTTACTTTGTACTTTAAAAAGAGATAAAAAAGAACAAAATCAAACAGGGAAACCACTAAAAAAATGTGGTTAGGGGAGAGGGAGTGGGGCCACGGGAAGGGGGCATGGACTTCTTGGGATCCCTCAAGAGCTGGATTGGGACCCTAGGTGGACCAGATTTAGACCCTCAGAGCTTGAGGTTCAACAACCCTGATTTGGATTGTGAATTAGCCTGCTTGTGCACTCCCCCTCTCCTCATGTGATCTAAGGAGAGAGAAAGCTTCCATCTTCACTTTAGAACAAGCCATCATATCAAACCATAGTTTGATCCAGGTCTGTTTAAACTAACCAAGGTTACAGCAAACCACGGCTCACCAAGTTCATATGTAATGGGGACCTTTAGTTTTTTTTTAATCAAACTTGTTAGCTTTCTCTCACACCAACTTGCACATGAAATCCAGGATATTAAACTGTGCTTTGAACCAGGACTATTTAAACTAACCATGGTTAGAACAAACCATGGC